>CM023485.1:14349988-14844988 GCA_013339685.2 Hyalomma asiaticum | reverse complement strand
ATGGAGAGCCGCTGGCTCACCGCCAATGGTAGCGATCTCGAAAGCCCCACAACTTTGCAATGGCGCTATCAGCTCGAAGAAAATATTCCGCTAAATCGACCTGAATCGAGCATCGTGAGTGCAGCGGCGAATGGTGGCTGCGCCTAGAAGTGTAGACTTGAAGTGGTAGTTGTATATAATATGCTCGCGCAGTGTCACGTTCTGTAACACAACTATATCTCCAAGCCGTGTTCACTTCTGTTACAGATAACGTTTGTTTTCCGTCGCGCGTTGTATGAAGTGAAACATACACAAAGTTGCACTGTTATTTACGTTGCTGTTCGATATGGAAGGCGGGCTTGTGTCGCATGTGATTTTATCATTATTATCATGAAGTAAACGGCAATAATATCAGGATATTGGTATCGTGGTCTAGAAGTCATGTTAGCGACGTTCCATGACGATTCTTCCGTACATCAAGCGAGAGACAGACGAGTTCCTTTTTTTTTCTTTTTTTTTTTTCGTAGAGCAGTCTGGCGGTCATATTCCCTTTCGCTTGAGCCACTTAATGCGAACGTTTTAACTGTTTTAAGCGAAATATAATGAGAAACAAATCTTAAATATAAAGAGAAACATATCTACAATTGTTCTCTTGGCTCAAATTAAAGTTTGGCCATTGAGCCGCGGTGCTCTAAGCTACGCCATAGGAGCATGGCTCTGTGGTTAGCGTAGACGCCTCTGGTGGCGTAGTTGGTTGATGCCTGTTTCTAATGGTTAGCCTATAGACACCTCTGGCTGATGCCTCTGGCATATTGGCTAGCCTAGACGCCTATGACGCAGCAGTTATTTTGTATAGACGCCCGCCATGCACAAAATAAGGCCTTTAGCGATGGCCAGCGAGCTAGAAAACCTATTCAGCTGAGTGGCGCGTTATACGCAAAGCTGACTTACTGGTGAATTTCCCTCAGGCAAACAAACGCTTTCGGAGGCGTGGGACGTTTTCGCGATAGCGACGGCTTGCCGTTCGTCTCACCGACGAGCACGCACCAACGATGTGTGATGCCAGTGCCACCACTGGCGCTGCTTTCGATCACTTTCTTAAACTGTCACTGTGACTCGGTTAAAGTGGAACGTTGGCCGTCCCACTGCTCAGTGCTAACGCGTTTCCGTCGCATGCACACCAAGTATATATTTATTTATTTAAAAATTTGTTCCGCGACGGTAGTCTAGTGGTAGCGGTGCTTGACTGCGGACCCAGATTACGCGGCTTGCAACACGGCCGCGGCTGTCACATTTTCCATGGAGGCATATATGCCAAATGCCCGTGTACTGCGCGATGCTAGCCCACATTAGAAAACCAGAGGTGGTCAAAACTTGCGAGACCTCCACTACACTTTCTACTCTTCCATTCCCATCGCATTACTCCCGCGCTACCAAGATGGGCAGGCGGCACGACGTGGTCTGCGTATAGGACAGTGTCCTAAAGAAAAAAATTCACAGCATATCCACGGAGTGAATGAGTATGAGTGGGCGAAGCTCCGGAGGTTCATCGTAGGTCGTGCCGAGTTCCGGATTAATTTAGTTAACGCGCACGCTACGAATCCTTATGGTTCAACTACGCACAAGTGGCACTTCAACGGCACTTCATTGGAAGTCAAGATCCAGTGCATATATATATATATATATATATATATATATATATATATGTGGGGGCCGGGTGAACGGTTCTCCAGCGCGAGCAGTCGGTATATTTCAATCAAGAAACTCGCTAGAAGACGCTGCCTGCGTCAAGCTTGTCTCTCGCTGGTGAGGGCGCGTTCTCCTTCTTTGCGAGCTGGTAGCGCGTTCATCGAAGAAAGAGCGTTTCCACAGTCAACGCGCGCCTTTCGCTCTCTCTGTCTCTCTCTCTCACACAAGACAGCAGATGGCAGAGTGAGAGAGCTCGCGCGCCGGGAGGCACGCGCCGAGGGCGCGCCTCCCACACGTAGCATCATTCATTTCTTTGAAGGTAACGCGCTACTATATAGGAACAACGGACGGACAGACCCAATCCTTAAGGAGCTTCGCCCGTAAAAAAAGTGGCAACTAAGGGGAAATCAGGACAAGGATGAGCACTGAGCTATATACGGGCGACCCACGCGAGGTGTATAAAACTCGTTCAATATGTGCACTTGTGCGCGTATAGGTCATCTTATATAAACAAGCATTAGCAGTGGCACCAGCAGTAGTGCATCCGCCGCAGGTATACCAGTGACGGGTGCGCTACTGCTTGTACATACCAAGTTTGATGAACCTCCTTCAACTACGCTAACTAGTTTATGTCGATGCTGAAAAGCATGCCTGATGAAATAGAAAAAAAAATGCAGTAGAACTCGCACAAAAAAGTGATGTCTTGGCAGGAGTACGATGTATTAGCAAAATCATACTTATTACATTCTTTCCCCCTTTAGTTCGTGTTTCTTGAAGGCCTGCGTGCTTTATTTCCGGCCGGTCTCTCCTCTCCCTACCCCTCCCCCTCCCCCCCCCCCCGTCCACACCCCACCCCACCTTTTTCCATTTCAGTGGCTCATTGCAGCAAGCCAGTAGGTACCATTCTGGTTATTCGTCCAGCCTTTCTCTCATTTTTATCTTTGTTTCCAGTAATAAGTACTTTCTAGGGTTTTACGTCCCGAAACCAAGATAGGATTATGAGAGACGCCGTAGTATAGGGCTCCGCAAATTTCGACCACCTGTGGTCCTTTAGGGTGCACTGGAATCGCACAGTACACGGCCCTCAAGCATTTCGGCACCATGGAAATGCATCTGTCATGACCGGCAATCCGATCCCTCGACCTTCGGATCAGCGGCCGAGTACCATAGCAACTAGACCACCGTGGCGGAATCTTCGTCCGTCAAAACTTGCTCTACAGGTGCACATTTAACAGCAATGTTTTACGGCCTCTGTACAGATCTCAGATCAGCGCTCAGATGGGCGAGCACTGGGCCTTACGTTGGCCACCTGCGAAGTCCGCGAGCAAGCGTTGAAAGGGTTTCCGTGTTCCCGAGTGTCGGGCAACGCAACGCAGGCCGTTAATGGGAGTCCAACGGGCACAAATTCTACGCCGAACACATTGCACAATAATGTCGTCCAAATGGATCGCGACATAAAGGACGCTTCAGACTGCGGTAGGAAACCGTGGAAGACGTTTTCAAAAAGTCATGTGAAGCTTGGAGTCTTTAGGTCTTTCCTAAATGTCCAGATGTATTTTTGTGGGTAGAAATTACTGCTGCGAAGCCAGGATATCGCAGAACCTGAGATAGCCATGAATGAAGTTTTACAGCCGTCTTACGTCTAATAATAAGCAAAACTAAAATGTGTCCTCCCGCAGTGCGCAATGTCGCTTGGCGATATCATAGTCGGATATACATTCAATATGATGAATATATCTTGTCTCCTTGGCATCACTGAGCATACAGATTGTGTCAGTGAAGTCTGATAGGTTGATGCATACTTCAATGTTTGCACACTGCTTTCTGTGTCATAGGGCAGCTTATAATGCCGGGTAAATTTTGATACATTGTTTCTACGCCATTTGTAATTCGCCTAATTAGGCATTCCTGCGGCTCAAATGCAGCAGAAAAACGGCTGTGCAAACAGATATCAATGCCATTGAAGAAAATATGTTGTAACTGCAGCCTTTCAAGACGAGTAAGTTGCCTTTTTCTTACACAACTACCACTACCGCGACAGTCATGCAAGACTTCCGCAGTGCAGAGAAGCCACACTTCGAGAGTACATAAACTGAGCGTTTGAAGTTCTTTTCTTTGTTCTTTCTTATGTATTTTTTAGGGGGGGGGGGGGGGGCTCTCTATTGTCTTTGTGCTGGACTGGTGCCAGAGGCCCAGTGCATTTTCGGAAAGCCGCTACACGGCACCGGTCGATCGCACTTTCTCGTTTCGCCTTTTCCTTACATACGTTTAGCGTAACACTCTCTCTCTCCACCTCTCTTCCCTCTCTCTCTCTCTCTCTCTCTCCACGCTCCCTTTCTTGTTCGTGAACCCTACCGTAGTCGGGCTGAGGGGGCGTTCCTCCCGGATAATGGACTGCTTGTCTGCGCCACCAACGTATAGCGAAGCCCGGCGTTGTTTCCCTCTCTGGTCGTCACAGAAGCTGCGTCTAACCGGCTAACGGCAACTGGGACTCGCTACAACTTAGCGTGGGAACGGGTAACCGTTCAGCTAGCGCTGCGCGCAGCAACAAGAAAATCATAACCAGGAAAGAGGCTGGTGGAAGTGCGAAATTATAAAGTGGTTGTCATCTTCTTCAGTACGGCCTATATCACCATCCCGCATGTGGGCAAACTTCGTGAAGTCACAACAAAGTCACCTATAACTGCAGTGAACCAGCTATAGAGACTGGGAGCCATTACCTGCTTACGTTAGCGCACAGAAAAAGACCTTGGCTATGGGCAGAAATGACCTTGGCTATAGATACGGAGGTTGGTATGCAAGGACACTTAAGAAACATAAAATAAATTTGAGCTTGTGGTTGCCGTTTTAGGAAGGCGGCCCTCGTAAACCATATAAATTATGTTTTCTCTAAAATGGTATGATAAGAGGGCTGGCCTAAGCAGACAATCGCCAAACGACTCAATTATTTCTATGCACACATACAGCAGATCCGCTTGTCGGTGTTGACGCTATCGTCCACAGTGGTACTCCAGTTTTCATGTACTGTCTTTGCCTGCGAATCGCTAAATCACCCTACGTCGTATCAAAGCAGCTTCGCGACCAACACTAATTAGAGGGACGAGAACAAAATTCTTCACTATGCGGAGACATAAGATACGAGTAATAAAATTGCGCGTGAAATAACTTTTGGATATTTCCACTTAATGGGTTTGAGAATACGTTGCGACCACTCCGTTTTACCGTGTTCTTTTTTGTCTGAATTTGCCCACTCCCTAAAATGTGTCATGACCTGACGTGACGAGAACTTAAAACACGGCATCACTAAATTTCTCAATTTCTTTTCACAGCGTCATGTGCGAACAAGTTAAGTGAGCATCTCGTTGATTTAATTTTGCCAGTTATGGCCTGAGAGTGGGAGATCATATGTGGGATTTAACAGTGTGTTCATGGAACACGTCTAGACTTAATGTGCCTGTGTAAAGGCCTCAAAAGTTAAGACAGTGTCGACGTATACCGGGATTAAATTTTTATTGCGTTTGTCGAGTTAAATGGCCGGGAAATCTAAGTGTTGTTTTCTCGTGAACGCAAAGCTTCCGCATAGCGAAAGGGTAGGTCCTTAGAAAAGCTTCTTTCTCTTCGCTAACGATTCGCAACTCCAGAAAAAGTGGTTCATCTGTCAACATTGCTCAGATAAACAAAGATGGCTTCCACATCCAGGGTCACGGCCGCGCATTCGCTTAGCGCTGTGCTAAAGTTTCTTGATTGTGGGGTCGAATCACGATGCTTCCTCGAAAGCGAAATGGTTCTTGCTGCCGAACATCTGATATTAATCAGCCTAAAGGATTTGAGCTGCGAAACGGCGGAAATAATTGCGCTATGCGCTCAAACGTCGCACTTGTTTGGAGACCCGCATCAGATTTCTTTTTTAAGGATAAAGAGCCTTTCCAGCGAGCGTGAAGTTGAAGAAGGCACGTGTTCATGCGTAGCAGGCCTCTCCGAAAGGTGCATGCAGCTGATTTTGATTTAATTGACTTGAGTACAAATGCGTCACTTACAAACATGTTAAAAGAGTTCAGTTCTATGCGCAGTGGGGGAAAACAAACTTAGAGGCGCGGTGAACAGGTCGAGGGCTCAAAAGTTGGAACGAGCGCAATAAATCCTGAATTGCCACCAGATTAACTCGAAATACAAACGCGCTACGTGAAACGATCACACATTACCTCCATAACCACCAAACAAATTACGAGGCTCAGCGCGCGCAAGGGACGAAGAAGGCGAACGAAGGCAAGCGCTCGCTTTATATATACTTACTACAATGCATGCGGGCAGAAGTACATCAGCAATAAGATTACCGTGGTTCAAGTTGAGCATTGGCACGTTCAGAAAACGTTGCCAGATATACACGTATAAACAATGTCGCTATTTTGTTCACGCAGACTAAGCTACACTCCGGCTCTTCGAAAAGCGCGCATGATAATAAACGCGCCTACACACAAACACAATCTGTGTACTCACCAGGGAGGAATAAATCGTCGCGATTGAAGTGCCTGGAACACACTAGCATAGTTCCCGTCGCCTTCTTGCCGATGCGCAAGTTCCTAACCCATGTTGCCCTGCGCGAAGCGTCGTCTGCTTCTTTGGGGAACCGATGAAACAACGTGTCGCTGTCCTTGCATCGCGATGACACGCACTGAGGCACGCAACAAAAGTCCTTTGATGAGGATTTTCTTTTCTTTTTCAGGCTGCTTCGAGGCGGCATGGGGACGATTAAGGAACTATAGAGCTGTTTTACAGCGCGCGGTAATGCGATAACATGCTGCGTTTCGAGGTTGACCTTGGATCGGCTTGTCCCAGGAGCGTCCGCTAGGCGGCGAGCATTTAGATGTAATCGCGAATTGTTCTCTGTCCAGTTACTAGGACGCCAAGGGCCTTTCTACGTTGTTGGCTGCGCTCTTAACTTGCTCGCCAAGTCCTAGAAATAAACGAAGCCCATATTAGGCATTGGCACCTTGAGCTCGAGGCGGGTCGGGCTCCTCGTAAGCGATTTACCGCTAATTAGGCTACGAGTCAAGATAAATGCCAACGAAACAACAAAATGTCCTTGGTATTGCAGCTGCAACTGTTTTCATGAGCAGAGAACGTCGCGACATGCAGCTGTAAGGATGTTCGCATCGGGGAATATAAGCACAGCAATTGTTACTGGAGCAGAAAAAAACGACACCAGACCTGCTACAGTTTTCTGAAAGCGCCATTGCATAAAAACCCGCGTATCCCATAAATGCTGTGTGTTACCCACTTGTAACAACACATTCGTCGCATCTTGTATGGTTAGAACGCTTCAAGTCTATGGTAAGATGCATACGAACGCCTGTTAGCTTCAGCACAACAAATTCACTTTAAGTGCTGCCCAGGCGCGTGTATAGTGCAACTCTTTATCTTGTTTTTTATTTATTGAATTGCCAAGGAAACATGAATCACCGACTCACCAGTCAACCAATCTGCAAAAAAAAAAAAAAGAAAGAACCTTAAGAAAGAAAGCACCTATTGTGCAACTACCGGTAATATGTCGCATTGCATAACGACTCCAAAGAGAGCTCCATTTGCAATGCAGCTGCATGTCAACGCGGTTGCCACCACACCGGTTCGATTGCCCCGATGTGGAGCAACGAAAACCACTCGACACACGTCATTAGTGAGAGAGGTGGTATCGATGACAACGCGTCGTTCTTGTTTATGTCCCGATCTACCCTTTGCTATATTTCACCATGAGTATCATTAGTTTGGTCGTGGATACGCCCCGTCTGCGCCGCTGTAATAATTTTCGTCATGCGTGCAACGCATAAAGGAAAATGCAAGCACACGCGTGATCAAGTAGCCCTAAGTTTCGTAACTTTCCTGCACTCTCTATCGACCTGTACCCTACCCATTGCCAGTGCTATGAAATATCTGCCTTTGCAACACATTATTCCTTTTTGCTTTCTTGGTAGCACTGATCGTTTCCATGTAAGCCACAGTGGGCGAGCTAGGGCCCGCTTCTGAGAAATGCGTATTCTCCTCCAGTGTTCTCATTTGCTGTTTAAAACATAAGCTTTCACTCTCTCCTCACACACAGTATGTGTATATATATATATATATATATATATATATATATATATATATATATATATATATATATATATATATATATATATATACACACTCCAAAGACGATTCCTTGACAGTATAGGTTAATTGCAGCGTTGAAAAATAAAACATTTCGACGTTTCTGCAGCGAGACCGGCCTTTTTCCAGCTTATAATGCAAATTCCAATATATATTTGTTGACACGTGTTCAGATGTGTTCAAAGCCAGTGCACTCGAGCCTTCTCTGCTGTTCCATGAAGGACTTCCCATTCTTGAGAGCTTTGTGCAATAGCTTGACTGCAACTATAATACGAGTACAATAGAACGACTACAACACGTGGATTTCTCTTTCTTTTTTTCGATATCTCTCTGAAGTTCAATCGAAACTCCGCGTTTTTATCTCGTTTTCTTTAACCTTTCGGAGCAGCAATGTACCGAGCTAAGAGAATCACAACACTGTGACGCCATCGCAGTACGCGAACCTCACTCATTAGAAGTGCAGCTTCCGCCTGTACATTTGCGCTCAAGCAATCTATTACGTAGAGACAAAAAGAGAGCGTCTGATTACTGAGATATATCCCGATTGGTTTGGTTACAACCTTTCATTCTGAAACAAATTTTAATGCATAGGCTATAGCTCTTTAGTGGTTGAGTGACCTGTATTGGTGTGACAGACTAAACCAATATTTCCTGGGACAAAGTGAGCAATTATTATTATTATTATTATTATTATTATTATTATTATTATTATTATTATTATTATTATTATTATTCGCTGTAGAGTTGAAGTTTTCTGAACATCTCACGGTTCCGTACAGCCTCCGGGATTGGCCCGCAGTTTCCGTTGACAGCCAACAAAAATACACGGGACACTTACGGCTCTTCGCGGTGAAAAATATGACACTTCCAAAGATCCCCGGAGAGAGAATTCACGCCTGTGTGTACATTGCATTCCTTCGTAGCGACATTCAGCTCCTCTAGCGCATGCCCTCGTCAGCTTTTCTTAAAGTGCCCCGTTTCGTTCTCCTTGCCTTTCGAGTCGGAAATCCTACCTACACACACACAGACGCCCTTTTCGTTGGCGTTATGCTTTTTGAACATCCTGAAAGCTGTGGTGGGGAACGAAAAGTAATGCGCACGCCTCGGTCGTAAATGCTCGAGGCGTTCTTCGGAAGGGTGGTGGCGAGCCTTGGTTGGCGAAGCAGCGTTGATCAAAAGTTCAGTATTCACTGATGCTTAAAACGGGAGGCCCCACTAATATCTTTCTTTTTCTTTATTGTTTTTTTTTTTGTTATGCAGTTAGAAGCACAGAGGTGAATGTAAGAAGACAGCGCTTGTCTTTAAGACAAAAGTGCTTCAAGCAAGTGTGAACATGTTTTCAGCACAAAGGAAATGCTTTGACACAGAAAATTCATTCTTTTGTTGATGTTGCTGCTCAAAAGCCAAATGTTTATTGTCCTGCGATTATACTTTATACGTTTGTCCCGAGCCCCAAACCACGGTTATGATGTCAGTGTTTGTCACAATGGACGGCGGTCGTGCCAGTAGTCATTGTTTCAAAAGAAGTCCTTTGTGTTTCCTCGGACGGACGGACGGACGGACACAGACAGACAGACAGACAGACAGACAGACAGACAGACAGACAGACAGACAGACAGACAGACAGACAGACAGACAGTGAACCTGCTCCCTCTCCGAGAGCCCGAAAGCCTCTAAAGAAACCCGTATTAATGTAATATTGCAAATTGTAATATCGTCAGTGTTCCTCATTCGGTACACCTGGTATTCTCTTCGAAACCTTGTGCATCTTAATGTGTTTCCTCAGACATTTCTATTTATTGCACTATCTCATCCTACACTTAGATGGAAGATAGTGGACAGACCGAAACAACAACAACAACAACAACAACAACAACAGAAAGAAAGAAAGAAAGAAAGAAAGAAAGAAAGAAAGAAAGAAAGAAAGAAAGAAAGAAAGAAAGAAAGAAAGAAAGAAAGAAAGAAAGAGGGACAGCCATGACGCCAAGGGAAACCGCGCTAGCCTTTCGCGGAAGAAAAGGATGGTGACGGTGGGCAGAAGCGTAAACGGAAGAAAAAAACCAAGTTATTGGGAGCAAGAATACTTATTTATTTTTATTTACGATACTGTTGGCCATCAGGCCGTTACAGGGTAGGTTGTATGGCGTCACAACAACAAACTGTTACAAAAGAGAAGAAAAAATACGAATGGTGCGCTGGAACAAGAATTATTTGTACCAATTTCGCTACAAACATGCAAATACAGGTATGATCATATTTCCAACAACTACGAAAACGCAAAGTGAATGTCATGAAAGCAAGTTTGTATCGTGATACATTAATCATTCTTCGGTCAAAGGAAATAACCAAGGTCAATCAATATTTGAAAAGAAACAATGATTCGGCACCCAATTTCCTAATTTCTAAGTTATGATAAACGTCCGGTCTACAATACAGTGAATACACGGTACGTGGGAAAAAATAAAGGAAGAAAGAAAAAGATGCATGCGCATTATGCACAGGAATTTAAGCAAGCAGAAGCATTCGCATTCAGTTCCGTAATGTCGACACCACGCATTTTTCAAAAGTTTCAGCCGTTGTATCACTGCATTAGTGATGATGGCAAAGCGTTCCAGTATTTTATAGTGTGAGGTAGGAATGAGTTTGCATATGCATATATGTATAGTAGTGGCACAACAACATAAAGTCATGCTTTTTTTCTGAGAGTTCGCTCTACTTGGGGAATTAAATAGGATGAAATGTCGATGTTGAGATGGTGCTTATAAAGTAAGAACAAAAAAATTAATTTTGCCAATAGGCGCCGCTGTGAGAGCGGTGGTAGGTTAAGCAGTTCTAGCATCTGCGTTACCGAGTCAGTTGATGAATATTTGAATAAGATAAAATGTGCAGCTCTTCTCTGTACCTTTTCGAATTGGTTTATTAGACCCACTCGAGACGGATCCCATAGTATGCTTGCATATTCTAACATTGGTCTTACGTATGTAAGAAGAGCGGTTATTTTTAGAGATTGAGGTGCAAGTTTCAATTTCTGTGCAGAAACGGAAGTTTCTTTTTCGCAGGGCTCGTTATTTTCGTGATGTCTCTTTTCCAGCTTAGATTTGTAGCGACAGTTATTTCTAAATATTTCAGTGTATCAACTGTAGCCAGCATTTGGGAGTACGCTAAGTATTTATGGTACAGTTAATTTTTAACTTTGTTCGCTACTTCTTTATAATAACTGTCTTTTTGTTCGTTCATTTTCATCCTCCACTTTTCACACCATGTTTCAATCGCAGCCAGGGCGTCACTGAGTGATTTTTGATCATTTACGTCGTTAATTTCTCGATAAATTAAACAGTCATCGGCGTACAAACTTATTGGGATGTCCTGACTGATATCGCAACTGATATCATTGATGTATGCCAAAAATGAAACCGTGCCCAAAACAGAACCCTGCGGTACCCCTGAGCTAACCGTTAAGGTGCTCGATTTTATGCCATTTATTTCCACGTAGTGCGCTCGATCGGACAAGCATGCACGAATCCATCCTACTAAATTGTAGTTTATTCCCATTTTTGTCAATTTGCTAATAAAGAGAGAGTGAACAACCCTGTCGAAGGAGTTCGAAAAGTCCAATCAAACTGCATCGAGCTGCTTTTTCTTGTTTAAAGCGTTAGAAAAGTCGTTGATAGTTTCCATTAATTGTGTGGTGGTAGAAAGGTGTTGCCTGAACCCATGTTGGTTTGGAAAAAAGATTTTGTTTAGTTCAAAATATGTGTATATGGACTTTGCTATAATATGCTCGAGTGCCCTGCAGCAAACACAGGTCAGAAATATAGGACGATAACTTTCAATTTGCTGTTTGTCACCTTTTTTATGTATTGGGGTCACCCACGCCGTTAGCCAGTCATCCGGTAGCTGTGTTTGTGCGATTGAGGCCGTAAATATTATCTCCAAGTAGCGGGCTCCCCATTCCGCATATCGCCGTAAGAATGTGTTCGGTATTTCATATGGGCCAATGGCTTTGTGATAGAAAAGTAATACAATAATAAATCAAATAAAAAATAGACAAATAAAAATAAGAAACATAAAACGTTCAATAAGACAGAAGCTAGAGGAATGACAAAGAGGGCAAGCGAACCTAAATAAACCACTGTGCAATAACTTTGCAAAAAGCCACCGAGCTTTATCAAGGCGCCTTCACTACATACAAGACTGTGACGCAGTATCTGGTGACTACTGCGTCACAGTCACCAGCAGCAGTCGAGCACCTTGCCAAGGCGGTGTAACATTCCCGCGACAAAATAGAGGATGGTACGAACGTCCGGACCGGAAAGGTCGCCTCTGGGTATTGAAGCCCTCATTGTTCAACGTGCGGACTCTCTCGAGTGAAGTCGCCCTTACAGAACCATTTTATTAATTATGAAACATCGTCTGAGGTATCACTTGTCTTAGCACTGCATAAGTCCTAACAAATCTTAAGCGAACTATCATGAGCGTTCCATGTGACGGGCCTTGCGTGTCGAACAATATAATGGGTAGCACCTCCAATTTATAACTCGTGGGTAAGGTAGAGAAGCATGCAGTAATAATGAAAAGGCAGCTGTCGGCGTTAAGAAGATAACCCAGACAGATTAAAAGGAAAGCGAACATACGCTCCAATGAGCAGCTACATGGACGAAGAACTGTTCTCTGGAAAAGCAAATTGATAGGTGCAAGTTCGCTCCGTGGAATAATCGGGCGAGTACAGTGTATAATTTGACAAAGCCCAGGCCAGTCAGCGGGCAAGTGACATCTGCCACATCGACTGTCGGAAAGGTAGAGGCATAGCCTGACACGATCTCATATCGTAGAGTACTGCATTCTAAAGGATCTCTCAGCTTGCGGGGAAAAAACAAAAGCAAAACTGCTTTAGAAATAAAAAAAGAGCACTTCCACAAAGTCGAGATATAAACTGACAAATTTAGGCTGGTTTTCTGAAGCATATATACAGCTCTGCAACGGCAATATAAAGATAGCAGAGAGTTTATTAATGAAATCTTACGTCTAGACTGATTTATGAAGCAGCAGTTAAAACTTTCGGCAAATCACCAAAACAACAGCTAGGTGTACGCTTTCCCATATCACAAAGCACCTAATAAAATACCCCGGAAAATGAAAGTGCTTTATTCGATAGATCGAACAGCATTCGTTCAACGGACAAACACACTTGCGCAATAAGAAAGCAAGTTATATTAATAATTAATGAAATGTGATGAATGATGAATGAGCAGCCAAAAGCAGTTCAAAGAACTCTTCGCTTATCAATAAGCATAGAGTAAGATATATACATAGGATAACTGCAGCGTAATGATGATATCGAGGAGCACAAGACTCCATAACAAACGAGTTTTCGGAATAGCCATGCAAATTTGATTGGAAGTTGTCACGAACAAGAGACATAAGTCCTACGCGTTAGACAATGATTATCTTAGGTTTGGTTTCTGCATTATGCCGACATGTTTCGACGGTATTTGAGTCGTGCAGGCTCGCTTTCCCATGCAGTGCACTCCTAAAGGGGGCGAGTGTCGGGCACAAAGACGCCTGTATTCATCTTGTGGAACCGGTGGGTGCCTGCGGTAGCGTGGATTCGAACCCGCGACCACCCGCAGCCGGGGTGGACACTCAGCCAAGAAGCCGCGGCTGCGCCTGATTATTTTACAGATTATTTATTGAGGAACCTGAGGGGACACAATACGAGACGATGAAAGATCAGTCGATCTAAAGGTAGAGCGCTTCGAGCAGGAGTTTTAAAGGATGCCTGATTCTCTGTACATAGTGACCAGGAATTATAAGTGCACTGCAAGCGAGGACTAACGCCAGCATTAAATTAATGACAAACGAAGGAGCCGTTGAACATCTGAACAAACACCGGAGCACTCGATTGCTTGCATTATTTTATGAAATGTTAAGGCACGTGGTTTCCGAGGATATCGGGCAACAATATTGCCTGCTGAACCACGATATAACTTAGCAGACCGGAATTTCGAGAGGGTTGGTACGTTATAAAAAAAAACACAATAAAAATGAGTACCCAAGAGACGAAGCCGAAAACACGAGGAAAAATATATAGAAAGTTTAGGTGACCATGCGTAAAGAAACCAGCAAGCGTAATGACGAGGCGTGAAACGTATAAAGAACGCTTTCGCTATTTTTGCGCGCGGTCACTTAAGTTAGAGACGCGGTCCCCTAACTTTCCTGTATGTTTTGTTTAGCTTTCAGCAAACATTCATTTGTAAGTGTGCGCTCATGTGGTCCCCGTCTCCTGTTTTCTCGTTTACTATCCTTTGCGCCTTTTAGGGGCGAAGCTCCTTAAAGCGGCACCCGTTCGTCCCTCGTCGTCGTAGTCGTAGTCGTAGTGCTTAACCAGTCTTACGCTTTGACCTCCAAGGTGGTGCCGGTGGGAGATTTCTCCTGTGCGTTGTTGAACAATAAAAAAAATTCGCAGCGTGCGCGTTAACTAAAAGCCGAATTCTTCTGTCTCTCATTCCCCATTAGCAGCCATTGGCATGTTCCAGTAGGAAACGTTAGTAGAAGTAGAAGTGTTAAAAGCCGACTGCTGCTGTCTCTCATTCCCAGTAGCAGCCATTGTTTACCTCCAAGGTAGTGCCTGGTGAGATTTCTCCTGTGCGTGATTAAACAATAAAAATTTTGTTCAAAACGCCGTTGATTGATGAAATAAACCAACGAAAGACGCCAGATGTTTTCTAAAAGCAAAACGAAAAGACGCCAGATGTTTCTAAAGCAAAACGAAAAGACGCCAGCTGCTTAACGAAAGACGCCAGATGTTTCTAAAGCAAAACGAAAAGACGCCAGCTGCTTAAAACGTTCGGCAAATCACCAAAACAACAGCTAGGTGTACGCTTTCCCAATCACAAAGCACCTAATAAAATACACCGGAAAATGAAAGTGCTTTATTCGATAGATCGGACAGCATTCGTTCAACGGACAAACACACTTGCGCAATAAGAAAGCAAGTTATATTAATAATTAATGAAATGTGATGAATGATGAATGAGCAGCCAAAAGCAGTTCAAAGAACTCTTCGCTTATCAATAAGCATAGAGTAAGATATATACATAGGATAACTGCAGCGTAATGATGATATCGAGGAGCACAAGACTCCATAAGAAACGAGTTTTCGGAATAGCCATGCAAATTTGATTGGAAGTTGTCACGAACAAGAGACATAAGTCCTACGCGTTAGACAATGATTATCTTAGGTTTGGTTTCTGCATTATGCCGACATGTTTCGACGGTATTTGAGTCGTGCAGGCTCGCTTTCCCATGCAGTGCACTCCTAAAGGGGGCGAGTGTCGGGCACAAAGACGCCTGTATTCATCTTGTGGAACCGGTGGGTGCCTGCGGTAGCGTGGATTCGAACCCGCGACCACCCGCAGCCGGGGTGGACACTCAGCCAAGAAGCCGCGGCTGCGCCTGATTATTTTACAGATTATTTATTGAGGACCTGAGGGGACACAATACGAGACGATGAAAGATCAGTCGATCTAAAGGTAGAGCGCTTCGAGCAGGAGTTTTAAAGGATGCCTGATTCTCTGTACATAGTGACCAGGAATTATAAGTGCACTGCAAGCGAGGACTAACGCCAGCATTAAATTAATGACAAACGAAGGAGTCGTTGAACATCTGAACAAACACCGGAGCACTCGATTGCTTGCATTATTTTATGAAATGTTAAGGCACGTGGTTTCCGAGGATATCGGGCCACAATATGGCCTGCTGAACCACGACCGGAATTTCGAGAAGGTTGGTACGTTATAAAAAAAAAAGCGCAATAAAAATGAGTAGCGAAGAGACGAAGCCGAAAACACGAGGAAAAATATATAGAAAGTTTAGGTGACCATGCGTAAAGAAACCAGCAAGCGTAATGACGAGGCTTGAAACGTATAAAGAACGCTTTCGCTATTTTTGCGCGCGGTCACTTAAGTTAGAGACGCGGTCCCCTAACTTTCCTGTATGTTTTGTTTAGCTTTCAGCAAACATTCATTTGTAAGTGTGCGCTCGTGTGGTCTCCGTCTCCTGTTTTCTCGTTTACTATCTTTTACGCCTTTTTTCTTGATTGTTGACCCACGAGCTGAACGGGCTGCGCGTACAGGAGATTAATTTATTGTCGCAGATCGGGTAATTGATTAGGTGAAGACATTCCTACCTACTCAGAGATACTACTAGTGTCACTGAGATAGTTTGGTAGCCTGAAGCTAGCAGTGTTTTTCCGTATCCTGTCCACTTTGGTGCACTATTTCGATTGACACACCATGAGTTGCCTGCTAAAATTGCGGTCAGGAAATACATGCCAGTGTTCATTACATAACGCCTCTCTCTCTCTTTCTCTCTCACTGCTACATTGCTTATTTTTTTGACCTCCAGACTTTCAGACGTGCCTGATTGTTTCTGCAAGACAGGACCGAGATACCCAAAGTGCAATTAAGTGAAGAATAGTAAAGTTTGCGGAACTGCGCTAGAATAGGAATAGGGTAACCAGGAGGGATGTCAAATATTACTTTTCGCAACTTTTCGCAGATTATTACTTTTCGCAGATTACATTACTTTTCGCAGATTATACGTACGCACAGTACAATTTGCTGCTGCTGATTAATACAATAGCTCCGCACACTAACAACTAGATTTGGTAGCATTCATCTCATTCGCCCGGCGAATTTAGACCAACAGTTTCTTGTGCTAGGAAAGACGCACCATTCACGTTGAGATTAAACGTGCGTAAACTTGTCTCTCCGCACAAGTAGGCGCCCTTACGTACATTCACTTTCGAAACACAAGAAAAGCAGGAAAAATAGACAAAATAAGACAAATGACAGTGTCAACGAAGAATGACTGCTACGGGCTGCATGTAGACATGCATAAGCCATTACCATACCGAACCAGATATGAACATAAATGACCACGTCTGGCATGTAATAGCAACCCGCGTCGCTAGCAAAATTAACTTTAGTAGGTTGCGGGTCAGACGAAAAAGTTGTTCTGAGTAGTCCAGGTAAGCGCTTTTCGTAGGCAACTGCGCCCCCCTCTCTTTTAGAGCCGATGTCCATGGAATACGAGTTTTCTTATGGCGAAAAACTGCCACTGTATTCTTGCACGTTCTGTCGTCATGTAGTGGATCTTAGAAGGGATTCTCTCAAATCGATTCTCAGAAAGCAGAAAATGACAATTTTCTGCGTTTTAACAGCAAGCTGCGGTGCCGTCCAGCGTGAACGTCGATTGAACGTTGTTATGTGGGGTTTAACGTCCCAAAACCAGTCCCGATTATGAGAGACGCCGTAGTGGAGGGCTCCGGAAATTTCGACCACCTGGGGTTATTTAGCGTGCACTGACATCGCACAGCACACGGGCCTCAACATTTCGCCTCCATCGAAATGCAGCCGCCGCGGCCGGGATTCGATCCCGCGACCCCCGGATCAGCAGCCGAGTGCCATAGCCACTAGACCACCGTGGCGGGGCGTCGATTGAACGTCAGGGAACACATGGGTAATGCAAACTGCCGGTTAGGAGGAATTTAAAGCTGTTATCTGAGGCTTAGCAAAGGAATATGTTACATCTAGAGTTCGGCCTTCGCACAGTGACCTTAGTTAACCCAGTCGTTACGGCGGAAAAATGTCTCATTTTATCAGGGCTTCCGCAAAAGCTTTTTTCCTTTTGAATACCGTGACATATTTGGCATTGATTACTTCTGTTCCTGCTTTATTCAGGTGATCTTCAGTGGCTTCCTGTGTTCACAGTGGTCCTGAGATATGTCTTCCAAGAGGGGTCAAAACACACCCCTCTCCCTCTCGACTGGTAATTCTTTAAGCGTTGTATGTGTCTCCCACCCTTTCCTAGCATCTAACTGTTGCGCAGGTTGTCTCTTTTTTTTTTTCATAAAGAGATGTATAGCACCCCCCCCCCCCCCCAAAAAAAAAAGGAAAAAAAAACCTTAAAGAGAAGTTATTTCTGACTAGGCAACTGACTATGTGTGCTTTCTTTTGACTTGCCTGATAAGAATATTGCCAATGTTAAAAGCTGGTAGCGCCACTGACAGCGGTAGATAAAGACCTACATACAACGCACCATAAAAGAGGGCAACATTTTCAACGTTAGAAGGCAGCGTTATTTGCCAAGTGGCCAATAGAGCGTTGTTTGCATGTAAGCCACGTGTGTGTCGAAGTACCGAATATTAGCCAGGCTTCTATACTGCATTACTTGAAATGATGCTGTGTTATCTTAAGCCATTTTGTTACTTCATCTACGCTTCGCTCTGCTGCGCACTCTTCTGTTTGTATGTATGCTCCTTTCTTTAATATTTTTTTCTCTAAAGCGCAGTTTAACAACCTTGTAACCACTCCTTCTTGAGGCCTGAAAAGTAGGCTAGGGGCGCCTAATAAATAAATAAATAAATAAATAAATAAATAAATAAATAAATAAATGACTATGTATGGGCTGTGAAAGTCGGGCAGGAAATAATTAAGGCACACTGCTCTAAATATAATTCCACACTAAGACAACAGATTATACACGAGAGGCCTTCTTTGTAATGAGAAATATTGTGTCATCGCTGTGGAGCCGCACAGAAGACATGACAACGGCAATCACACTGCCTTTATGATATTGCGACATAGCGCAGGCTAAGATACCGCTCCCCGAGTGGCTCTCAGATGGCCCATTATTGCATTTTTTGCTGCAAAATTAGCTCCCAGTAAAAGATTCTGGCAACGAAAACTACTTAAAGGAAGCAGCAAGAAAGAAAGGATACCGGCTCTCCGACGCACGAGTGCTACATTGGCGTACAGTCTTTTCATTTCTTTTTTCTTTTTGTTCCGACCGCCCTCTTGAACTCCCTTTCACGGTTGCATAATGCCTGATGTATTCATTTGTAGATCACGAATGTACCGCTGCCGTCTTCAACGCTCCCCGGAGCCGTTCAAGCCAAGCGTACTATCTTGAACTTTCACCCCGTGTTCTTTGTCTAAAGGGGGTGATATATGAGCTACGTTTTCATTGGACCACATGCCATGTTTCCAAATGTAGAACTGAAGCGTACACGCTGCATAAAAGGACGACATTTTCCTTTCGTCCGCTTGAAAGGATTCTTCTTTCTTGAATTGTTCGCGAAGCGTGTGCTTGTTTTTATTATTGTTCGCGTATGGAAACGTTCTCTGAGGCGCCGTTTACGCGAAAGGCGTGTAATAAATGGCAAGACAAACAAAAGAATATATTGTCGCAAATAACAAGATAATATTGCCACCGAGTGAACTGAATTCAATTGAGCTTTGCATACCAAAAAGATACAAAAACGATGAAAAACATCAGAAGCACCTAGATCCCTAAAATCAAGCTAATTTGGATAAAGCACGCGATTGCGAGTTTATCAGTTTTGTTACAGTGCCTTAACATAGTGATAGTGGCAGTGATGTTGTACTACTTAACAATTTATCGGCTAATATGGTAAGCCTACTTCGTACTTTCATATATAATAAGGACACTGCCTAAAGCATCTACAGCTTTCATAATACGATGTCTGCGTCTTGATACAGTGTTTATAGGGATATTCAAGGTGCAGAAAGCGCTTTGACATGGACATCTTTTTTTGTCAGCTTGCGAAATTCGAGGGACCCGATAGTGCAACGAGTAGTGTCCATTATACATTCAATTCAATTCAATTCAATTCAATTCAGTTTATTTTCGCCATCAAAACAAAACGTGATAGCCGAGGAGCCCGCGGTAAAAACTATCTCTCGATAGTTTGACAACGCCGTGGACACCTACAACAACAAACACCTTGGCGGTATCTTAGGCGCATGAAAAAGAAGGCATAAACATTTTAGACAGTGGAAAGCGGTTATACAATATAAGCTGAATGAATACAAGCAAATGCAACAATAAGCAACAGCAACAACAACAACAAAAAAGACATCATTTTACAACTCCATGATTTACGTCGCGGATACAAAAAGTGAAAGACGGCAAAATGAGATCTCATGCACAAAGTAATCAGCATACGTGGTCATCATGTTATAAAAAAACTGACGTAACGACATTAGGTACATATTTTAATCAACGAAGAAACAATGCATTTGTTTAGGAGTATTAAGGCTCTTCGTAAAAGAAAAGTTCAAAAATTGCTTTTTTTTGTAATATTTTCTAGAGTGATGTTCTTTCTGCATAAGTTATTTAGAAGTCTTGGCAATTCATTTTCTAGTAATTGCCAACCATACTGTTTTTTATACGTTTGAACATTCCATTCATCACTTTGCCGAGTTGTGTGGGTGCGCTCGCGTTTTGATAGGTTAGAAACCTGCCGCAAAAAGGATGTGTTTTGGGTTATTTCGCGTTTGAACGCTACAGATAAACGATATGCATATAGTTTTTTAACCGGAAGTACCTTATATTTGTGAAAAAGTTCTTCAGTATGCTGTAGTCTAGGGACATTTGCAACAATCCTAAGAATTTTTTTTTTTTGCAGAATACTTAACTTTTTTAGGTTTTCTTTTGATGTCTTACCCCAAATAAGGTGGCAGTAATTAAGTTGGGATTCAAAAAGCGAGTGATATAACAACATCATGGTGCTTGAGGGAAGAACATGCTGATTTCGGAAAAGGACACCAATTACTTGAGATAGCTTGGAGATGACATGACTAACGTGGTCATTCCAAGACATCGATTCGTTAAACAGGACACCCAAACTTCTAAACGTAGGAACAATTTCTAATGGGGTGGAGTTAAAGGTAATTTGTTTATTTGGTTGAACATTTTTATTCCTTGCTCTAAATATAACAACTTTTGTTTTCGCGACATTCACATGTAATCCATTTCTCTCACTCCATTCATATAGTTTCTGTAGTGCGTTATTTGCGGTGTCCATTATAAGGTCTAAATCATTGCCGGAAAAGAACATGCTTGTATCGTTAAAGACTCTTGCTGATATCATATTTATTAAATAACTGCGGAGTAAACGTAAATACAATTCAGAAATTATAGCTGCCGCATGCATCTGTGCCACTTCAGTTTCTTAATGGTGCAAAGATAATGAGCTCACTTCAATGCACCTTAGACCAAAGTCACGGATCTCACTCACAATACGGCAAATTAACAGCTTTTTTATGTTACACGAGACCTCAGCACGAAGTCACAAAATCCCCTTAGGCTACGGTAGTTCCTCAGCCCTCATTTCAGCAAATCTCGTAGATGGGCTTAACATTACTGAAGGCGGGAAGCGATCGACAATGTGCACTTACAAAGAGAAAGGGCTCTCTGAAATCGACACCTCGGCTCGTATTTGCAGATATCACGCTCGCCTAACTTAACGTGGGATAAGATCTTCAGCTAATTATGGCAGTGAGCACATCATTAGCGAATATGACAAGCCAATGGGGAAAAGAGCCACTACGGAGCGCTGGCCTTGTTAATTTTTTCTTTGTTCCGTTAAGTAGGTTCCTTGAGAACGATGACATGTTTATGCCTTTGCTACAGAGATGACCAAAAATATAGTTGAGCAGGAGATGGTACTACAGGGAACACGTCGACAGGTGTACTTGTATTCGTGGGAGAAACGGACAAAAACACGGTGAGGAAGACAAGTCCACTTGTCGACAGGCTGACCTTGCGATATTCTTTGCCGTGGATTTTTTTTTTCATCGCTTCAAGCCTACTGTTGATGCCAGAGGCCTTGAGATACGTTTGCGCTGTCTTAATTACGCGAAGCGGTCGCTTAATGATTACGATCTTATGCTGCAAAGCCCGAGGGTGTAAGCTGAATTCCCAGTCACGGCAGCGGCATTTTAATGAAAACCAAATGCAAAAAAAAAAAGAAATTCACAGCATATCCACGGAGTGAATGATGATGAGTGGGCGAAGCTCCTGAGGTTCATCGTAGATCGTGCCGAGTTCCGGATTAATTTACTTAACGCGCACGCTACGAATCCTTATGGCTCAACTACGCACAAGTGAAATCTCCCACCGGCTCTTCATTGCAAGCCACGATCCGGTGCATATATATGTATGGGTGGCCAGTGAACGGTTCTCCAGCGCGAGCAGTCGGCATTTTTCAATCAAGAAACTCGCTAGAAGACGCTGCCTGCGTCGAGCTTGTCTCTCGCGGGTGAGGGCGTGTTCTCCTTCTTTGCGAGCTGGTAGCGCGTTCATTGAAGAAAGAGCGTTTCCATAGTCAACGCGCGCCTTTCGCTCTCTCTGCCTCTCTCTCTCACACAAGACAGCAGATGGAAGAGTGAGAGAGCTCGCGCGCCGGGAGGCACGCGCCGAGGGCGCGCCTCCCACACGCGCCCTCCTAGTAGCGCGTTCCTGGTAGGTAACGCGCTACTACAACGGACGGACAGACCCAAACCTTAAGGAGCTTCGACCCTAAAACGCCTGTGTGCAAGCAAGTTGAGAAATCTCAGATGGCGTAATTTATTCCGGAACGCTCCACTACGGCACGCGTCATCGCCATATGTTGATTGTTGTATAAAGAAGCCCAGAATCTAATATTGTCCCACGTTATTAGCGCTGCCGCTGGAGTCATTTTAGCCGCGCATTCCTTGTTGACAGCGTATGGGTGACACACGTGGTAAAGAGTAAATATTGTCCAAAACGACCGCTGTGTTTAGGCTTAAAAAGGAATGATGTGCAGCTGGTGGACCGTCAAAGATGCAGCCCATCACTTTAGTCGCGGTTCATCTTTCTTCTGCTGCCTTTGGGATGAGTATTGCGTGCACGCAATGATGTTAGTAAAACAGGCACTCTTGCTGACGTGTTGCGTGTATGTACTGATCTGATCGAAAAAGCACAAACGTCAAGCGATGAGCTAAAGTAATACAATACCTGACTAGGCTATGGTTAACGCTGCCGGTTTATGGTGAGTCTCATCGCCTGCACGACCGAGATGCGGCACACTTCGCGTTAGAGTCGCGCAAGCCCGAGATCTGCCACGGCATTGTTACTTCTGGCCGTCGCGCCTGACGGGCTGCGTAGTGCCAATATGTCACTCCTGTCGTGTAGTTAGAACGCCGCCCGAACAGCTCAAGCGTTGCGGCAAACCAAGTTATTGTTTTGTCAATGCTTTCCCTTTGTTGATCATTTGATACGATTGATTTCTCAACCGTCGTGTCTCTTGTGTGGGTGCGTCAAGACAATTCGGCTCACCATGCGTTTAGTTCCAGAAGTTTCCTGGGACCTCGTCCTAACGCGCGAAGTAAATATCAGCTCTCATTATTATAAAAAATGAAAAAAGGATTCGGAAAACATCGTAAACAATAAACACTACAGGACGAAGTAGTGTCCAATCAACCGACGCCTTAGGTTGTCTAATTACTCGTCGTCATCCCTGCCACGAGATTTGGGGAAGATGCTCGCTACTACTGCATTTCAGTAAGGAAAGCAACAGTACCGCCTGTTATTATTTTAAAAAAGAAAAACCTTGTAAAGCCCATTTTATAATACCACGAGATCATTCCTGATATAACTATTATCTTCTGCGTTGTCGGGGAAACAACAGCTCGTGGTGGATTCGATGCTCCCGTTCAGAATCTACATACACCAAGTCTCCTTCGCACCTTGACAAGAGCATTAAGAGCATTCGCGCCGCGTGAGACTTGTTCCGGGGCATATTCCTCCCTCACACCGTTATGTAGCGATACAGGATATCCACGATGTCTTTGATCACTTCCGACGTGATTTGCCTAAGAGACAGTAGCCATGTAGTAACCGAAATATGAAGTGAGAATGGGATGGGAATGAACCGGTTCTGAACGCCAGTTTTTTTTAACACTTTCACAACTAGCAACGTTCCTGCTGCATATAAAATAAAATGTTTAAATATGTTTGCATCATCAACGCCGGGCTTATCCGAGTAATCATATGGTACTCGTAACGACCATGGATGAGCTTGGGCAAAAAAAAAAAAAAAGTTATCTGCCAAAACTTGTGGGGAAAATTTCTAGTGTTTGTAGGACCACGCGTTTACTAGTCGTCACTGGTCGAACGTAAAACGTCACAACGAGCATTAACTGCGCCCCATAATTGAGGCAAAAGCTAGATTTGGCTGACTTCATGATCGTGCAAACATTCTCATTAAAATACTTGTTCGGTTGTAGTACAACTTATAAAAATGTGCGTATCGTTCTCTAGGAACACCAAGAAATGTCAGGAGAAGTAGGTGGTGCGCCCAATGACGTAACTTGTTACGTCACTAGGCAATATCTGTGGTCCGAGCAGTGCATCATTATTTGACTCACACTTTGCGACTACGATACAGTTTTCTTACGATGTTTAAACATAGTTGCAGGGCGCCTCCGAGAGCGTTTACCGAGGTCCTCTTCCTAGCATCTCCAAAATAAAACAAGACTGATCTTCACTAACAACATCACCAAAAAAACTCTTGGTTCCACAGCTTATTTATACAGTTCGATTAAATTAACCCTATTGTAAAGCCTAAATCAAGCTGTAAATAAAATCTGGAGATAGTAATATATGAATCCTGACGTTCCATAATATGCACTGCTTTTCTTAACCCCTCTATTGTAACTCTTTTTTGCTTTTGCTATTATTTCCAAGATAGGCCATTATATAGCGCGTTACCTTTTTAGTTTAGGACTAGTTCTGTGTTCGTTTTTCTTTTTCTTTTTACGGTATTACACGGGTCATGTCAGTCACTCCAAATATTTCGTTCATGCCATTGAAAGAACTAATAGTTCTAAGTAAGTGCGCGGCCCATGCTACCAGTTTTAAACTGGCCCAGAACAGTGCACTAACAGCAAATCCAAATCGTGGAGTACGTGGAGAATGGCACTGTGCGGGACACCGCTGAGAGGTCTAATCCAGCCCGTAATAAACCAGAGCACGAAAAGAAAAGAGCGTTTACTGCGTTCTACCGTTACCACGAACTCTATAGCGAGAACAGGCAAACTACTTTACTATAGTGTGATAGTGGTTGCAGGATGCCAATTAAGCGAGGTTCGCAGAAGCGCACGAATTAAGACTATCTAGGTCGATGTTGCCTCGCTGAGCTCTGTTCGCACTTGGACCTGTGTCTAGTGCTGTTTGCATATCGACGCAGGAATTTTTCACTTGGCACGGCTGTAATGTAATTTCCCATTACTTTGCTGTCCGGAAATGAAACCTCCGTGGCATTGTAATCGCAGGACACGGTGACTATGCCACATGTCTTTACTGCGGAAATTAGAAAGCGACAACTGATTTTGTTCAATGCACTTTGTTTTTACTTTGTAGCTGATTAACTTTTGTTTTTTTTTTTACTCCTCGCTCACCGGCACACACAGCGAAATGTCTAAGTGCTTTCTTTGTTGTTTTTTTCTGACTGACATCTTTAACGTTCCCTGCCATACTAAGCTCGATGTTAGAACATTAGCGCCTAAAATGCCGAACATATACAAATGGACAAACTTCAATGGAAGACTACCTTTCCAGATGTGAATTCTACACTATGAATTCTACATAATACAATTCTACATAAAAGAAGGTTGAGGAAACAGCGACGAACAAATATGACGCATTCGTCGACCTTGTAGCTGAACAAGTTTCTCACCTACAGAGTCGCATCAGTTATGGACACCATTTAAATAGTGTTTTTCTCTGTTGTGGAAGTGCAGTGAAGATGCTGCTAACTTGGTCAAATGTTTACTTCGCTTCGTCGTGGTGCTTACAAGGGTGTAGGCGCATTACTACCCCTATCAGTTGGTTCACAGAAATATTGACGTCGCCCCTTTATAGGAGTAGACAAACAGACAGCATGGACTACACTGTGGCCGCGAGTGTGTTCTAGTGCCTAAGTGTGTCGCGCAGTTCAAATTTTTTGAAAATGTTTTGCAGCGTATAATTTGTGTATGTTTTCTGTCTATGCTTTCCTGTAACAAAAATACATTCCTACATGAACACTTTGAGTATTCGGAAAAAATGTCCCTTTCGATTTTTTTCTTGTTTTTCTTCTCATTACTGTAACCTTTCTTAAGCTTTTTGTTTGGGGGGGGGGGGGGGGGGGATCCATAGGGGCGGTCGACTTTGTGAAGAGTTGTTATATACACAAGGACCGCTCTGTAAATGTAATATTCGGCAAAGAAAATTTCAGCCGAGCCTGATGCTGCATACGTCAGTGACGAAGGAAGTAACCCAAAGCGCATACAGCACTTATGACAGAAAAGGCTTGCGAGTTCGATTCAATTGTTCTCAAAGCTTGCGTCATCCTTTCACCTATAACCTTGCAGCAGTCAAATATTTCGTTAAACGAGAAATAGTAGTAAAACGCGAGTAGTATAACGTGAGAGAGTATTCACCATGAATGCTTATTGAGCACGGGCGGATGGTGTTAAGGATATAAAAGTAAGGAATAAAGTGGTTACATAAGGAATTGTAGACACACACTGCGAGATAACCACTATACCATGGGCCACGCCTAATAAGAAAACAATTCAGCTTAGTTTCACCTTAAGACCATATAGGCAAGATATTTTCCTGTTCAGTTAAAGAGCTATTGATTGGTTAATATTTTGGAAGTTTGCTAACTAAGAAAAAAATTTTCAAGCTTTCATACCTCGATTAAGTTGAAGCTATGTCGCTTCCTGTGGTAAAGACTTTCTAACTCACCGAACTCACGAGTTTTTACACGGTGAAGTGCATCGCCAAATGCTGAAAACACCGACGTGTTCTTCGCGAGGGAAATATTTTGCTGAAGGAAAAGCGAAACCAGTCGGAGTCAATCATCTCACTTTGCTATCCCTGAGCGGAAAAACACAGGCCCAGTTTTTCCCACGCAACAAAACAGTCACGTAGTTTTGCAAAGGGTGCTTGCCTTACCTCGTCGCCGGCACATAACGAGGAAGGTTTCCAGCCCAACGCATCAAGGGAGGACACAGAAAGAATAACGACAGATCATTAGTTCGCCGGTTTTTCTTTTGATGTCCTCATCATTCCGTATAGCCAAGAAACCCGTTTCACCACGTACTCGTTATAGACGTGAGTACGCTCGCATTCAATGTATATTTGAGAATGACAGCGGCTTTGAATGCCTTTCGGCGATGCATCGCTTTGCATTGCTCGGTCGTGCTCTTTGCGCTGATTTGATCATTGATTTCTGCGGTTTTACGTCAAAAAACCACGATGACTATGAGAAACGCTGTGGTCGAGAGCTGCGGAAATTTCGACCGCCAGTGGTTCTTTAATGCGCACTGACATCACACAGTACACGTGCCTGAACAATTCGCATCCACGGAAAATGCAGCCGCCGCTGCCGGGATTCGATCCCACAACCTTGGCATGAGTAACTGAGTGCATGCCATGCCACACCGACTAGACCACCGTGGTGGGGCTGTTTCTTAAGCTCCTCAGTCTTTTTTTTTTTTCTAATGGAAAACGCAGTGTGTTGTATCTTCTGCCTTTCTACCCACTCCTGCCTACGGCCTCGCAGAGAAGAGTACATTATGAATGGATAAACAGTAATAATGAAGTATCTGGAAATCACCGAGAGGACGAAAGAATGTGTAAGCTTCGACTCATTCGGCAGGCACCAGTTTTCAGGTGAATGCGAAAGTGACGGCATATCATCACGCTACACCGGTTCATCTAGCTTCGTACGTTGAGCGAAAGTTCCACGTCTTAAAACGCTAACAGTATACAGGGTGTCCCAGCTATCCTTAGCCAGGGTTTAAAAATATGCCGATGCACCCTAAGACAACGCGACCAAATGCATTTTTCTTACTATCGTATGGAGTGAGTCATGCTATTTTCTGTGTTCCACTTAATTGGTTAATTAAGCAAGATTAATTAATTAACTTCGGAAGCAACAAAGTTAGGTAAATAATTCCTATGGAAAACTTGTAGAGTGGTCTGTCAAATGCCCCGTTAAAAAGTTTCCAACTTTCTATCTCTTCATAATTAGTGTTTTCCAGCTTGATGCAGATGCCCGCGAAATACAAAAAATACCACGTGACATCGCGGCTTGCGCGCCGCGATTGCAGTGCTCTCAAACTTTCCACGTACGAACTAACACCGCATTTAGCCGGGCGCACCGCCGAATAAAAGCGACAGTGCTGTGAAAAAGGCGGTGGCCGTCCGATCGAAATCAGCAACCGTCATCGCTAGCGCTGCACGCGTCCCGTCAATCGCTTTACGCAGCGCTAGCCATGAAGGTTGCTGATTTCGATCGGACGGCCACCGCCTTTTTCACAGCACTGTCGCTTTTATTCGGCGGTGCGCCCGGCTAAATGCGGTGTTAGTTCGTACGCGGAAAGTTTGAGAGCACTGCAATCGCGGCGCGCAAGCCGCGATGTCACGTGGTATTTTTTGTATTTCGCGGGCATCTGCATCAAGCTGGAAAACACTAATTATGAAGAGATAGAAAGTTGGAAACATTTTAACGGGGCATTTGACAGACCACTCTACAAGTTTTCCATAGGAATTATTTACCTAACTTTGTTGCTTCCGAAATTAATAAATAATCTTGCTTAATTAACCAATTAAGTGGAACACAAGAAATAGCATGACTCACTCCATACGATAGTAAGAAAAATGCATTTGGTCGCGTTGTCTTAGGGTGCATCGGCACATTTTTATACCCTAGCTAAAGATAGCTGGGACACCCTGTATAACTATAGGTAAGGACAGCGCGCTCACACAAGACCAAAGAAGACAAGACTTCCTTCGTTTTGTGTGAGCGCGCTGTCCTTACCTATGATGAACTAACCAGCTCGAAATGTGTTTTTCAACTAATAGATAACACCAGCAAATTGGGCAACAGATGTGAAGCACAACTTTCCAGACTGACGAGCAGAACCTTCCAACCGGTGCCCTGTGTTATCTGATCGAACAAATGCGCTTGACAGTGCTGCGTCGTTTTCCTTTAACAGTGCGTATGAGGAGCGAGCCGAATTCGACGAGTTTCGCTACAGTAACAATGTGGTGGCAGCGTAACATTACACATATTGAGCCAGATAATGGTACACTGTGCCGGAGCACGACGACCTCGCCTCGCTGTCACGCAAGGTCTTGCTGTAATTTCACACGAAGCTCTCTAGCGCGATTCTTGCAGCCGCATATCGATAGAAGGCACTGCATCTAAGTTCGGGCTGTGTTGTGAGTTACGAGGTTGCGTGCTATGTGTTGCATTCCTTCTCGTCTTCCATGCGCTTGTTGTCAAGAAGCATCGCGGATTTTTTACGAGCCCGAAAGGAAAACACACAGGACGATCGCCGACTATCGAGCGAAAACTTACTGAATAAAATAACATTTATTCCAGACACTTTTTAGTTACGCATGCGCATACACGAACGTGTGTCCGAAACTTTCTTTAATAATGGAAGCAAACAGACACAAATGCTTGTGGTTACATATTATGAGTTCTCAAGAAACGTAGGCTCTCTGTAATGAAGAGACACAGAGGTTTCGCGGACGCATTCGACTCCGAACTTGTGAATGTTGCATGCCTCCATTATATCTCTGCAAAACTTACTTGTTTTTATGAATAATTCTTGTCTCATCCAGAAGGGGCACACATCCGAAGGGTCGACAGTGCATAGACATATGCGAAGTACGCGTTTCTTTTAAGGAGTTAGAAGCTACTCACTGAGCAGCATATTAGCACATGCCGCATCTGCTTCGTTGCATGTGCGACCACAAGCTCGCCCAAATGTGCATCGTCCCACCTGCTCACCAACTAGAGTAACGTGCTCTCACCGGTACCACTTAGCGCTCAATATTTTCATTTGTGCTGCAGTTATAACTCAGTACCATGACAAGGCGCTATTTATGTTCTAGCCCAGCATAAGTTGCATATTTGATTACGTACGCGCCTCAGTATATTCCGTATCGCCCCTCCACTTATCGCCATTAGTGATTATTGTCAGCAATGTAACAACTCTACGGCCTCATTTGCAAGACCTGACATTGGCAAGACCTTATTTGGCAAGAAATATAGGGTTATACTGGGTGGCTTAAGGGTGACGACACGAACGCTCCTAAGCTTACCAATCCTTTGGGAGCCGTGGTAGCAGTAAAGGCGGAAAGCTCCCCCTGTGTGCATTGAAGACCCATTTCTAATGTAACGAAACGTTTCAACACTTTCTTCCTTTTAGCTTATTTGTTGGCCGTTGGCGGGACAGTAGCTGTGAAACCAATGGCTTGGTCTATTGACGTTAGAGGCGTACGAATGAAATAGACAAAAATTCTGCTCCGTTTGTTTTCTCTGCTGGCCGCTGAAATTTAAAATACGGGAAATTCAAAATATAGAGCGCCATCTGTCGACATCCCTGTAAGCTTCATCTGCCATGTTCTTCAGGGCACCGGAAACAGAAACTTGTATCTTAGTCTGCATTGGCTGCTACGTCGTGCCTCTCTGCCGTCGCTCCGCAACGTATTCCCACGATGGTGAGTATTCGTGACACGCAGAGAACAAGTGTTTATCCAGATACCTTGATTATTTCAGCGATGGGAAAATATTGTCACCGCCGCGCAGGTGGCCTTATCAACGATATTAGCACTGCGTGTGTTCGGAACTGCGGTCCACGCACTCAATGTTTTGCCTCGTTTGCATTTTGCCCTCGTATGTGACTTGCTTGTCCAGCGGCAAAAGCCTTGAAACATTTAAAGCACGAGCATTTTTAACAGATTTCTAAAGGACTGGTACATCACGTGCGCACAATCGAAAGAGATTGTGATAGATCGATCACCTTTTGCTACTTTTCACAGATGGAAGCGGTTGTTCGCGATAATAAACATGCATAAGCCGATGGCGTGGTTAGAGAGTAAAGACTATTTCAAAGCAATGCGCGTGTACCGGAAAGTTGCGCGACATGTGCTACTAAGAACATCGCGTTATTAGCACAACAAACATGTGGCGCAAGTCGCACGTTTCCTGACGCTGCCCCATGAATCATAACTAGACTTTTCTCGGTCACCAAAGACCTCATGTACGTACCCCCCTTTTCCGAAAATTTTCCTTTGGTTAACCTCCATGCCTTCCGAACAACTTCCAGGCATTAGTAATCCTTGAAATTTTGACCGCTGTGCTTCCACTCCAAGTGCCAAAGCGCCGCGTTTATTGTCAATAATGCTTGTTTTAGCTACGACTGCTTCACATCGTTGCCACAGTGGCTATGAACACGACCCAGTTTTACTGGGTTTTACATGAACTGGTGAGTTCAATAACTGTAACCAATGCATGAATATTCGTTTAGAATCCGTGTTGCTAACTTAGTTATTCGGAACATCTAGTAACAGTAGAATCAACATCCGCTGAATCGTTGATTCATAAGACTGAAATCACTAAATTAATTTACACTTCCAGAGATTTTCTTAAGCGATCTGGCAAATTAATTTTCCACGTTGAATTTTAGCTGCACGTTTTCTAGATGCGCTGTAGCATGAATGCGATGAACCTACCCAAGGAACAAAATCTTCCACCTTCAAAAAGTAATCTTTTTTAGGCGCTTACATTCACTCTACATGTGTTTATTTTTTCTTCGTCGTCTCCTTTTTTATCTAAAGTCCCATATTTGGAAGACACGCAGCACAACACTAAGTATTTAGTGTTCTCGCTGATAACGCAATGACATCATGTAATAAGGCTCCGTCAATATTTCATTCCAACACCGGATAATATCCGCACGGCATTGAAGTTGAAAGAATGCTAACAACGCGGTCGCAAGAAGCTGGTCAGATTGAGAAAAAAAAGGCATTATTTACACATCGCGCACACAACGATAGGAGAAAAATTCAAGTAAGTTTAACGTCACAACACGTTTCGCTGCAACCTAGCGCTCAGTCTTTAATCTCTCTTGGTATTCATTGGATAGTTGCGCTTGAAAGCGGGAAAAGCAGTGCTTTTTAATTAGGTACTGGCATGCCTCATGACCTCGATACCAGGCTGTAAAGAACAGCAATGTGTATTATGTACAAAGAAGCCTCGTCTCCACGAGGCACTCAATACTGTTTACGTGTCTTCAATCATGGCTGACTATTCTTAGCCTCTTTAAGCTGCTACTATCTCTCCCTTGGTTTTCTTTAAACATTCCTTTCACATTAATTATGTGGTCACGTTCTGTCTGCGCTTGATGACTTTGCTTTAGTGACATGTTTGACAATGCATACCATTTTATCTATGACATGAGCTCTCGCTGCCAGACGATCTTGTTTAAGGCTGATTCAGAATAGCCACATGATCGCGAAAACCTGGACAGACGATTGCTGTAAAAAGATTATGCCGCTGATCCAATTTAACTGTTGTCTTAGCGGCGATGCGTGCGGCAGAAATGTTCGCCACATTCTCAGCTATCCAACAATGAACTCGTAACAACAACCACATTCGAACGATCCATGCTTGAAAGGGAGGTTCGCTGAGCATCCAAATGCAGCGCGACGCTGCGAGGATGCGCTACTTAGCGATAGAAACTAAGAGCGATGTCTCATAAACGCAGCGAACGGTGTGCTGTGATAAGCTGCACGTCTCCAGCCGTGCGAAAGCGCGACGCTGAGCAGCGGAAAGCTAGTCTAGGGGAAATGTTTTCCCGGGACCATAAGTAGCTTAAGATTCAGACTGGCTCAGAGCGATAGCGAATACAGGAGACGTTGCCCAGGTGCGCGCACGTTTCTTTTGAGTGGTCGTAATTCATAAATGTTGACTAACAAGGAGAAAATGCGCGAAGAGCTTTCTTTTTAATGTGGGAAGAAAGTGTTTGGCAAGAACAGCATCGTCGGTTACTTGCTTCTCTGCGTGGGCTGAAAGAGGTAAGGGATGAATGTGGGAACTAGTACGACTGAAAAGGCATTCAGAAGAGTGAGCTGTTCAACGCGCGTTATGTACGCGCTCATTCTGTGCTGAAGACAACCACAATGTGAACGTATAGCTGCTGGATCGTTCTAGACCCTGAAGCTGATGTGGCTCACTTACGTTTACGTCAAGAGTGTTCTCTTTATTAGAAGCGCACACTGAGTAACATTTTGAGGGCCCACAATCTTGCGTTCCTAATGAGATGTGTGCCGCTCAATTCAGGTAATGTGACGATAAACATCCAACATTCAGAGATGAAATCGGAGCGTTCCCATGGGATGCGAGATATGGAGCTGTCAGGCAACAACGTTGAAAATTCCTAATAATATTTCTCTAATGGAATGCGCGAAATGCAGTGGACCTTGTACGATGTGCAGTACTACACACGCACATCCACGTACTGATAAAGTTGAATGACAAAGTTTTGTCGCTCGGTATCATGCGTTGTGGCTTTCTCATGAAACATACTTTTTCGTGAAGCAAAGGTTGGTCTCTTGCCCATTCCTTTAGTGTTCAGTGATAGAGGATCGGCTTTTGCGTCTGGCATAATGATTAAATATTTGACAAAAATGGTCACCTTTCAAGGTGCTACAGCGCACACCTTGTAATACATATATAATGGTATCGCCGAATGTGTATTCAGCGCTGTATGTCCTTCGTGTTATGTGTTTTCTCGTGTGTTTTCTATTCCTCACCAAATTTTCAAACCCGCAGGAATTTTATACGTACAAAAAAGTGCTTTGTGTATCAGCTCCGAGCTGTCTTCTTGACATCTTTTTCCCATCGATATACGTACGTATACTTGAGACTGGGTGCACCTATTATTTGTCTTCCTTAAATCTTACCAGGGAACGACAATGCTCTGAAATGTTGTCAGTGGCTTTTCGTGGGTTTCACAAACGTTTGCGAGTTCCTCATCGAACCAATGAGTTCCTAATTACGGTGTGCTCGACGTGAAATACGTAAGCAAAAAGAAGTCAATGAGGGCCTTGCACGTAGATCTTCGCGCTTTATATAAAAAGAAGGCCACATTTCACTACGCCTTATTAACCTAACCAAAATCCTTCCACTATGGAAAGTAGAAATCTCGGTGGATGATCGCAGCTTGTGCCAGCTGCAGCGATATGTAAAACACCCCGGTGTTTTCTGAAAGCATCAAAGCAGTGACTGGTGTCGACGTGAGATAATTGTTTGAAGAGTTCATTTTATTATCATCACCTAGCTTGTGCTGTTGAAAGAATACAAACTTAGGATGGCAGTCTCCGAAAACTAAACAACGAGGCTCTATTATATAACAAATACACGGATTTCAGAGCTATCACAGGGTTCGAGGAAATTTTGCTTATTCGAATTTCTTGCCAGAGTGATAAGATAATGAATGACTGTGTGTTCACCGCTAGGAGCTCCAGCTTTAAGCTGAATGTGACGCGCCTGTGGCAGCAATTTATGTTTCAAGCTTGCATTCACAATTTAAGTTACAAGCGTTTGTCTGATAATAGCGCCACCAAGCTCAAGTCGGTCGCAAAAAAAGAAATAATGTTGTAAAGAAGATATATATATATACATATATCGTGGAGCATATAAAGTGTGGTCTGTGAGTGTTGCGCGACCAGCTTCGTTTTAGTGAAGACACACGGGGTAACGACAGTGGCAAAATCAGTATAATTTGAGAATACTGGAAAATATCAGGCGTCAACTGATGCCAGACGAAAACAAAGGGAGGTCGCTTGAAGAGGTGTGCATGCAACGATGAATGTAAAGTAGGCGAATGACGGTGAAAAAGAATTATGCCAGGAAATAAGCGCTTCCTCTGAACTATAACGTAACTTCTATTGAAAATTTCACGGCAACAATATGTAAATGCCTAACGAGGTTCCCATAGTACGCCACGTAATGGCGCTTGAGGACGTGGTGGCGGCATTCACTTGTTACATATTTTCAGCATCGCCTCCAAATATCATGCCTACACTTCTAACAACATCGCCTTTGTCACATGTGAGACGCACTATTTCCCTTCCGCAAGTTCTGCCATAAATACAAACAAAGGGAGCCCTGGTTTATCTCGTCTTCCGCAGGCAAGCCGCCCCTGCCGGAAGTGTGGGGGTTTGTCAACATATGTCTCCCATTCAAGAGACTCCCACCGCACTGCTTGCGGCGCTAACCGCTATACAGGAAAGTTTCACTCAAGCGTTCGCGTTTACACGGTACGCGGCTTCATGCACGAATGCTTGAAATGTTTGAATTCGCCTGGGCTTTAAAACGGACTAAAGCGGATAAGCCTAACTTTTCTAAGAGACAAGTTTATTTGTAAAAAGGCAGAGAGTTCGGCATGAGCTGTAGATGGCGCTCGGGCCTGCTGCTTTATACAGGAAAGCGGAAACGCGTAAAAGCGAGGGAGGGGGGGGGGGGGGGTGATAGACGAAGTGTTTGATAGTGCTAAAAGGAGGCGCGTATGTATACGTTGGGGCCGCTCTGGCATACTTCATCGAATCCAGTGGTTTGAAGGAAGGCCATGGTCGCCACAATGACCATGCCAAGGACGTAACAAGCTTGGCATGGTCGCGCTATGTGAAGCTCGTGTGGGAACACATCAAAGCAACAAGACTTAGCTTGTAGCTCTGCTGGGCCCTTGTCTCGGCCACTCGACCCTCACATGGTAACATGGTACTTGAAGCTACTGCATGCTTACTTAACAAGCCCACATTCACTACAATTCAGATTGCCCCTAAAGCTGCTAGTCATACATCGTATATCATCTCACGCATTGCTATCGCATTCATTGCTTCGCCCTTCTGGAAACACGATTTTTTTACGTTGTTTACTGCTTGGCTGACTTTTAGTTTTCTCTGTTTCTCTGTCTATCCTTACTCCTCCTTTCAGAAAATTAAGTGTCGGGCAGGAACATGTAGTGCTTCATCAGCAGGAAGGGTCTGCTTAGAAATCGCATCGCGCTGAGGATGTGAACGAAGGCTACTAAAACAGTTGACTATTAAGTGTCTAATAAAAACAAATAGGTGCACGTTATATGTTCGAACAAATATGAAAAAATATTGACATTTTATTGAGCAGTCTTGATGGTTTAGGTTACAATTGAATGGTATTCTTTAGTAAAATTGTTTACTTTGCAGGAAGCTTATAGCAATTTCTGCATATGTTTTTAGCTTGGAGCTTAGTTGCCTTAGTTAAGAAGCTTAAATCAACCTTGCAAAATATCGTATTATGAGATCCTGCGCAACTCTGCTTGAGTTCTGACTCGTATTTATATGGCCTGAAAATATTATACGAATCATTACGAGGTGCAAACAGATACATATAAAGTAATAGACCGTTTTACAGAAAAACTGCCTTAGTGGACTCTGTGTCGTTGTCGGAGTTCTAGTAGTGGTCCACAGGATATGCATTGGTTGTGCCGGCAAGGTACTACGTCATCTCGCTTTGGCCAATAAGGTGTAAGCCCCCGTGTTTCAGGTCATACGGTGGACTAACCTGGTATACCATGGAACACCTCAGAAAGAAGGAACGAAGAGAAAAAATTGCTACTGGTGCTGGGGTTCAAAGCAATATCCGCACCCTACGAAGCCAAGCGCCTTGCAATGTGTTCAAGTAACGCTTCTCTGACGTTCCTACTGCGAACACAAGTATTTATTTCGTTCAGAAACCCACTTTTGGAATACGTGTGTGTCTTCAGTTGGCTCTGAGATAGAGCCACAGCTTTGCGGGCTGGAGGATCTTGTGGTTTAGAAGTGGCGTTACTTTCCTTTAAAACTACAACTTCAACACATCAAGAACGTGCTCAGCCAACGCCACAAGCTATTAAAGTAAACATCCAACAGTGACGCCAAGGTCTCATAGGCGGCTAAGTTTAGAACGTTGCGAAAACTTCATGGACGCCTTTGCTCGTGGCAGTGCCTGAATAAAGTGACCGGTTTGACATACAGAAACGAAGCGCCCACAAGCCCCTGTGAACGTGTGGCTCGTGCGGGAGAATTTTGTGGCTACAAGATGCCTATTCTAGGACGAGTTCATCAGATACCACGCACTTAGTCTCGACGCCATTCAATATGTCTCACGATTTGGCGATGGAGAGTTTACGAGTTGCTATGGACACATACATATCGCTGCTTTTTCACGTGTGGGCCGTATCCAGTTAGCGACAAGTGTTCTATATTCATCGCGCCAGCTGCTAAGAGCACTCGTGCCGTCATTTCTAGCACTACATCTCAAGTTCTTTGCACATTTCTCTTTCTGAAGTGCATGCACCTGGTAACGTCGTCTCACCTTATCAGCTCATGAAAAAAGTCTGTAGTACCAAGATGCTCAAGCTCATGAAAAGCGAAGATCTACTGCACAAATTTAGAAGAAAAATGGTTTCATCGCCCCTTATAAAAAACGAGCGAGAGTATATAGAAATATCGTAGTTTGTCTTTCTTGACAGCTGTTTACAATATCTGTAATACTTACATTTCTATATTTTCACTGCCATATTATTTTGCTTCATATGTTTCACATGTTTCGACTGTAGGGTAACACATTTTTCGTTACGTAAAAGGGTTTAAAGTCAAATGGAGCAGGTCATATAATGTCCTTGCAGCCTATTTTTCCTGCTTTCTTTTCAGTAACAAGAACAGATAAAATTATAATTTCAAAAATAGTTATCAGAATTATATATACTTTCTCCTTGTGAAACGTGTATTCACATGTACTGTATATGTTATGATAAAAACACATGAGGCACTGTTTAGCATATCTGAGGTGCATTCGCTGTTGCTGCACAGCACCGGTCCTGTTACACGGCTGTCTTGCCCCTCAGGCAAGTTGCCAATTCTCGCTCTGTTATACGCAGCTTTCAGGCTATTCTGCTTTTTGTACCCGTAACAACCTTCTCTTATAGAAATTGCATAGACGATGTGTCCACCACCACTATGCACAGCTAAAACAGTTTTGCATACCACATGCAGCTTCGTTGAATTGCCAAAATCACGAACGTTTTCGTTAGTCCCCCACTCCCTCTCGCTACCTCCCTTTTGCGTGACACAATATTCCTAGAAAGAGCCGTGATTTGTGGCCTTCTAAAGGGCGGTAGAGACTACGTAGGCGGTCCCGTGTACGAAAGGTTGTGAAAGTGTGAAAGTCATGTCTCTTCTAAAAGGAGTTGGTATACACAGCGCGTTACACTTACCTAAATTACCTACCCAGCCAATGCTAATATAAACTTACGAAGGCTGTCGTAATGGTCAAGTCCAATCTCCAAATAAAAAATATCCGCTTTGTGTAGAACTGCACCTTTAAACGCATTTAACGTCCCTTATATTTTTATGGCGCATTGTCATCATAGAGCACAGCCAAAGTATTGGGCACGCAACATATTAAGCGTGGAACGAAAAGTACCACACTCATTACTTGTTACGTACACTTAACGGCGCGCACAGACATGTGAACACAGGATGTTCATTAATGAACCAGTGTGCCCGACACGTGGCCACCCGCCTCTGGTAGCTGAGCAGCTAAAACGCCTCTAAGCCCAAGGGCGCGGATTCAAATCCGAGCCACAGTGATAGCACCACTGTGAGGATCAAATGGAATAACATTCGCTCACTTGGATTTCGATGCATGTTAATGAACCCCTAGGTGGTGAAAATGAATCAGGAGGCACCTACCCCGGCATTCCCCATATTCACGTCCTCATTTCGCCGCGTAGTGATAAACCATAAATAGATAATAATCTGTTGTTGCAAAAAAAAAGAGGTGATTTTATTATGCATGATTATTTTAAACGAATGCATTCTCCCGTCCGAAACGGAATAGAAAACAGGTCACTGAAATGCAAATTTCTCCATACATTGGCGGCCATTTGACAATAAAGAGAGCACTGACTTCAGCAATTTTGAGGAAGTTTCCTTAGTCATTTTTTTTTTCTTTTCAGGTTAGCGTCACAGCTAGTTCGCAAGAGCAACCAAACGCTTATCACACCTCCCATCATTCTTTTTTAAATTGGGAGAATACATTTAAAGAAAACTGCCTAAGGTAGAACGTACAATCCCCCCCCCCCTTTTTTTTTTTTTTTGCTGATAATACTCTGCCAATATAGCAACAGCGTCTTCTGCCAGCACATCTTGCTTTCTTTCCAAATACCTATATTGAAATTTACCAGCTTGCTTTGAATAGGGTGTTTTCAACTGTTCGAAATCAGCGTTTTATCTTTATTCTTTCGCCGTTATCACACTACTACATTATAGCTTCCGTGGAAGGGCCCACAAGTCTGTAGCTGCTTTAGCACACGCATGAAGTAAAAAGAATATCTTGTTTTGTAATAGCACCGTTGTTACACAACCGCGGGCAAGGTATGTCAACAAACAGTGGCCTACACAAAGCGCTTTCGGAACCTACATGCTCCCCTTCCTGGCTAATAAGAAACTAGCACGAAAGACTATTTGTCTTGTGGTCGACTATCCGTCGTGAACTCTGTGGACAGGGCAAAATGCCGCCTGAGGGCGGAATTCCACTTTGCTTGGCCCCGCACGAGACCTTATGTTCGTCTTTTTTACACGGCTACTCGTACCCAGAACTGCTCCAACAGACTGAAGCAGCATATTTAATGAAATACCATGGCCAAACGTAAACACGCCAAAGGCTTCCTGGAGCTCAAATTGCGTGCTTGTGCTTTTTGTTTGTTTGTTTACATTTGTTATTATACATTGCGCAACTACAGCGAGGCGCCACACCAACTGAGATGAGTGCATGCTTGTGCACTTCGGCGACAGAATTGTGTAGTTTATTGGCCTTTCACGTCAATTTATATTTATTTCGTATCCATGCTTCCAATCAATGACCGAACGTTACAGATATGAAAAAGCATATCGAGAAATTCAGTATAACTAGTGCTTCCTCACCCCTTCCCCTCATAATTTGTTTGTTTGTTTGTTTGTTTGTTTGTTTGTTTGTTTGTTTGTTTGTTGTTTGTTTACTTCCATTGAATACTTCTGAAGATCTGTACAGCACAAATGTTTCCGTGACGTGGTGACTCGTAGACAGATATTGCTTCATGACTGAACAAGGAGAGCTGAATTTAGTTCCCTTTACTTAGTCCTTATATGCAACATCACGTAAGTGTTTACGAAACTGCATTAGAAACAGCTTCCATAGCCCCTCACCCCGGTTCACCGTGGTAAAATGACAGCCAAACGAAAATAAATCTCACATCTGTGACAATGACAATATACATGTTAGACATACAGATTAAAACTATTGTCATAAACCGAAAGTTGGCTGAAAACATATTTGCACAGTGTGTTCAAATAAGAAGTATCAGCAGAGTTGGCATATAGTGTCATACTGTTTTAAAATTTAGTGTATCCGGCAAGAACTGAGTTCATACTCGAAAGACGTAGTTCGTACTCAAATTTGTCAACAGCTCCTAACGTCTCTGCGCCTTCACAGATGAGGAGCAAGTGGAAAGTAATTTAGTCCTCGAACTCGAATATCTCCTTACAAGCGGGCAATGTACCGGCTTGAATTGATAAGTGCATTTGTTATGTACGTTTTTTCGAAGCTTTTTCGATGGAAGGGCCACGTAATTGTCCCCGTAGTGTGCGTGTATATATATATATATATATATATATATATATATATATATATATATATATATATAGCAAAAAAATTCACAGCATATCCACGGAGTGAATGATGATGAGTGGGCCAAGCTCCGGAGGTTCATCGTAGATCGTGCCGAGTTCCGGATTAATTTAGTTAACGCGCACGCTTCGAATCCTTATGGTTCAACTACGCACAAGTGAAGTCTCCCACCGGCACTTCATTGCAAGTCAAGATCCAGTGCATATATATATATATATATATATATATATATATATATATATATATATATATATATATATATATATATATGGGTGGCCGGTGAACGGTTCTCCAGCGCGAGCAGTCGGTATTTTTCAATCAAGAAACTCGCTAGAAGACGCTGCCTGCGTGAAGCTTGTCTCTCGCGGGTGAGGGCGCGTTCCCCTTCTTTGCGAGCTGGTAGCGCGTTCATCGAAGAAAGAGCGTTTCCATAGTCAACGCGAGCCTTTCGCTCTCTCTCTCTCTCTCTCTCTCTCTCTCACAAGACAGCAGATGGAAGAGTGAGAGAGCTCGCAGCCATGCTGAGCGAAATTTTTGCTTGATGAACTTACGAGTTTGGCGAGGTGGTGTGCGTCAATCTTGTAAAACAAAGCAAAAACACGACGACATAAGGAAGAAGTGACAATGCGACTGCTTCGTTTTGCAAAATAATACGTCACAGTGTACCTGCCCGATCCCTCCCCTGCCTGCATCTGCGTGCCTGAGACTATAAATGCGCGTTGAGATGGCGTTCTCATATGCTGGAGTAGTTGGCACAATTAGTGAATAGCTTCCACTTGGAATGGTTGGCTGATACGAAAGTTGGAGTGTTTCGTGCTATTTGCTTGCATCCGGGCAATCATTATGGAATCACTTCAAGGTAGCTTAGTAAAGCACTGGATACTGATAAACCGTCCAAACGTTATCGCTGTTTTGGATTAGAAGCGTCGCCTCGGTTAATTACATTTATCAGTCCTTTAACCGCAAAAAGGCCCCAGGGGCCAATAGGGTCAATCTATACAGGCTGATTACTTTCAAATTCTCTCTATTTGCGCAAGGCAAATACGACGGTATATAAATTAGAGATCTCGATCGCCCTCAATCCAATTCCGCCTTGATGCTCTTGCGGTAACATACCGCCTCCAGATAACGTTTGCAGACGCTTAAATTTATTTTGCGTTTACAAGAGGCAAGGCTGCGCTCAAAATTGAACACGGAATGGGTGGGCAGTATGAATTGATTCAGCTGTGTCTTTCGAAGAATTTCAATACACGGTAGCGATGAAACTTTGCATCTAGGTTCTCGAATGAAAAGATACATCCCAAGTCCAAAAGTAACACTAATTGCATTAGGACAACATTCTGCAGATTCTATCACTAGATCATTTCGTAGGCTTAGACAAGTTTAAAGGCTACCTTCGTGATATATTTTCGAAAGCAGCTATTATGTGGGAACTAATGGACGGAATAGATGGTTTATGCTAATACTGTTTACCTTAAGGCCTTAATATTGAGCCAGGGTCATTATGAAGCGAATTTACGCACTTAAAGTGCAGTTACTCAAATGGCTTCGGAATGTTCTTACTTTTTGGTAAGCCACCATGGCGATAAAATGAAAACTATCTGCTGACATCGAGGATGGATCGCAATGCAAAATGGTAAACAGACAAAGCTGAGATCGCGTGAGCTGCCTAGCGCTTTGCTTTTGGGTATTGATAGCGTATATACGTCTAAACGTATATTTTGGTATTTCGCTGCTTTATTTACTAAGGCGGTATCATTTTACGTCCCATTAGAAACTGTCCTAGAACAACATTGGCGCCGATACCAAGAGCAGAATAAATGGTTAAAAAAATTACCGCGCGACTTAAGGAAGGCCAGAAGCCTAACAAAGCAAAGCAGTTGGTTGTTGGAAAAACGTTGTGATCATCACGATTTCATTTATCGTCCTATCGCTATGTCTTTTTTCCCTTGAATGCAGAAGCTGTGCCTTGTCAATTCGCTGCGAAAGCGACAGCTGCATCTGCTCCTTTATTACGGAAACTATTCAGCAGGGCGTATGGACCGCTGTTATATTTCATGCGTTTAGAATGCGTGAAGTTTCTGTTCACACGCAAACATGAATAAAGTCTTGTTTTAACTGTTATCATGCATCATATGTTTAATAATGTAGAGCCTAACTCGTTGCGCATTAGTAGACGTACATTTATAAAAGTCACTTAATTTCTTATTTCTTTCTCATCGTGCAGCTTTGTTGATACGGTCACCGCTGGGTTATATTTTCTTCCTTCGTCCTAAAAAGCCGTTTTTGTTTTCAGGGGCATCCCGATCAAGGCAGCTGATGAAGGGTTGCTTTCAGTCCAAGGACCGTCCTCCCTATAGGATGGAAAACAAAATTCGCTTGGCATTAAAATTGAATCATTGAACAGATTGCACTCCAAGCGGACGTAATATCTCACGTCGATGCTTCCCATATCCGTATAAGCGGTGTGAAAATGCACAAAGCATCAAACAGTGAATTCCCCTGAGTTTCGTACTGATACCCCAAGTATCTTTATACAAGCAAGGGACAGGTCGAACGAAAAAATGCAAGAAAACGCGTTAAGAGGAGACTAGGTGACAAAATCCCTCGAGTAAGTATAGGATGGCAGACAGACACTTTCAGTGCAACCGCGGGTGACACCGAAGGTTGCTTTGCCCCGAAGGAGCGGCAGGCTTTTAGCGCGATGCAACCGCCTTCCGCGACATCTGTCACTGGCAGTGTCGCGCAGACAAATCCATTCCTACGAAGCAGCACAGACATTTTTTTTTGTTTACGTTTTTTTTTCTTCACATGGAAGCAAAGTGGTTGTCACCGAAGCTTGTCTTTCCTTCTTCCGCCTGAAGGTTATGTCCCGGAAGGTGGAAATAGTTTTGTTTAGAAGTTTTTCGTGGTCTATATATATATATATATATATATATATATATATATATATATATATATATATATATATATATATATATAACGGGAAGGTTCGCAAGAATAAAAGACTTCCGGCTTGCTACCCTTAACCAGAGGAAGAGAAAAGGGAAAGAAAAACAAAAGTACAGAGATAGAAGAATTCTGTGGAAAAATGGAGAGGGGAGAGAAAGAACAGAAGCAATATAGGTTCTTCAATAGGCCACAGCAACGTAAGAAAACGAAGCCTTTACCGACTTCCGTCGCGATGAGAATGATTAACGGTTATCCCGAGTGTTACGAAGAGTTGGACGGGGCGATAAAGGTACGGAGATCGCAGGTATTGAAGAGAATCGTATCGCATAAGACGCGGTAAACTAGAAATCGCTGGGAGAAACCTCAGTGATGCAGAGACCATAAAAATCTGGAGAACGTCTAACATTCGCCTTTAAGGGTGAACGCCCTAACGTTAATTGGCGCTGTACGCGTTGCCTCCTAGAGTAACAGAGTCATGCGTTCTCGTACATTCAAATCAGAGTCCAAGCTATCATGTGTGTAGGTGTTAAGTAGTAGTTTAGGACTTTTCTGACAGATTTTACTCCGAGAAATTGAAGTTTGTTCACTAATGCGCCTGTGCCATGGCGGAGGACTTGCGTGGTCGGGTGCTTCGGGAAGCGCGGCGGTAGCTCGAGATTATTATTTCCGCCAAGGACGCTTGCGCCGTCGCCGACGCCGTATTTTCTCCGACACGAGCTCCTCAACGCTTCATTGTGTGAAGAACAGGCGGGCAAAACACGGACACAATGGAAGAGAAGTGGACCACACTCTTCTGTCCGTGTTTGTCTGCGTTTTGCACGCCTGTTCTTTACATAATGAACCCTTACCAACTCACTCAGCTTTCTATCCTCCTTAACGCTATCGCGTTTAAAAGAGGCTCATTACGGTGACAGGGGCGACGGAAATGACTACACGACGACGGCAACGGCGATGATGGCGGCGGCGGCTGTGGTGAGATACTTTAGGTGGTGGCGATGTCGGTGAAGACGATGTTACAGAGTGCCTATAGATGCGCCAAATTTGGCACACATTGCAACCACACAGACGACGTGCAATGTCTGTGAGACAGGTCCTCCATCTGTGACTGATAGGTCGTGTTAACTCACCTCTTATAGTACAGTTCACAATCTGAAAACGGGCACGGTAAACTGCATGCGTTTTCTTATTGCCGATTCGTCCCGTAGTACGGAAAAATCACGAACATAAGCACCAAACATGTCAGTAATTTATAAGAATTACAATTTATAATTTCAATTTCAATTTACAATCGACAATATGTAAGAATTACAAGGTCTAGTTTCGTATAATTCCAAAAATACCAATCGTTGGGCTTTGTCGGTGCTCCGTATACTTGCAGTGCCAGCGCTTACAACGCCACAACACGAAAAGACAACCAGCACGAGTTATGTGGTTGCTGATAAATAACATTCTTACGATGGCTTACCACGAAGGAGAATGAACAAATAGCTCTGCGGCAGGAGGTATATATATGACAATTATGCGTTTGGCTAAACGGAACAAACAGCCCAAATTATAATAAAATACCGAGTAAGCGAAGATACTAGAAGAGCGATAAACCACACAAAAAGATCGAAGAGTTCCCCTAGCAACCTCTTGACGTGCATCACTTGCGCCATTTTCGCACATCGCTTGCATCAGCCCAGAACTTTTTTATTGCGATACCAATTATTGAACACTTGGATGGGGCTTTCGCCCTCGCTGTAATACCCGTATATATCATAATATTTATATATAAACTGAAATCTCTAAGAACAATGGTGTGTGGCTTCTGCGAGGTTTCGAAAGGCCAAATCACAGCAAAGCTGGCCGATAGTTTACTGAAACACGTCACTTGATAGTCATGTGAACATGCCACGTGACACTGCGCTACGTGATTTTGGCGGGAACATGTCACGTGACATTGAGTTACGTGATTATTTTTTTGCGTCTCCTTTATGAGGTTACAGAGTGAAGTCGATTCGACGTTAAAGTGCGAACAGCTTGCGAGGCTGCGGAGGCTATTGCATTACGCACGCACGGTACTCGAGCCGTCGCAGACACTGACCCACTTTCGCCTTTGTATCGGGCATCTCGCTCAGTTTCGCCCGAGGTCCCAAGCATAGGCGCAGAGCGGAGCTCTCCCATTGATCGCCTCCCGCGAGGACCTTAGCAACCACTGGACACGGCATGCACTCCGCCTGAGACGATCTGGTCAGGACAAGCGGAGAGCTCATCTAGCCTTAGGGATGGCTGCCGCCAGCAGCTCAAACTTCGCGTCGAGAAGCCACTTTGCGGACAGCTGCCGGCCCGGAGAGCGTGCCCATCCTACGTTTCCGTCTCCCATGATGAAGAGCTCGCGACAAAAGTCGTTAGCAGGCGCACTTACATATACTCGTTTCATTTTATCCAATTCCTCTTTCTCTAACGCATTCTTGCTTTGTTTATCGTTGCGTTCGCTTGGATATGCCACAGGCGTAGGCCTGCTTAATTTCTTATATAGTGCAGTTACCCCCCCCCCCCCAAAAAAAAAAAAGAAAGCCAAGAAGAAGAAGAGGAAGAGGAGGAGAAAAGAAAGGAAAAACTAGTTCCGAATGCCCTTACCATATATCCCTCTCGTTTCCCCAAGTATCGATGATTACCCTCTCCTAGAGCTGCAGACATGAGAGCTTTTATCTCCAGAGAAACGCTCATTTCGACTGTCGCATTCTAATACACGTTCTGCATGACCTAGTTTTATCGTATAAGTTCGGAATACTTCGCTCTACATGCGAGGCTGTAACAGGAAGTGGAAAGAACGTTCCTCTGTGCACTTGTGCGAAACGCGACGAGTTTCAGCGTGACTCACGAGTCGGTGAGAATCGCGCAGCGAATTTTAGGTCACGACCCCGGTGATGGCGGCTTCTTGCCCAAGTTCATGCCGATAGTTCCGCTAATTTTGTATCTTTTTTCTCATTCTATAGAGCGCTCACAAGTCCGCCTCATCATATAGCCGTGATACCAAATAGAATATTGTGGGCCACCTGCAGCGTAAGAGCAAATATTCCGCTTTTCTAATTGCCAGTTTTGTTACACTGCACGATACTACACAGTGAGCGATTACACTTTCTCTTCACTGATTTTAGGGAGCTGTACGTCCATTGTTCCTAGTAGCGCGTTACCTTCAAAGAAATGAATGAGGCTACGTGTGGGAGGCGCGCCCTCGGCGCGTGCTTCCCGGCGCGCGAGCTCTCTCACTCTTCCATCTGCTGTCTTGTGAGAGAGAGCGAAAGGCGCGCGTTGACTGTGGAAACGCTCTTTCTTCGATGAACGCGCTACCAGCTCGCAAAGAAGGAGTACGCGCCCTCACCCGCAAGAGACAAGCTTGGCGCAGGCAGCGTCTTCTATTGAGTTTCTTGATTGAAAAATACCGACTTCTCGCGCTGGAGAACCCTTCACCGGCCACCCATATATATATATATATATATATATATATATATATATATATATATATATATATATATATATATATATATATATGCACTGGATCTTGACTTGCAATGAAGTGCCGGTGGGAGACTTCACTTGTGCGTAGTTGAACCATAAGGATTCGAAGCGTGCGCGTTAACTAAATTAATCCGGAACTCGGCACGATCTACGATGAACCTCCGGAGCTTCGCCCACTCATCATCATTCACTCCTTGGATATGCTGTGAATCTTTTCTTCACGGTAATTTCTTTCTCTTCATCAATTCTCCAAAACTGAGGCATCGAAGGATTGATTGAGTATTGGGACTCCCGCGCTATCGTAAAGAGAACACACCTCATTGAAAGAGTTTAATGCACTCGAGTCGGGAAAATACGTAACGGCGCATCAGGAGTCGCTTAGCATATAAAATGCATCGCTGCACGCATTAAATTAGTGCTTTAGGTAAATCGTTACCTCACACTTACACGTTAACGGCACACTGAACTTCCTTTCAGGCGCATTTGCAACACGAGCAGCAATGGACAAACAAAAGCAATCAAAAGATATGTGGTTGGATGGCAGATTGGCAAATCGCATTCGGTCTTTTTCTCCCGTGAACCTCGTGAAACACTGTTTCCTTCACATGTAGAAAGGCCTTCGCCCAAACCATTTGTGCAAGGTGCAAGAGTAGTATTCAGCTGCAGCAAAATTCAGGATGTAGCTGTGCTGCTTCGACTGCCTGTCTTCGGTTTTGTTTTATTTGTGTACAACGCCGCTTCTCCACGTGTACACTGATCTTCGGGCCTTCGGGAATGCTCCCCGCGGCGGGTGCGGTGCCCTCGGGACCGCACCCTGTGCAAGTTCCAGAGATCCGATCAGATCAACATCTGCAGGTGCCTGCGTCCGCAAGCTGCGGGACAAGCTCCGGTACTGGGATGCCACCTGGTGCTGTCATAAACCACAGCTCTAAGTCACCTGCAGAGAGTTCGCTTCTTCCCGCTCAAGTTTCTCCGAGTAAGCGCATCTCTTGCCTTGACGTCAGCCTACCTGACGGTCAGGATGATTTTTCTGACATGTCTGATTCTTCCGCCACCATCACCTACATGGACGCTACTGCAAACTCATCTGATGACTCTGAAAAGCGCAGTGTCATACCGCCTCCTAAGCGGTGTCGAGGGTCGAAAAGACTGCACTTGCCCTTAAACTCTGTACCCGCTGAACATGTGCCAAAGTCCAATCTGACAGTCATATTCAAACCGCGAAACCCTGAGCATGTTGTCACACGCTTTAATCCTCTCCGATTGAAGGCAGCCTTTGAGGCGGTTGCGCCAGACGGCGTGCTGCAAGTACGACCCAACGAGCGCTTGAACCTCCTGGCTGTGGATACACGTAGTGTAGAAGCCTCTGAACGCCTTCTGAAGGTTACAAATATTGGAGAAATCGCTCTTCAGGCTTACGAACCACGGCCTAACAACTGTGGGGTAGGCGTCATCAAGGGTGTTCCTGTGGACCTTGATCAGCAGGACATTTTCTCGGCACTCCTTCAAAGGGCTCCTGTGAAATCAGTACGGCGACTGGGAACGTCGGAAAATGTCCGTATCGTATTTGCAACTGAAACTGCTCCTGAGTATATCGTCCTGGGCTACACACGTTACCGAGTGTTCAAGTACATCGAGTGCCCAAGGCAGTGCTCCAAGTGCCAGCGCTTTGGACACGTAGCTGGTGCCTGTCGGCTGCCAGTGCGGTGCCCACGCTGCGGTGGCAATCACGACCGATCCTCCTGTGCAACCGAGCAGCTGCAGTGCCCTAACTGCAAGAAACAGCATGAATCTACATCAACTCGATGTCGTGTACTCCGCAAAGAGAAGGAAATACACAACTACAAGATGAATCATAACGTAGGATACATATCCGCAAAGGCCGCCATATACGAAAAACGAAAAGCTGCCAGCAGGGGTAGCAACGACGGGACGACAGTGTCTTGTAAAGATGCTTGCAAAACAGCTCCCGAAAATCCTCCGCGAATTGAAGACACGGAGGAATTCCCATTTCTGCCTACTCGTAATCTGCCCCTCTCTCCGTGCGTCACTGCAGCTAAGGAGTCAACCCAAGGCTCGGGCGTGAGAGTCCAGGAGAGCACGACCGCCGCTGGTTCATCAGAGAGAAGGGGACCGTCAGTTTCATGGCGCGGACAACGAGAGCGTAGCACCCGACAAGACAGCTCAATCACATATTCACTGCTGTCTGCTCTTGTCGACGCTGCTCGCAGCTTTCTTGCCCCAATGTCCTCTCCCATTGCAAAGGTCATCTTGACGCTGCTTGACTTTCTTTCACCTGTGATAGAAAGATGGCGCTGACAGCCCAATCTACGAGCTTAACAAACGTCCGGAACAAGGCCACCATATTTCAATGGAATGCCTGCAGCCTTCGCTGTCGTCTGTCTGACTTCAGGCAGTTTGTTAGTAAGCACCGCTTTCCAGTGATTGCCATTTCGGAGTCCCGTGTGCGCACTGGAATTCGCCTCTCCGGATACATCATCACGTATTCGTCAACTGGAGGGGACACCAGCAGGGTTCTCTTGGCCATTCGCAATGATCTGATATTTAACATCCATGCTGTACCACCTGACGCTTCGAATGAATACGCTGCAGCAACAGTGAAGTGGAACAGTCTCACATTCACGGTGATTGCGGCATACATACCACCTGGAGTAAAATTTGATGTGAAAAAATTGCAAGCTATACTTGATACAACGCCTGAACCCCATGTTCTGACGGGGGACTTCAATGCGCATCATCCAGCCTGGGGAGGTACGAGATCGACTCAACGCGGCCGATGTCTACTTGATCTCGCCCATAAAAATGATCTCGTCGTTCTCAACAATGGTCAGCCGACTTTCTTCAAAGGAAATCGATCCAGTGCGCTCGACATCACTCTGGTCTCCTCTAGCTTTGCGTCTATGGCTACGTGGTTTCCAGACGTAGAAAGTCATGGAAGCGATCATATACCAACTTACATCGCTCTGGGCCCCATGCAGTATCCAAAAGCCCGGGCGCTTCGCTGTACTGACTGGGAAATATACAGGGCCACACTGGAACACTCGGATACATCAGATATGACGTATGAGGAATTCATAGGCGCGCTAAGCCAAACAAAACGCAGTAGTACGAAATATCTAAAGCTGCCTGGAAAGCGTACGACGATTGACATAGAGTACGAGAGGCTTCGAGCAATGCGCCGCAGATCTGAGAGGCGCGCCCGTAAGACATTGTCTAGAGAAGACATTCGCGAAGCTAGGCGAATGCAACGCCACATTCAACGTCACCTCGACAAGCTGGACAGGAGACAGTGGCGCGCCTTCTGCTCCAAACTTGATCCCAGAAAACCTCTGTCAAGGATATGGAACATAGCGCGCAGCCTGAGAATCCCGCCAGCTCAAAAACAGCCTTTCAGTTCTGTCGCACTGTTCTGTAAAGTCAGCGAGCTGGACATGGCGGAAGCTTTCTGCGCAAAGGTAACTGCTGTTACGTCTGCAACTATATTACAGTCAGCACAAGCCGTTACCGATGCCACAACAGACTGTACAGCTGTGACAGACGAACCTTTCACTTTCGTGGAATTAATTGGTGCTCTGGCGTCGGTAAACAAAGCTTCATCCCCTGGACCCGACTCTATCAGCTATGCCGACCTGTCCCATCAGGGTGAAAAGGCGAAGACGCAACTCCTTGACATCTTCAATACCAGCTGGAGGAAGGGCCGACTTGAACCAAGCTGGAAACAGGCCAGAATCATTCCTGTCCTAAAACCTGGAAAGCCTCCTACCGATATCAGCTCTTATCGCCCTATAGCTCTTCTTAGCTGTGTGGGAAAGCTCATGGAAAAGATGGTGCTGATGCGACTGGACTGGTTGCTGGTGAGCGCTGACGCTTATCCCCCGCAGATGTCGGGTTTCAGAAAGGGTCGAGGCAGCATAGACAATGTCATAGGCCTTGCCAACTGCGTTAAAATGAACAAGCTTGCGCACAATATCACTGTTGCCGTTTTCCTGGACATAAAGGGCGCATTTGACAATGTCCTACACGAGCCGATCTTACAGGCTCTAAGGTCTGTAGGAGTCAGTGGCCGCATGTACCACTGGATAATGGACTATCTATCTGACCGCTCGGTGTACATGTCTACAAAAGATGGTGACACAACTCTTCACACAGTTGTTCGAGGAGTTCCGCAAGGCGGAGTATTGAGCCCGACCTTGTTTAACATCGCTCTCATCGGCCTGGAGAAGTGTATTCCGGCAACGGTCGAGATTTCCTTGTACGCAGACGACATCTGCATATGGTGCTGTGGTCGAAATCGACGTGTTCTGCGTGCAAGATTACAGAAGGCAATTATCTCCATTCAGACGTTTTTACGAAACCGCGGTCTAATCATGTCACCTGAGAAGTGCGCCGCCATAGCGTTCACTAAACGGGATATGTCGCGCTATAAGTTAAAGGTGGCAGGATCTCACATCCCATACGTACCAAGTCACAAGTTTCTGGGGGTCACATTCGACAGATCCTTGACGTGGTCGCCTCATACAAGAACACTGAAGGCTAAACTGGAATCATACGCAAATATTTTTCGTATGATGTCCAGCAATGCTGGTGGCTGCTCTGTGGCTGCTCTGCTGCGAATGTACACTGCTCTCTGCGAAGGTCTCTTGCGGTACAGCTTCCCTGCGTTACAGGGACTTTCCAAGTCTAGTATCCAGGCGCTTACCAGTATGCAAGCTAAAGCGCTGAGGATATGCCTGGGCCTGCCTAAAAAGACTTCGATCGTAGGAACCCTTACAGAAAGCCGGCGACTTTCGGTGCCACTGCTACTGAAGCAAGAGTTTCTTCGAGCCTGTGTGCGTTTTGCTGCTAGGGTTCACAACCATCCGCTTGCATCAGCCACCACATCCGAAGTACAGACCCTTCTTCCGCTGATGTACGAAAAGCCATCAATTCCGACAACGCCGCCATGGAAACTACCCTCTTGGGCCATAGTCACGACTGTACCGGGCATCAAGAGTAAAAGTAACACGCCAGCTCCAGCACTGAAATATTTCGCCCTGGAGCATATTAACGCCAACTACAGATCCTGCCGCCACATTTACACTGATGGCTCTGTTACGGACACATCATCGGCAATAGGTCTGTGGATCCCGTCGGCAAACATGTCAATTTCTGCCACCTTGGGTCACCGCACATCTGCCACAGCTACTGAGCTGGCTGCGCTGCGGAGAGCGCTTACTTACATCGTAGCTCAGACACCTGATTCCTGGGTAATCTTCTCTGATTCGCGAGCGGCGCTGCAGTCCCTGAAGTCACCACGAGCCCAAGAACAACTAATTTTGGACATCAAGCGGCTAGGCAATAATGCTCATGAACTTAATCACCGCGTTGTATTCCAGTGGTTACCAGCCCACTGTGGAATACAAGGAAACGTTCGGGCCGACAGTGCTGCCAGAACAGCCCATGGAACTAAAACACCACCAACAGCCATACCCCTTTCAAGAAAAGATGCGGCGACTATGGTATCGACATTTGCCTGGAATCAGCAGCGACACTTCTGGTGTGATCCAGGACATCAGTATGGACCACTACACGCCATTGACCCAGCCTGCAGCTTCCACGTACCTCAAGGTTTAGCCAGGCGAGATGAAGCGTGCCTTCACCGATTAAGACTTAATGTAGCATACACGAGAGATTATAAGCACAAAATACAACAGTCTGATTCTCCATTGTGCTCCACATGCAACACACGAGAGGACATTGAACACGTCCTGTGCAACTGCCAGCGCTACGAGTCGGATAGAAAGACTCTGAAGGCAGCGCTTCACTTGCCACACGGTACGACCTTGGAGCTGCGGCATCTCCTGGGCCCGTGGCAAGACAGCGCCTGCGCACTACGTAGCACCAAGGCGCTGATAGCGTTTCTACGGGCAACATGCCTCAATGAAACGCTGTAAACTGAGTTATAGTGTATATATGTATATATGAGTGTGTGAGTAAGTGTGACCGTATGTACGTGTTATGTTAGATGTGATCACTGTAAATATCATAATCACCGCAAAGTACCTGGAGTAGCAAGCCAGGCGATTAACCAGGCTAACATCTCCGGTTCATCAATAAAGTGTTCTCTCTCTCTCTCTCTCTCTCTCTCTCCAAGCGATAATTGCGCATCTTAACGCGGCTGATTCTTGCATAAAGCATATACACTAAGCCCTTCTGCGCTCTCCGAAACATGATGCAAGAGCCAGATTACTCGCTCTAAAAGCACTTTGGCGCCGGCATGGCAATGAATAAAATCTCTTTTCCTGCGTTGTCAGGCCCCTTGGTGAACAGGAAGGAAGGAAGGAAGGGGAAAACAGAAAGGCAGGGAGGTTAACTAGAGTGTAGGGTAGCCAACCTTGGTGAACAGATTCAAACAGAGCAGATTGGGTTGTTTGGATTGCATGGAAGTAAAGTGAAGGACGAAAAATATTGCCTGCGTTCTATGCTGTGGATGAAATAAGCTCCTCCGAGGGAGCAGAACGTAATTCCGAAAACTTCACTTATCCGCTGTATTGACGAAAGAAATGAAGCGTAAAAGAACTGATCATCTTTCTTCGGAGAGCTCTTCATCTATGTCTATACACTCTGTTCAATTTTTCAAGGATTTCAACAGTACCGTGCGAATAATTGCTTACTCATCCACGCATCGCATGAAAATTGTTACCCGATCAAGATGCGTTGTCGGTCGTCAACTGAGTAAAGGAAGGACTTAGCCTAGGCAAATTTTTTGTCTGAGACGGTTGCGATTGCCTTCATCCAAAAAAAAAAAAAACAATCAATGCACAGAGATGACTGTTTGGGCATGCGCGTAAGACAAGGACATAGAAAAGCTTTGACAGACAAGAAAAGTAATTTCAGAAACATTGTCTAAGAATCCTTCACTCTGCTTACGCTTATACCGTGCTAGCGTCTTCCGCACAGGCAAGCTCTCTTTTCACAGCGGGTACAAGGGAATTTTAATGAATACGCTGTTACACAACTGTGTTGAAATATTTAACGTCTTTAACCTTCCTTCAACCTTCCTTTAATGTTTAACCGTCCTCTTATTTTGGAATCAACTTTATTGCAATGAAGATTTATCATCCTGATGAGCAGGAAAATTTTAATATGGTACAGTTCCGATGTCGCTCATTCAGAAACCGCCTTTGATCGTTCCTGTCTGGGCATCTTCTATACGCCAAAGCATGGCAGATAACGTGCGATGTCTTCAGTTGACCAAATCAAGCCCATAAACAAACCCTGATTGAAGCGACGGACACCACAAGAAAATCCATGTCCCGCCATGGTAGTCCAGTGGCCATGCCACTGTCTTGCTGATCCGAGGGTCGCGGGATCGAATCCCGGCGGCGGCGGCTGCAGTTCGATGGAGGCGAAATGTTGAGGTCCGTGTACTGCGCTACGTCAATGCTCGTTAAGAAACCCCAGGTGGTCGAATATTCCGGAGACTTCCACTACGGCGTCTCTCATAATCATATGGTGGATTTGGGACGTAAAACCCCAGAAATCAATATTCGTCGCAAGAATATTCATGAATATATTATGACTCAGTTATCCAAATTTATTGTCCCACAAATCTTACGACGCTCTATTGCAAGCCCCAGGTTTGGCGCTCCCTTGCTGGGAACAGTGGGCCACACATGCGACAGCGGAGATCGTACCACTAATTCGCTGTCAACTTTCTAGTCAGAAACTATATTGACAGCCTTCTAAGGCAGAAGCCTTAGACCGTTACTTTTTCAAAGTGACGGTGTGGTGCACAAGACATAACGTGGCGTTACGTAACCGATCACGAGTGGCGCATGCCTATATACCCAAAACCGGGACATGCTGGCATACGCCGTCGTACGTGATTTTCACATGGGGCGAAAGCCTGCTGCATTTGGTAATTTGAAACCTCATGTGTAAATTCATGGACAATTCCAAGCACCATAAAATTTTCACTCTACGTCGTCTTTAAATGTTTCAAAGACTGTAGCAACAGAACGAATGCCCAACTAGACCCTCGTCTTCACATTCATACAAAAGTTCGAAGCATCCTCGGTAATTTCTCGCCTTTAATGAAAATCAAGAAGAAATGAAAGAGCCTTGCTCTCTTTAAAGAAAGAAACGTTCGATGTGTGCGCGCCGGCGCCGGCGCGGCATCTGGCGACTTGAAGAGGAAAACGCCCTGGGTAGTTCAATATAGAGATCACAGGTGTCGGCTTCTATCGCGTTTTTCTCAGCTAATCCAATATGTAGTATTGGCTCTCATGTTGATTTGGTTCAATGTACGCAAGCATTCTTTTTATTTAGACGTACAGAAGCTATATTTAATGTTTATTGCTTGCAGCAGTTGCCTTCAGACTCAGCTTGTTATACGAAAAAAAAAATCAATTCTTTACTTTTATTTTCTATGTCAAAATCTGGAAGAAAAGCAACCGCTACCAAAATGACAGCAGTCATTCCTTAAGAACCGAAAAGAGAACAGTTATGCAAATAGCAACCGCAATCATACGCAAATCCCTGTCGCCCACCTTGATAAAACAGCATAGCGTTAGCAAGCACGCCAGATTGGTCAGATTGGTGGAAGGTTGCATCATGACTGGTAAACAGTGCACTTTGGTAACTGGGGCAGATAAATATCTTATAATCCGTTGTTTATATGTAGCCAGGCAAAGAAACTCGAACAGGACATTAAAAAAAGCACAGAAAGTCAAACAGAACATCAAAAGAATGACAAAGATGAGCTCACATCTTTTTTGACAGCAACAAATTTACACGAGAAACAAAGCTAAATGAAAAAAGTGACATGCAATATTAAATAAACAGAAGCACCATTACGCACATACACCTCAGCATAGGTATAAAACACGAAACAATAGAAATGCAGTGTCGCTTTGCAACCTGCTTCGGCATACAAGCGAACTCGGTGTGCAATCGACTTTCTGAACATACTGCCAGTCTAGCGACATTCGTATTCGGATACTCGCCATTCAATAAAACAAAAAAAAAGGGGGGGGGTGTCGTGTGTGTGCGCGCGCGTCACGAAGGGGAGAGGTGCAAAGTGATAAAAAGAACTCGCGTATGTGGTTATTTAGTGTTTCCCGATGCCGCTGAAGTGTCACAGTAAAGTGTGTACTAGCAGAGTCCTTCAAAGCATTGAAGGACTCTGGTACTAGTCATCACACGAAGTATGCGGACGTCTGTAATGCCGGCACACAATGTGTAGCGCCTCGTGACAGCCAGTGGGCTCTTGGCGCTCTTAGCACGCGTGCGCTTTGCTGAATGACGGAAATGTAATGCAGCAAAGCAACAATAATACCTATTACGATGTCGTCGTGACTTGTTAGCGCCGCTGTTCCTCAAGGAGAAAGCTTGAAGTTAGCGCCCATCGTCAGTTCCGGCGAGCCGACTGAACCTACAAAGAGTGATGAGCTACCAAGATGGCGGCACTTCCTGCTTCAGAGGACATGAGGTCAGGGATTCTCTTACTCATTCACACGCGCAAGAATTCATGTGAGAACTCTCTACAAGATAGAGAACCAGCGTCAGATGTTCGTTTTCTAAAGCTCACGCTCCCGTTCGTTCCTATCTGTTCCTCCGTTGTCTGGAACGAATTTTTCAACGTGGAAATGAAAACGGAACCGAAGAAATCAGCGTAAGTCACCTCAGTCCCTTGAACAGCGGTTACAGTAGAGCCATCTGCGAGGGTACATTCTAAGGCAGAATCGATCGAGCTTCCCTCTAGTAGCTGTTCCGCACCACAGGTGGCACACCTACCCTGAAGTCCTGAAGCTACCCATTTTTAAAAGCACGATAATTAAGCGCAATCTAAGTCTACAGGTCCGACGAATCTTTTATTTCTCCAAGTAGCCTGGTACAATTGGTTAATATTGCTTCGAAAGTGAACGCGCCACCCGCCTAGAAGTTTGACGACCCAAGAATCAGAAACACGCTGTAATAGAATGAGACTCCGAGACCTTGATTTCCTTCTTGCACCCAAATCGTTGAGGCCAAGCAGCTTACGGCGTTGTTCGCGAATTGAGCGCAAGGTGGAACCACAAGAAAGTCATCCGCTAGCAGGATGAAACAATAAGTTATGATTTGTCGTCAGTAACTGTGATCGGTGCTATGAAGCTCATCGCAACATTCTATGCATCTAAAGAGTTGCAGGCATGCCATAGCATAGGCTTCGCTTGTCCTACACAGCTCGTATTTTTACTTTCCTTCACTGTCCTTCTGAACTATTTCAGCAAATCCTTCATATTTACCAAGCAGTCTAGAGTAGGTATAGCAAGCTTCAGGGTGAGTTGCACAAATTAGTTACTCGATCAATTGGCAATACGGCTGCAGACGGCCTACCCTATTTAGTACGCCAAAATGAAAATTTAGGAAGTTTTGATTGGCTGCCAAGGGACTTTGTCACAGTATTATACCGATCTTGTGGCTATGACTCACTATATGAGAAAAAAATTGTCCAACAAGGGTACTACATCGCTTTTTTTGTATATTGGTTAGATTACAAGGTATAAGGCTTCGGAACAACAAACGGACTAACCAACCATTCAATTCAGTACTCGAAGTGCGACCTCTCATGGTAAGCAGCAAGAATTCGAGGGCACTGGGGTAACGCGGCAGATCATATATTCACCGAAAGGCTTCTTCAATTATAGCACCTTCCGCGGTTGTTTCGTCGTGGCAACAAGCATCAGTAGTAATGCAACACATTAAAATCTACGAGTTTCAAGATACATTACAAGCAAAATATCATTACAGGCACAGGCCACAGACAGGGACTGTAATAGGTGACGCTCTCTTGAGGTAACTTTTATAATATCATTAATAAAATTTATTGCCAGTGGGGCGAATAAAGCGAAAAAGTGTGCCAAAATAATCTAATGGAAATCGTGGTACTGTAACACATTGATATTGTGATTTAAATGTAGATAATTGAACAATGTAGTCTACACTGCAGTGTAGTGGGTGCTAACATTCTGAGTAAGCTTTCTATATCTTGAAAGAAGGAATAATGCACTGCTAAAAGAGATAAAGAGAGCCTATTTGTGCGCACATTGATAAGAACTATGCCCAGCTGTATAGCGAATACGACAATCGGCAGTACTAGGAGACTACGAATGTTGGAAACTATTGTAGAAGCACACAAACATTCGCTCCGTCTAAAAGAAAAAAAGAAAAGACCACACAGTGGTGTCAAGAAACAAACGCTGCGCACGCAAAGAATAAAGGGAACATTGACTGTCAGGCTTCATATATAATGTAAAGATATTGATCATGATCGAGTTCTAATGAAACAAAGACAGGTCGCTTGTGTCAACGCAGTCCAATTTCCAAGTGGCGGTGGCAGTTGTAGGGCTGTCATTTCCGGGCACCTGACGCAAGTAGTAGCTGACGGGCAGCATCCCACGTGTAGTCAATAGCATTTCCACACCGCTATATTGGCCGTGCAAATATTGCGAAGACGAGGCCTGCGAAAGGAGAAAGAATCGGGGAAACGCGAGACTCGGCGATTGGTAGGCGACCGTAACGCAAACATGTCCGGACAATGTCATTCCGGGTGCCAGCAAACGTCCTCCAGTTTACGCAAGCAGCGTGTGAGGTAGTTGCTGCTGGCGCGACTGCTTCGTGCGCTTTGGAAAAGCGTTGATTAGGTTTTCCCCTGTAGTCAATCGTGTTTGCGCCTGAGAATGCTTTTCTGCTCTGCTGCTCACAACTACAAATAACAATGCTAAACAATTTCTGGCAAAATAAAGCTTGGAGGAGTGCGTAGAAGCGTGCGTACGAAGAATCATGGTAGATTGACGGTTCTTGTTTTCACGGTCGCTTTGTTGCACTCAAGAACATTTTCCGACAGCTTGCACAATTTGCTTGGTGTCGTCATGAAAAGATGAAGACATTCCGCAGGCCATGTCGGCTATTGTTTGAACTGCTTTCACTATGTTAGGGGGATGTGAAGACTAAACAGTTGCGCGAGTCTTTTCTGCAGCTGCTGATCAGACAGACATATATTAGCATTTTACACTAAATTTCTGGTCTTTCTGTTACTACTCCTTCGCTGAATTACCGCATTTTTGGCGCCAGTGTTTTCGCGAGGGCGGTGTTAAAAATTCTTCACTGACTATTTCCTGATTAGTACTCATTAACCGCTTTATATAGCGTCCCGTCGAACAAGATAGCACTCATGTCCCACTAATATTCATAACCACCCCTTGACACTCTCGCAACTTCTCTGCTTTCGGATCTTTCCGCCTAACACACCAGTACGCTCCCTATAAGGTGAAAGATTTGTGAACAGCTTCGAAAAGATGCTGCAAGATTTCTCTGCTTCACTTCGTTACTTTGCCTCGGGTTCTCCCCATGCTGGGAGGCGGTGTAAATTCCGCCTACCAACCCGCTTCAGCGTGCACCTCCTCTGGTTCACCGCCACCCTAGAAGTGACCCTTTGAAACTTGAAATGCTCGTCTGAGGGAAAAAGAAAGAACGGCAATCTGCGTTCGCAACGCTAGCGAGCCGAGCCTCCCGCCGTCTGATAACGTGAAAGGGTGTCTGACGAACTAGATTTGTGGCATCGAAGGTCAGGAACTGCAGTGCGAGCCCTCGAACACAAGTACCACTTGGTTTACTGCGGGCGAACAAATGCTCGCACGCACCAAAAGCACTAAACTGATGAGAACTGGAAGTTCTCATCAGTGGTTTGCCTTCTTTAACAGGTTTTCCATCAATGCATTCCGGGCCAAAACATTTCTGATAAAAATTCAACATTCTTAACCGTAATATCACGCATCAACCCCCCCCCCCCCCCCCAATCTCCCCCTTTAGGTACTGTCTACCCTTCGAACAATGAGAAAGCCCTGCTTTCGAGATAGCCTTATAAGGAATCCAGCGTTTGGCCACTATTCATATCTACCCTAGCCTTAAAAAATTTCCCATCCACGCATTCTTCTTAAAACAGAGAAGTAAGCTAAGAACATCTTAGAAAATTGTTACTTGTCTTCCAATTTCTGCATGAGCAAGGAAATATGTTTATGCATTACCGTCCCATTAAATTGGTCGTCTGCAACTGACGTGCTCAGAAGCAGTTTAAAATTTTTTAAAGCAATCAAAATGCAAGGCGGACTCCCCATATTCACTTTTTGAAGTATGGCATATGGTCGGAACGCTTTCCAGACTTGCCAAGTCATAAATCAGCGCCTGCACAAAGGGGCCTTCCAGTTTCGCGCGAGGAACGCATATGGCACGCGCAAAGCAAAGCGACCGTGATATATAACCAGCAAAAATAAAGCGCTTCCAACAACTTCATGCCACTGGACGTCGAAATTGGACGCGCTCGAGCAACATGAAGCGAGCCATTTATCAATGGAGCACGCTATTTTCCACAAAAGGCTCAGCTATCACCTTGACAGCGACCGGAGAACACGAGCGCAAAGGATATGAACGATCGGAAAAGATGGTCAGGACATGCTGAAACAAACTAAACAGCTAAAGATGACCATCTCCATGTGAGCGTAAACAGTGCTGATAGCAGTAGAAACCAAGCATACAGCAAACGCTCTGGTGTCGGCGTCCTGTCGTGCTAAGAGTCCCTGCCCTGGACATGCAGGTGCCAGGCAAACGTTGCCCGAAGTTTAATAGGATTACTCGGCGTCGACATATCGGATGAGGGGCATTAATGTCACCGCAGCTAAAAGGTCGGTAACACTGCAAATGAGATCAGCTCATTGCACATCCCTAAGATCTTGACATTCCCTACCGTCTTGGTACAATTTGTTAGCAGGAAAACCTGTTACTTAGACATACTTAGCAGAGAGCGGCAATTAGGAGACTCAGTTAAAGACGTCATCTACTCAAGCGATGAAACTGATCTCATCCTTGAGCTGCGCCCTCTGCGCAGATATGAAGACCGCTTATGAGAAAACTGGCCTTGGAGCATTTGCAGTAGCCTTGTGATGCCTGGGACAAGATAGCTTTGAGTGCTTTGGGATTGACGGGAGGTTAGTATTTTGGTTTCTACTGAAGATGTTCTAGCGAGTACGTCGACATGCTTCTTGCGACACTTCGTGTCATTCTTCGTCCACATACGTGGACTTACAGCCTTCGGTTTTATTTCACCTCGTTTATGTAGCAACCAAAAGTCTGAGAATAAGAGTAAATGAGTTGCACATCCAAACATGAAGAAAAAGATAATATATGCATTTAGAAGCAGTGCATCACTTTGGACAGTCACAAAATAATTATACCGTTGCGGTAAATCAATGAAGAGCTGATATTGCCCAAAAGATTTTCGTAATTTAGTGTACAATGTAATTTTACAGTTAATAGAACAACGTTGCCAGAGAAATCAGAATATCTGTTAAGATAAGTTCATTGCCAGCAGCAGGCGATTTGAGGTTCAGCTACTTTCGCTTTAAATCACCGCATTTCAAGGTCTCGTCGTCAGGTGCAAATTATCAAATGACCCTGCGCGAGCGCTTACTCCAGACCACGTCGACGCATATCCGCACAACCCAGTCCCAGTCCGGTGTATCTAGGTGTGTGACAGGCGTGATTTTTTACGCAGTGCGAAAGCCTGTTGGGTTCGGGTAGTACAGTTGAGCTGGGACTCTTCCTGCGCCGGCTTGCCTTGCAACCAGGCTTTATTGAATGAAAACTCCCAAGGCAATGTTGCTTAAACAACCTCGAATGGCGGTAGCCCCGAGCGCTTAGTGAGCTTGCTTGATTGAGGTGCAGTACAGTGAAGTGTTGGGCTAGTTGGTAGGTCATACTTGCAGAAGAGAGCGCTGAAAATTTCGGAAGGGTAAGTGTGGACAGGAAAGACACTCACTTGCAACTAAGTACTTAGTTGCAAGTGAGTGTCTTTCCTGTCCACACTTACCCTTCCGAAATTTTCAGCGCTCTCTTCCGCAAGTTGATTGAGGTGGTCTTTAGTTTGACGGTGGTAGACATTAGGTTAACTTTGGGTAGACTGGCTCGCACTCGCATAACCAGTTCAGACATTGCGTTTCCCCACTCCCAAGCGCGGGGTACCAAACCAGATGGCAACTTCCCGTTAACCTCTCTGCCTTACTCCTCAGCTCTCTCTCTCAGGCACGATTCGCACATAATTTGTTCTTTTCTTTGTTGCTTTCTCTCTTTCCTTATTTTTTTCCTTGTTAGTGGTTCACATACCCGCGCGTCCGATGGCTACGTTCATGTTAATAATTTACACTAATTACCTCTATGATCAAATTAATCCTATATACTTCATGTAAGCTCTGACGTCCGATCTACCTCAGGCAATCCTAAACTTCAGACGTGTTTTAAACTATATGTAGCTTCTCGAATATGTCTCTTGATTTTCTTAACAACCGCCATCTGTAGGTGAATCGGCGATGCTGAGCAAGAAATGTAATGTCGCTAGATGCTGTCGCCACAAAAATGAAGAATAAAGAGGCAACGTGCCACGAGCCTTAACTCCCGCGACTCTGTCAAGCAGTGTCAGCCTTAGCGTCGCAAGGCCAGTAACAGGGACAGCCTCACTGCTCCGTGACGGCGTCGCTATACTTTTGTGCCATATCTTACAAGCGTCGAACTTTTGCCGCAGCTCACGAAAACAATGCTAGAAATCAATACTGGTCGATGTGAGTTGTCGCACAGAGGTAAACAAGCCGTCGTTGTTCCGTCTACGGAAAGAGAATATTGATTTCCTTTTTCGTGTTTAACGACTGATATGCGAATAACGGGCTGCAGTCCGTGAACCGTAAAAAACTTATTATGTATTTATCGTTGCAATGCTACTTACGTCTTGCTTCCACTCCTTGAAAGAACACGTATTTACTGTCTCCCTCCCTCCCCTTTTACATTTTCTGATGTTTCTTTTTGCCCCGATTCCACATGCCCGTGTGCGTTCTGGCGGTGACATTTCTGCCTGCGTAAACGGTGCTATACGTTGCTATCCGCACCAGCAAAGCCCTGTTTACTTTTACGTAAGGCGCGGCGCATCTGTTTTGTACATTCGCGATGCTCCTGTGCAAAAATAATGAGCCTCCACAATACTTTCATGTATTTATTTGACTTATTTTCACTTGTATCCGTACATCAAAAAGTTACGTATAATGACATGCTCAACGACATGCCTTCTTAATATTACTTCAAGGCGTAGCGACAGTAAATAAGAGGGAGATATTTGAAGCTCAGAACGCCGAAATTTTTGCTAAAGCACACGCCGAGCTTCAATAATGAGAACATATTTTCCAATGAGAATGTCTGAGGCAAATGTCGCAAATATTTCAACGAATTCTGCAGTGCACAAATCATAAATTAAGTGTAGGGGCCCTCTATGTAAAGCTGCCATTTCATGTACACACAATACCAATTCCATATATCTCCTTTACACAGGGTGCCGCAAAAGTAGGTTTTTATTAACCCTTGAGTCACGTGGTAAACGGACTTCTGCGAATTAATGCTAGCAATGAGCGATGACAAGTGGATTTGCAAAGAGCGCTGAGTGGTGTTTATTTTTATTTTTCATGTGAATTGGTGTGTGTGGTTTGCGCTCTTAAATTTATGAAACTATAGCAATCTGTCGCATCTTTTCTTTCCATTTCAATCATTGCAGCATAAACAATGCTTCATATAGGTAACTTAAGATAAAATGGTGTGGGTTCATGCAAATGTTGTAGGTACAACCCGAAACTGCAAGCAACGAATTCTCCAACATGACACTTCCGCAGCTTATATGACGCACATTCATAATGCTAATAGCTTCACTTCCATCTATACGACAGAAGATATGCGTCTGTTAGAAGTGGAAAAATTCGTGCAACCTATGCTGCCTGTGGGACTTAGTCTCCTGCGAGAAAAAGTATTTGCATTTTATTAGTACTCCGTAGGACCACTTCAGAAGCAATGAAAGTACGACAGCGTGTGGGTTTTTGATCATTTTTGCAATTTAAGAAGTATGCGTATTTATTTACAGCGTAACGGTGGAAGATGTTGTGGACAATAAAAGTTAGAGTAGGACGGAATCCTGCACGGCGGAGCCACAAAACAGGCGTGGCGACAAAGCACAATACCCGTCTTCCTCATCTCTACGTTACTGTCACCACCACACGGTTTACCTGTCTTCATCGCCTGTGTCACCATCATGATCGAGTTTGGGCCGCTCCGGTTACCTGCCGAGCTACTGAGGCGAATAAGCGTCTTCCAAACCGAGGCGTCATGCTTGGTGGAGGTGAGTGCGAGATCCCCAGTCCCTTTCATGCAAGGTCTTCTTCCTGGATATTCGTTCCGAACGCCGCTTGCGTCCGCTGTTAGCCAGCATGTCGAAGCACCAGAAGCCCGGTGACCTTGCGGCCACCGCCCCGACTTCGCAAGCCTTTCCACCCTTCATTATGAATCGCCGCCAGTGCGACCACAGTAATATTTTTATTACGTTAAAATATTTTACCTTGAATGGAACTTACATGACCGTGTCCCAAATTTCTCAAGCAAAATACGTCGCTAATTAAGCAATGTAGACTTCTTGGTCTACAGTGTCTGACCCTTGGCGATTGCCTCTTCCCGAAGGGGTGTGCTGCTCGACGCGACTAGGCCCACCAGGCCTTGCTAAGATTACTGTAGAACACTGACCTCGCCTTCCGTTTATAGATATATTTGTCTAGGCTTTTGTTTCGTCTTGTCCCTGTCTTCATCATTTCTTAATTTCTTATTCACTTCACACTTTCTCTCCTCCTACCTTCATTCACTACTTTTTCATTCAGGAAGAGCAGGCAGGCGCTGTGTTTCTCTAGGTGGCACATGCCAGCATGCTCCCTTCATATTCATGTAATCGTGTTTTATCTCTGCCTATCAAATAATAATAATAATAACAATCGTGCTCCTAATGTTCATCTCGTGTACTGACATTAACAGACGCGTGGTCGTGAGCTAATCAAGAGGAAACGGGATAGTCACAGATTATGAGGGGCTTAAGAACAAAGGTGCCGTGTCTTTTTACATCATTTAGAAAACGGCATGGCTTTTGGTTTAATCTCTTGAATGAAAGGCACGTTAACGAAAGAATTACCAGCAAAAGTTCTTACCCAATGTCTACCAGGAGGGGAAAGGTTACGATCGGCGGACCCGAAGGCCCTAAATACGCCTCCCGTTGCGTGCAGGCCATGACGCGCTATCGGTTTTCCAGTCAGCTCAGCTTCCGCTTGCCGATGTTGGGCGCATTAGTGTGATTAAAACTGTCACACCGTAGGGTGGCGTGGAGTCACACAAAAGAGCTTCTGCCTGATTTTAAAAAAAGGAGCTACATGCATATAGGAACAGGAGTTTCCACACGTTGTTACGTTGATCTACGCATTGCTGTTTGCATTGTGCACTTGTTTAGAAATTATAGGTGGTATGTTTTCTTTCTCTATGTATTGCGGGAGTTCCGCCCATCGCCAGCTTGGTCTCAGGTCAACACGTGCTGCGCAATGGCGATGCGCGTTGACCTTTTGGTCCAGCGGCCGCGCCACTCGCTTGCTATAGAAGCGAAAGCCGAAGCGCCGCACTGACAGTCGGCGGCGTACAGGCGTAAAGGTTGTGCGCGGGTGGTGTGCGCAGAGTCGTCGGCGGTGGACAGACGCGAGGTGTGTGCGCGGTTTGTGTACACCAGGTGGGCGGTGTGTGGCCGGCACGCTCATGGTTAAGGGCCGGTGCTGGTGCCCACGAGTATCTGTTTTGCGTAGCCTCTTTTGCAGTATTCTTCTAGCTATTTTTTTTTACAAATAAACTTCTTTTGTATTGAGTGCGTCGGCGGCAGCATCATTCTTTGGCGTCAAGACGGCCCGAAGCCTACAGAATATTCAAAATGTAACCAAATGCTTATGGCGTAGATGGAGACGCAGTAACACGTAGGCACGAAGCGTTACAACAAAATCAGTTTTGTTTTGTGTATTTTGACGCGGCAAGATTATTCCCTATATTAGACAAGGTTTTCTTTCTTTACGAATGCAACATTTTGACTCACAGAAAATTGCGCTGGCGATCAAGGTATGTGTCGCGGCCTCTTGTGACTCGTGAGTGCTTACCATTTCATTTATATTGGACATTTCATTTCATTCGTATGCTACGTTTTTGTCAACGACTTTTTTTCCTATATCTTTATAGCGTGGTTCAGCGCCATAAGGGTGTGCAAGTACTAGTGTTCTTGGGAGCGACCGGCCTGTCCGAAAGACTAACCAGAACACTCTTGCTGTGTGTGTGTGGTGTGCGTCTTTTTTTTTTCCTTGCTTTCTTATTCATTTTTTATTTTTCTCTGCCTGTCTACAATCCTTCTTTTCGCCTCTCTCTCCCCTTTCGCCTGCCTCTCTCTGCCCACTTTCTCATACAGTTTTCCCCCACCCCATCGCAGGGTAGCAAACCGTATGTCAACTTCTGGTTATTACCTCCCTGCCTCTCTTATCACCCTCTCTTTCTCTCTCAGCGGAATATTTATCATCGCCTGCATTTCTGCGTGTACCTCCATATTGCCACTTTTTATGATAATTTGAAATATTGCATCACTAGCTGCAGTAGGAAGAAGTTTTCTTTAAGTTTTCAAGTACTCCGCAATAGTAATTCTTTGAGGTTGTGTATCTGCCTTCTCAATCACTGTAAAGGCCATTAACTGCATCACCACCGTCACCACCGCCGATATGCAGCGGCAACGGCGATGTAGTCATTTGCGAAACAACTGTGTTGATGAGGCGGCCCCAAGAGTTCAGCCATCTTTATTTTTCTAGTGTTCACATTGGCATGCTTTACGAACCTTTTACCTGGGGCTACTTAGTCACGTAGAGTATACAGAACGTGTATCTCGCGAACGCCTTTGTGTTCTCGAGCAGCTCTTTCAGCGGCAAGGAGATGGCCTATAAAGCGAAGCTGTAAAATAATGTATGTATATAAGTTCAGCTGCGCTTTTCTTCGCTCTGATGACGATAACGAGCTCTTGTGCTAAGGAGACGTCGTTTAACAAAACCCTTCACATAAAGCTCGTCGCGAATGAAGCCAGGCTGTAGCCGTGAGCCCATAAAACGGTCAAGGTCGCTGAGCTCTCTGTCTATATATATATATATATATATATACGCGTGTGCATGTGTGGTGTGGGCACGCGAATGGCGAGTGTTATTATACGGTCGTTTTTTTTTTTTTCACAGTAACTGAACAATCTATGTTGGCACAATGGCAACCCCCCCAGTAATTTGTATTATACCATTTAAGTAGATAGTAATTACGCACTTTAGCTAACCAAAGCTCCATAACGATATTAGTAAACGCGTCAGGCTCGTTCTATTCAGCTCTGCGCAGCTTCTTTGCCTTCACGTCAGCCGGACAGTTACAAATAGCAGGACAGTCTGCGCGCCCGACGAGACCGGATGTAGAGCACTTTCCTCAACCATACGACTGTTGAACAGCTAACGTGACAAGGAGTGAAACGGATCTCCACTGGCGCGTGCCTACTCGCACGATTTGAATGAACTTCTAAAAGTGTGTTTCTGGTTTCACTATTCATGGCCACCCCCCGACTATACACTATTTTTCTCTATTCCTCGAAGAATCACACCCTTAAGTACTTATACTTCTACGCCTTTTTTAGCGCTGTTTACGCTGGAGCTTCCAAAACTTAATTTAGTAAATATGTGATAGCAACACAGAAGAGAAAATCAAGACATGCAACTGTAAAGCTATCTCCAAGTTGATGCCAAGCCTGAATATACCTGTAAACCACTCGGATGATGAAAATATTCATGAGCTAAGAATTGCTTTGCGTTCGTAGAAAGCTGCCCATGCCTCGCGTTCTCAAAGAACACAAATGCTGCAGAAAGCCATGCTGCCACAAAAAATAAGCAAGACGGCGTACCAATGTGAGAACTATTTTTCCTTGAGGCTGTGCACGTTCCCTACACCTGTCTGCACGCGGTAGTGCAGTTGCAGTAATAACCAATGAGCAAAGAAAGCACACATACACGGCTTTATCCTGATTCACATTGCACAGGTTACGCTATGAGATAGTCTGGGCACTGTTTTCTCGTAAGCAACACCATCACGTTGACAAACAAAACGTAGCAAAAGCTGGTGAACAGAGACGAAAAACGAAACAAAGAGCGTAAGCAGGCGCATCCAAAATGGATTGGGAGCGCGTTGACTTGGATCGTATATTTCAATTCTGGCTGCTGACAGCGCACCTCTAGAGTAGTCGCCTAGTTCCTGACCGGGACAAAGGAAGCAGCCGGAAGCAGGGCTCCATAAATCAGGTTCAGCCAGCGTGCAATATCTGTTTCCGCGATATATAACCACAGGGGCCCAAATGGACACCAGCCTGACCGCAGTTGCGGTTAGCGTAGCACGTCCCACAACCCTTCAGTACGACAAATGCGATCCCCGCATTGCCCCTTATTTTGTTCAGCGGGTGCATTTTTAAACAGGGAAGCTGTTCTAGCTAACCGCAAAAAATGGGGCCTGCCTCAAAACTACCCTCATCTTAAGCTCTGGTCCCCAAGAGTGCGCGTACACTACTTCTATGCAATATCCAAGGTGCGCTTGTTCGCACACGCAGCTTCTTTCCTCTCTTGTGCTAATGCCCTCAGCGTTTGCTCACAGCGTCTCGCAAAGCTATGTGTTTGTGCATAGCTTTGCGAGGCGTTTCCCAAAGCCTCGGACCACGACTGAAATGCGGGTGTCCCGGAGAAAAACACTGGACCAGCCAAGTGCCGATCTTCGCTAGCCTCGCAGCAGTATAGTGCAAGCTTCGCTAATTTCTCTTTACCACGCATTCCTTAATGCATCTGAACACAAGAAAGGTCCGAACCCAGGAGGTCCTGAACCCAAGAGAATAGTACCAAAAGAAAACGAAAATATAAAGGGATGGACGGGCTCGTTAAAACGCTTTTCCATTGAACTGGTTTACCTTATTCCACTATTATTCGATTTGCGGCACAGCATCAAAAGCGAACGTCACCAAGCACGCGCCCGAGATCTCGGTATGCTAATCTTGAACGCTGCCTCTAGTCCACTGGCAGGCTGATCAAACGCGTGCCTACCGCATAGGTGATCGCACGCGACATGTCGCACCAACCTGAGGGCACGCGTATTCTGATGTGATCGCCAAAGGCGACAGAGTAGCCTTGGGCAACGTACAATCTCGCGTGTTGAATGACGAAGCGACCAAGGGCTCGCCTTTCTTAAACCTGCCAATCAGCGCACACCAAAGGCGGCACTTTGGTTACCGTTTCCAGAATATGTCCTCGGACCGACTGAGGGTGCTTTCGCATTTCAGCATTTAAACAGTCTTGCTTGCCTCTGCCAAGTTTTTTTCCCGTCATAGCATATTGGAGGATCCAGCACTACATCTTACCTCGGGTTTCAAGGAACAGACGTGTCCGGATAATACCGACGCGTGGAAACGACGGTAATCCGGTGGACAGAACACTGGGGGCCTCGCAAACGACTTTTCATAAGGCTGACTTGCGCCTGCTGGCAGTGTACAACTCAGCGACGGCGGTTGCGGCAACCAACGTGCTCGGCGGTCGTCGAAGAACGAAATACCCGCTATCATTGCCCGCATTCAGTTTAACAGAGGTACGGAACGTTCGAGAGTAGCCCTCGAAAAGCAGCTGCTACGTTCTACAACGAGCTAAAACAATGTCGAAGCCATTGCGAGCGACCACGATCATTCTATATCAATTGAGCCACGTCTTGAATCAAGAAAGAAATGGTGACAAAACGGCATGCCGGTACTCATTAGCGTGCACAAAGAAACAGTACGAAGCTTCACGGCAACACAAATAAGTTCCCATATTTTAGCAAAATGAACGACGTTTCTGATCAAGGACTGCACAAAGAGTGGGCATTTCCTCGAAAGTGATCAATTATGGTGCGAGAACAAAGTCTTCGATTTGTCGTGAATATCTGCGGCTGATATGAATTGTGTCTGCTCATCTTTCCACCAAAACGCTTTAGTAATTACTTTCTAACCGTTAACACGTGGGATTGGGGTATCTATAACTTACCTTGCTATTTCGTTACTATAACTTAATAAGCGTAGGTTTTTTTTTTTTTTGGGGGGGGGGGGGGGGGGGAATTAATGCTGTGTACATCCTTGTTTGGTTGCGCTAAATTAATGTATAGGGTCACAGAAACGTTTAAAATATGTTGTTTTCGCCGACCCTTTACGATGCTGAGGGCAACGGTGTGTACAGTGGGTCGAAAGGAGCAGCTGGCCCGCTTTTCCCTTTCTCTGTAGTCTGAAATAGACGAATGACGAGACTCTGCCTCTGTCTCTCTCTCTCGTTCTTTCTTTTCCGTACTCTCTTTCTCGCCCTTCGCGTAATCACTCTACTGTAACAGTTGGCTGAGGTCAAGAGTGTGAGTAGGGTACCTAGGCCACGGGTGGGTTGGCTTTTTCCTCCCTCTTCCGTGACCACGACGACATGACACATTACACGCTGACAGCCCGGGCCCCTAAAATTATCGGCGCATAATAAAATGTTCTGGATTGACGGATTAAGACTGATGAATCGCTCATGATGAGATTTAAATGTAGCATGATATTTCGGCTGCACTAGAAGCAGACATCTGCACAGGCTGCCTTTGGCATGTTCTTCCGCATTCCAAATAAAATTAAAATATGATGGAAGGGCTATAACTGATTTTTTTTTTTTAATTTTTAGGTGTACATTTCTGATTTTTTCGTTGATGGTATTTCTTCCGCACATACCGCCATGAATATATATATATATTTTTTTGAATGTGGGGGTTGTGGACTGTCTTGGTGATATTTTTCTGTCTCTGGCCCTTGCCCCCAAAGACCAGAAAAATGTAATCACCATGACTATCAGCATCGGCACGGGGAGTCAACTTCATCTTACTTGTCTCATTTTCTTCGTCATGTTGAGCCTCAACGACTACTGAAGCTTTAGACCACCCACTCTGGAGATCCATGACAGCAATAAGGCGCAGCAACCTCGTAGGTAATCCCAGCTACAGCTTTGCACGCGTCTGCGTCTGACGGTCTGGAAGGCCTTGAAGTTGTCTGGGCGCAGTTTAGCGCTTCAGCGACAATTAAGGCTCGACGCGGGGCGGAGGAATCCCAACTTTAAGCCATCTAATGCTAACGAAACTGGTGTTCTTAGTTCGAGCGAAGCATTAAGCCTGTCGATGGTGCCATACTTAGCTTAAAGTTCTTGAGCAACGTCCTCTATACATTCTGGACTATTTCAGTACCCCGCTAATCCCCTTTGGCGATGATTTGCGTAGTCTCTTCTTCGAAGTTTGCGCGGCATAGAATACTTAAGCTCTGTATGAGTATAGCAGAGCGATCTATAAAGAAGCCGCTTAATCAACTTCGCCTAGCTCCCTAACAGCTGAAAAACAAGTGCCAGCTATCCATAGAAAACAAATAATTCTTCACGGTTACCGTTCAGTGTGTCTGCCGAAAAGAAGTTTTAAAATAAATGTTTATTCTTGCGGATACTATCATATGGAGTTCCTTGGCGAGTCATAGTGCATGCTCTTGCACAACTATAACTGTACAGGACACAATTTCCAACGGGAAGGTTCTAAATACACAGTTCTTTATACGAAAATTATTACTTATCAATTTACTACTGCAAATTATTACTGAACACTAAAAGATGCAGGCATGTCGCTTATTACGTAAATGGGTAGGATTACTGTCCTGCTCACCTAAAGTCTCGGCCTAGTTTTCCGACGTCTCCTTCGAATCATTCATGCACACCAGTAGGTCTTATACACCATGCTTCAGGAAGCCGGGGCAGTTAGATCGGTTTTAAATTGAAGGTTGTATCAGCGCAAAAAACAGGATGCAGACAAAAAGCAAGGACAAGAAAAAAAACTACCACTATGCGCCATCTTGCCCGTGTCTTGTCTTTCGTGCTGTCGTGAACGTCACGATAAGTATACAATATTCAACACGCGAAAACGCAGTTGCATAAAGACATGCGGTAGCCGAAGCGTATAAATGTTCTGACACGCGCATGAACCAGCGTGATCTCACAGGAACGTGCAACTCCAAATTACATACATTCCTGATGGCGAGGGCTATGTCATTGACAGGCACGCTACCTGCTGGAGTCGCTGAAGGCTGCCGGGCTTACTGAGTCTGATTATAGACAAGGAACATTTACAACGTCGGCGGTACCATAACTCTTCGCTCAAACTTTTCATCCACTTCACCGCTCTCCAGTGCAGGGTAGCCCGCCGGGGCCAGCCCAGATTAACCGCCCCTTTTTTAAACATACTTCTTTCCCTCATCATTCCTCCCTTTACCCACAGCTAATTCTTCGGCAGAATTTCGATGGAGGCGAAATGCGAGGCCCGTGTGCTGTGCGATGTCAGCGCACGTTAAAGAATCCCAGGTGGTCGAAATTTCCGGAGACCTCCACTATGGAGTCTCTCATAATCAGAGCTGGTTTTAGGACGTTAAACCCCACAAATCAATAAATTCTTCGGCAAACTTGGGGCGCCCGTTGCATCACGGAAAGCATCGGCTCGAGAGAAGAAATACAGTAGAGTGTCGGTGGTTCACACTCCTTTGACAGGCAGCGTAGACAAAGCTTGTCTTACTTGAACAAACCTTGTCTTTTGCAGCTTGTCTTTTAAGGCGACATAATGTTCGACTGCCTACGTCCCAAACAAGTACGCCCCCTCGCTCTTCCAATCTCTCTCTCTCTCTCTCTCTCTCTCTCTATATATATATATATATATATATATATATATATATATATATATATATATATATATATATATATATATATATATATCCTCCGTAACGGAAATTTCTTCCGAGTCTCTTCACACTATCCAGGAATTTCCGCGCCACTAAGAACGATCGTCCTTCCTTTTTCGATTTTTCTTGCTGTTTCTGTACTCTACCTTCAGCGTTCACCTTCTCACGCAGCAAACGACTGTCGCAGAATCCCTGGAAGCAAAAAAAAAAAAAAACGCATCCTTGCCTGCTTTGTTCTGGCTGCCAATGATGCAATAAAAGTCACTCTGTCGGAAGAAAATGGGGCATGAGGGAAATCGACTTTTCTTTCCCCTTCGTTCGCTGCAGCTCGCCTGGCACGACCTTAGCTTGCTTCTTGTTCGAAAGTGCAATGATGTTGAATGCATGGGCGAAGGAGCCAAGATAAAAGAAGCTTAAATGTAGCATTGAAATTGCGTGAGGGAGAAAAAGGATGGGCCAAAAAAAAAAAAAAAAAGCCGAGGTATTTTCGAAGCAGCGTTTACGTGTTTGTCCGCTGTGCGATGGCCCAACTCCCCAAGGGTTGCAGAGACGCGCGTTCCTGTTGGTTGCGGGCAGGCTTTTAGGCGCTGTCGTCAGACACGTCTTCTTATCCCCTTCACTGACTACCGCCGTGCTCTCGACCATTTGCTTAGGCTTTCTTACTCTAGTGAGGGACCTCTTTCTAGAGCGGCCATTTGCAGGATGCCTCGCATTTACTGTAACGTTTAGAACGTTTCGTTTTTTTTTCTTTAGTTGTTTATCCTTGCTGTTTCTTCCATTAAAGTGGAGCTTTCTACGCAAACTCATCCGCATTTCGCAAAAGCGTGGGTGCTGGTGCTTCTCTGTAGTGCACAGTAATTTCATTACGCACTAACGTTACCTGGTTCAGTTATGAGCTTTCATGAGATTTTTTAGGTTTTATCATGCACGCCATTTGCTTGTTCAGAACGCCTTGGAATTCTAACGAATTCTGCGGAAAAATTTGTTACATTTCTAAGAAAGAACCCACCATGTGGCTTTCCTCCGGAAATTAGAAATATGTCTTAAGTTAAAAGAAAATATACACATTAACCGTGATCACTTTCATCATATCTGACGATGTGGCGGAAATTAATATGAACACAAGAAAGAACAGCTGCGCTCATGTTCGAGCGCCTCAGAATATTGATTCCTTAGGCGCCAGTGCGTTTCGTGTTAGCAAAATTTTCATGATATTACGACACACTTGGATTAAGTGCGTAATAGTAATAACACTTTTGGACTTATTAAGACGCGTTACTCGTTGAAATCAATCTGTCGCCCTTCTTACCCAAGAAAAATATCCTTATTTGGTGTGGTTTTACGTTGTGGACTCTACATTTGATATTCATGGCGTTCCGTGTTTTCACAGCTCCGCTCCCTGACATCTCAGACCTAATATAACAGGCGAATTTTACTTGCGGTGAACGCGCTTTGAAGTTATCTGGTTTCTATGTTACGTTTCTGAGACGTCACTTTATGCACCTTTTTTCGACTATTGTTAGTGTCACTACTTAAACTATTGCCGAACACTTCGTCATCACTACCTTAACAACCTGATCCATCACCTAGCATTCATCATATCAGCTGCTTCTTCTTTAATAGGGGCAGACATTGTGGGCCGCTAAAATTGAATATATTATGGACGTCAATTCTTTCGTATGAATTAAACTTGTGACGTACCCTAATTTCTAAATTGCCTTTAAAAACAATGCACAACATGGCACCATTATGAGCGAGGCCATTAGGCCAATGAGACGACCATGAGAAGTTAGAGTCATTGTGCGTCACTCTCTTGTGTAAACGCTCGCTTTTAAGTATTTCACCTCATATATCCTATCAATGCCATTAAGTTATTTATCATTTTAAACCATCACAGCACATTGAGCTAATCTGTGCACTGAATCACCTTTTCGTCTCTTTCTTCGATCGCTATGTTCTCGATTGTTCATTAATTTTCCACCTTTTAGCATGATGTCAGTTTATGGTTTCTGTGTAGATTAGGACTGATTGATTGATTGATTGATTGGCTTCCTGCAACGTCGGTTTCATTTCAAGAGTGCCCGATGGAAGGATCTTTGGTGCTCTTTTAAGAAAATATTCACAAATTATAGAAAAACCCGCAGAGCCTGGCTATAGGAAGACTGGAACATGCTTGAACAACTACAAACATACAGTTGTGAAAAAGATGTACTTAGCGACGTCACAGGTGTTTCTTCAAAGCTTCGCCCCTTTCTCCCGTTAAGTACGTCATCGGTGTTTTTTTAAGCAAGCGTGTTTTCTGTGGGATAACTCCCGCAGGAAGTGCATCCCTGAAATTATCTTTCTCGAAGGGGGGTTTGCAAAGTGCTCAAGCGCATTATTTCTTGCAACCCTGGTTGACAAAAAAAAAAAAGCAATGAAATACACGAATTAACTGGCAGTCGGGAGTGAAGGCAAGCCTCGGCATTGAAACATTTTCTTCTGCGTATTTTGCTCAAAGGTTACCGGAGAATCCAATTATGCCGTCTTTTAACGTCGATCTTATTCAAAGCAACGCAGTACACGCTGGAGTAGCACCCTTGTTTCTTAAAGCCGTCGTGCGTGTTTTGCCCCAAGGCATTGTGAGACGCCAGCGAACGGGGTACTATTGTGTAGGCATAAATTTCTCGCCTTGTAGCTTTCCCGGCGAAAACGCCTTCGTTCGCGCTACGTGCCCGTTTTAGGCCGATATTAAAGCCTCCGGGCGCGTATTTCTCGCTCCTCGACAGCTCGTTACTTATTCTGGTGCCTCCAACTCGAGGCGCGGGCCCTTTCATGGCTCCTCGTGCAGATTCATGTGTCTACGGCAAGTGGAACGCCTGATCCCCTACAACCGAACTTGCACATCACTCGAATGGAAGCGGTGGTTACATTCTGCTTTTTGTAGACAACACTTTTGTATAATTTATAACATTCAGAATGAAACGGCTGGGACTCTCCTATTCTTCATTTGAAAAGAACGTAGTGGTTATATTTACTATTCTTCTTGCCATGGCAAACTTAAGGTCATAGTGTCTATTTTGATGTCATTTGTAGGCTGTTTTCAAAAAATTTGAAGAATAATTTGGCGTAGTCTTCTTCTGGAAACATAGAAATCGGACTACAGCATACAGCGTCATGCCGGTGTTGAGATACCTGCAAGCCTTCTTTCTTGCAATACTAGAACACTTGTATTCATTCTAGATGTCTATCATCCACACTGAGGTCCTTGGTTGATTGATTACTCTTGTTATTCATTGATTACATTTCACACAAATTAACACAATTTTTGTTTGGACCCTTAGCTGTCACGGCAGCTGTAGTGTCCACTGCATGAATGCGCCTTCAATTATGCAGCAAGTGAAGGTTTTTCAACAGAACGCACAAACACAAACAATACAGCAATAATAAGCGACAAGCACTGAATCCGCTTCCTTCAGTTGAGCACGCAAGCTATCTCAAAAGGAAGTGTTCACGTTTGAATAGCATTTTCTTCTCACATAAATTGAAATTACTGTTTACTTCAACATAATTTGGTACGGAGTTTTCGATAAGAGCGCGAGGTAAATTACTTTTGCTTTTGTCCTTGCGCATTTCTAGCAATCATCATCATCATCATCATCATCATCATCATCTCTAATGTCCACTGCAGGACGAGACCTCTCCCAATGCTCTTCATCCTTTCATGGCCAGCACGAGTTGTTTCCATATGATGCCTGCGAATTCCTTAATTTCCTCGCCCCATCTTTCTGTCGTGCACGGCTGCGCTTCCCGTTTCTTTCTATCCATTCCGTCGTTCTAACTGTCCATCGGTTATCTAGCATCATCACGTGGTCTGCCAACGTCCATTTTTTTTAGTCTTAATGTCGGTTATTATGTCTACTGCCCCTGTCTGTTCCCCACCCGCTCGGCTCTTCATATCTCTTGAAGTAACTCTTATAATCGTTCGTTCTATCGCCCGCTGTGTGGTTCTTAGTTTCTTTGTAATTCTCCAAGTTTATGTTCCGTATGTCAGCACTGATAATTTCCGCTTCAGTGATAATGGTAAGTTTCGTTCTTGAGTTGGGAATGCCTGCCGTACGCACGCCAACTCAGGCTTATTGTATGGCGGATTTCTTTAACATGAGTGGGCTCTCTTGTGAGTAGCTGTCCTAGATATGTGTATTCTTGTACGACTTCTAATGTCTGGTTTTCAGTCGTGAAGACACTTCTTTCCGCCTTGCTATACCTAGCGTAGATAAGTCAAAACAACTGTTGGTTTCGCACTTTGTATCATGCGTAGGTGTCACTTATGTTAAGCATTCGTTTTATTCGATTATTCCCCAAATCATTTCAGTCATCTCAACTGTGTGAACGGAGTACGAAAACCTACGCACCGATTGAAACAGCGATTGTTTACTGTCACTTCTTTAAAACGCGCCCTTTTTACAGCGAAAGCTGTATATGTCTAGGCGAAATGAAAATCCGTTCGTCTCCTGTGCACAGCAGCTTCGCGATTGGCTGCGTCGTCCAGTGACGTTGTTCTCTGCGTCGTACACAAGCACGCGCACGGTTGGTGGCGCCGTTAGTATAGCGCCGCGAAGCATAGTAGAAGCTAATTAGAGAGGAGCAGTGAAGCAGGCCATAGTGGGACGCGTACAGCTGCTGCCGATGTCGAGCGCGTGTGCCCGCGCTCGCGCCGAACGCGCCCGTGCGCCGTGGCGCCGAGCCCGCGCGCAGCAGTTTCAACTTACAACATCCACATGGGTAGGCGACGGATCACACGAATCTCCGAACAGCACACAGCTTTCGAAGAACTGTCTACAGCAGAACCTACAGCATAACCGTGAGAGAATTCGTGTTCACCGGGTCGATGCTGCAGTCCGGGCACATGAACAGGCCCGGGTGGCCAAGCGCGAGCAGTAACTTCGTACGGAGGATACGGCTGCCTTCCAAGCCGCGCTAAATCGCGAAGCGGAACGCAAGCGCCAATGGCAGGGGATGCGGCTAACCACGACGCCGAGCTAGCTCGAGAGATCGAATGCAAGCGACAACGGCGAGCCGAGGTGGCGGCGTTGCGGGGCAGAGCAGCGTCAACGGGGCAATGGAGGGAACGCGTTCGCCGGGGCCAACGCCCGCTTTCGGCATGAGGTAAACACAATGAACCGCCCATTAAACTCCTCCATGACCGGGATCATGCGAGGGGACGGTGTGCGGCATGTGAAATAAATACTGTGGTAAACACAAGCCAAACGTGCGTGCAAACTCATTAACCTCATTAACAAACGCAAACACGTAACCAATAATTGAGAAAGACTGCGATGCACCGTCGGGATTAACCAACTGTTGAGCACCGGGGCCGAACGTTTGAGCTTCTCTGATTAACCATCTGTACGGAGTGCTTGGGCGGTATTTTTTAATCGTCTGGTACTTTCTAGATATGTTTTGTATGACTGTGCATCAAAGCAAAACAGAGTATGGCAAAGCACCCGGATAGCTATCCATGAATTTGTAATAGGACACGGTACCCATTTCCTAGCTTCGAAAAAGTGTCCTCTGTGCGAGTCTGCCGATACATGACAGAATTAAAAGGAACTCGTACATATACGTGCCGACCTGCTGCATCGATGATTTCTGAAATATCAAATATGAACTGTTGTAGTCCATTAGCTATATTCTCTAATATAAAACCACATATTTGGTTTTACCTGCGTGAACACTTAGGTAATTGCCGTCCAGCCATAACCGTACTCCGCAGAGCTCGTCATTTATATTGGCTCGCAAATCAGTGAGATCATAACCCACAGAAGTTGAAGCGGTGTCATCTGGTTACATTGATGCTTCCGAGTGCAGTAAACAGAGAAGATCGTGTTTACATATGGCGAAATAATATACTGACTCAAGAAGAAAATGTTGCGGTAACAATCTCTAGTGATTACACGTCATTTCTGCTTTTAGAAACTCAAGCTCGTGCGTTTACATAGAATTATTCGAATCCACTTGCTTTCGTCAGTAGGGGACATAAGGTGCCGCATGGTCAAACTCTAGCCTCTCAACCGATTACTATTACAATTTTTACTTCACTTTTCACCATACTTTCGCATAAACTTGTGCCTTTTTGGCTAACTTCCTTGCCCTCTGCATTTAGTTCCCCGAGACCCCGTCCTCTGTCCTTTATAGCACATAATGGCACAGTGACTTTCCTCTAATGCACATGGGAGCTCTGGCATTTATCTTTATGCAGGATCGCAAAAGGTAAGAAGTCTTAGGGCCTACGCAGAAACTCAAACAGCGTAGTCTTACGAAGACAAGAACGTCTACAAGGTGCCTCCAGCGAGGTGAAATCCTCTTTGCAAAGCCTCACTTGATTCGGCAGCGCAAAATTTCATGACGGTTATGCTTGCTGTAGACTTATGCTCAGTATGGCGTGTTGGTCAGCCTCTTTCTCAGAGAACGTTTTTATTTACCTTCATGATTTCTTTTGGCACTGTTATCACTATATTAAGAAATTCACAAGCCTCTCTCTCTACAATGCCGAAAGAAAGCTGAAATTGAGCTTTGCGTTATAGCTAACGTTTGCGGAAGTAGTGCTCAAAATGGAATTCTGATATTGAATACTGTAACAACCAACACGTAAGCATCATGATTTCAAACTGATTGGGGATACATTAAAAAAAAAACCACGCGACCTGAAAGCGGATGGACCAAGTGCAGAAGTGGGAAACGTCACGAAAGGCCACTGCACCAGTCGCAAATAAGTCATGGCCATGATATCAACGAAGCGACCCTGCCTCAACAAGTGCAAATCTCATCACAACGGGCATCCTTCCGATGGTGACGCGCGGCCTGGAGGACTCAGCAGTTCAGAAAAACGTTTTCAGAGAAATGCCGAACATAACCACCACTGGTGATGGGAAAGTTTCCGGGATATTGGGTAGAGTGTCCGACGGTTATCGAGCAAGAAACCTGCAGTTTCAACAAATTGTTGGCTCGAACTTTCGGCGATTGTTGTGTGTTGAAGATACAGGGTCGTTAACAGCGCCCAATCCATGCGTCTTAGCCACATTTTTTTTTTCGTTCAGTCCCGTCGTCCTGAGACCACCAGATACGAAGAAAGCGGATACCGCACAAATAAATATGTAGGATTGATACGTTGGCTTACGGACGAGCAATAATCAGTGATTACAGACATTGACTCCTATCTATTACCAGTAGAAAGGACTTTTGGCCAGCCTGCAGCGCGCACCTGGAGAAACAACTGTGCTGCATTTCCGGCAGGCTCTAAGCAGTGTTTAACATTAAGCATAAAATAAATGTCACAAATCCAGCGCTCAGTTTCAAATGAGAATTCTCAGCATATAATCTTCATCTTGGGCTCTTTATTCTGTGTAAAGTTCTTACCCGAAAGACTGACGGTGCACAGCAAAAGTTTAGATTTGCTGAAGACTGCTATGCGGAAAGGGCCCAGAGAAAGGAAAGGAGCAAATTTTTCAAATGATTTCAAACATTCCACATTGTTCTGACGTAGGCGGCAAGACGAGGGGAAAAAAAAGCCTGCGAATGAATGGGGGCGAGTAAGGATTGTAGGGAGTCTGGGGAGCCGGGTATTGAGCGTGATATGAGTTAGGGTTTAAATGGAGTGCCGCTGGTTATGGAACGCAGGAAGGCCCGATATTAAGTCCCGCATTTCTCGGCTGACAGCAGCCACAGGTGCCCCATTACCGCCGGCAGAGCGCAATTTCAGCGCCTTTACACTCGCGCCTAGCACGACAGAAGAGATATTTGTGCACACTTCCCCTTTTTTTTCTCGGTACTCTAGTAAAACGGCCCCATTCTCCCGTACTCAATACGGACGATGCCGAAACCAGGTTCGCAGAAGCAAGGGAAGTTCTGAAGAGACCGATTTAAAAATCACTTTGCACTGTGAGGACGATTTGAAATTGGCTGTCCGAAAACGTCACGATCCGATTATATGTAAATATGAGCACAAAAAGAATATCGCGTTCTTGTTTTACCAGCATAGCTTCTTGAAGCTTCCATAAAAGGTCTTTAAGGAACGAGTGCCTTTTAATGCGTGCGCACCAAGAGTACTTGTGTTAAGAACATTTTGGCATAGGGAGAACAGTGCCTTAGAAACCACGCCCGTTGGCTGCGATTTTTGTATCTTGGCATAAACCACTGTTTTCAAGAAAATTTTGCTCAGGGAGCTCACAACTTATTGCAGACATCTCAGTCTGAGACAAGTTGTACATATTTACGCCAAGTTTATTTCTCCGACAAGAAAGCTACGAACTTGCTCCACTACCGCTTTATAGCTGTAGTATTGCATAGAAATACCTATGGTAGAACTCCCGCACTTTTTCGTCACAGCAGAATAGGGACATCTCATAACACACAGCCGTATTTTTTTTATTTTAAGGCGGGTACTTGTGTGATAAATTTACATACATATGCACGTTTCTCGATGACACAAAACACAAAAACATGTCTGTATCATCACTTCTCGCTTCTTTCGCTTTGCGCTACCCCATTAGTTAAAATCGTGCGAGACTTAAAATAGGCAACATTTTTGTAGAGCATCAATAAAGGTTTACCCTGTCGTGACGTTAGCACTTAGCGAACTCCGAAAAACGGTCCTAATCTGCAATATTTCTGCAAAGAACAGTGCGAAGAAACCCATTTAGGCTCAAAAAGCAGCTCGGATGACGTTTCTTTCCGCAAGTGAATAGAACGAGAAAACACTGCGCTCTCTCTGTAACCCCACGTGAACGTCTTTTTTTTTTTTCGGCGGACATGTGCAAGGTTCCGAGTGTCGTGTATCGCGGTGACCACACGCTTTTTAAATTCAAGAGTTAAGTTCGTCTGTATTAAGTGCTCTGTATCATTTTTTATGTACCAATAAACTAAGAGTGATACTGAACATGCCTTCTAAGTGGTGGAATAGGGAAAGGCAAGTTTATTTGCGCGCAGGTGTTGCTAGCATCTCCTGAACTCTTTATTCGCGAGATAACAAGAGAGAGAGAGAGAGAGAGAAGAACAAAGGAAAGGGAGGGACGTTAACCTGAGCTGCGCCTGGTTCGCTATCGTGCACTGCAGCGAAGGGTGCACAGAGTACGCAAAGGGCACAATGCACTCAGCGCAAGTGCCGTGTTGCTTGAATATGGGGGTGGCACAACATGTTTCCCTGGTCTTCCAAGAAGGTATTGTAGCACCGTACTTCGTGACACTCTAAAAAATAAATTAAACAACGCGACGGGTGGCCCCCTTAAGAGATATTGTGATTTGGTTCTTGCTCAAGTTTTTGCGCGCAACGGGCCTCGTGAACCATCTCTGACACATGCCGTGCTTGTGTGTGTGCGCGATTTGACCTCTCTCTTTGCCCCTTTATTCTTTTCTTCCATTCCTTTCTGTCTCCCCTCACCCCTTCCCCAGTGCAGGGTAGCAAAGTGGATATTTTCCCTCCGGTTAACCTCCCTGCCTTCCGCCCATCATCTCTCTCTCTCTCTCTCTCTCTCTCTGGTTCTACTCCCATGTACGCTTATGCTGATCATAAAATAACGACCGTATCTTTTTCATATCAGACCGTCGAACTGCTTATATTCTAGCACAAAAGACCGAAAAGCCAGAAGCAAAGGAATCAGGCTCGAATAACACTTTTCAAAAGGACAGAAAGTTGAGCGAGTTGGTAAGGGTCCATAGTCAAAAGAAGAGGCGTGCAAGACACGGACACAAAGGGAGAAGTGAACAACGGGAACGGCGTTCCTGTTGTTCAATTCTCCCCTTGTGTCCGTGTCTTGCACGCCTCTTCTTTTGACTATGAACACATTTTTTTTCTTAATGCAAGACGGTTCCATGTCGTGAAAATTGTCGGAATGGCAGAGCTGTTATCTCGTCGTTAATCGTGGCGTAACTGACAAGGGTGTCGAATTCTTAATCTCACGTTCTATTATATGTTAGAGTTGTGCTCCGCCAAAAATATAATGTCCCTTATGAACCAGTCGTGTTTCGGTACTCGGCCCTTCGTCGCTTTCTGGCTCTACCTGACTCTTCGCCAAGCACAGATGCATTTTTCGTTCCTTCTTTCCTTTTCTTGTTTTCTTTCCTTCTTTCCTTCCTTGCTTCCTTCCTTCTTTCTTTCCTTCTTTCCTTCCTTCTTTCTCTCCTTCCTTCTTTCCTTCCTTCCTTATTTCCTTCCTTCGTTCCTTCTTTCCATCTTTCTTTTTCTTCCGTTCGCATAACCCCTATGATGTAGCTCAGTGACTGGGGCCCACTGCTACTTTATAGTGATACGTATCCAAACTAAAGGGTTTTTACAATAGTTTTTTTTTTACTTATTGTCAGCCTTTATTCAGTGGGACGATAGACCGTATCCGTAGTAAAATTAAATTTGCATAGGGTCGGGTTCAGCTCCGATGCTCAGCAATTTGTTTAACGAAACCAGACAGACTTGTGTGAACGCCTCACGGGACTGACAGTTTTTAAGAAGGCCTTTAGGTTTGTTAACGATTCTTTAGTTGTTCTTGACTGCCACAGCAGAAGTTTTCAAAGGAAGCGTCGTTGTATGTTTCCGATTTTACGCGAGTGTTCAGAACCTCTGGACTTTTGAAATGCTGGTCAATAATTCTATTCGTTTCCCTGACGTACACTTCCTGTTAACGCGAAATTTGCTTTGCTGGTCTTACAGCCCAAGAGCAAGCAAGCCTCCTCTCTAATATCATTCAGCTCACTGAAAGTTGGGGAAGAGCGGCGTAACTAACTTGTGTTTCAAAAATGCCCTCAAAAATCGTTCCGTCAACTAATGAAGGCTACCTTTCATCAACGAGCCGCACGTCTCATGGACGCAGGCTGTCCTAAGCATGTGTTGGTGTCAGTAGCGGAAATGTTGCTGAAGCAGGCACGCTCTAGCAGATGCCCCCAGACAAATGACTATGGTAGCGGCATTAAACGCATGAAAACTGCCGTGATATTTTCTAGCCATCAGTTATCCCACAGTTTGAAAAATACAGGAGGCCGACAAAATGTCAAGGCTGTCTTTTGAGCTCCAAACAAGTTAGGCATCCTCTGTAGAACCACTAATCTGGCTAGTAATGGTTGGAACGTTGGGCTGTGGGAACGAGCGTGATGATCTGTTCGTCGCGTGCGCTGTTGGTGTAGTTTATCGCATTCCCTTCTCGTACGGGAAGTGTTACATAGTTTACATAGCTCATACAACAAGGTGCATAAACGTGCGCTTGCGTGAACACAGAAAGGAACTGAAAAGTGTGGCAGGTGACGGTTTTTTAGCTTAAGACTGCAAGATCTGTGCACGCCATTCATTAATTCAAAATACTGTCGTTCTTACGAGAAGTAAAGTTGAATCTGTGACATTAATAATAAAAACAGTTCGCATCCTTTCTACCAGTGACCATTGTATAAGCTAACCGTCATTGTTATTGTCCGACAAAAAAATTTATATTTATGCAAGCCATAAAACAATGTTTCATTGGCATTGCTGAAGGTTTGTCTTCGGTTGGTCTCTGGTTAGATTGAAGGTTGCGGAAAATGGAGCCGTGCTATCTCATTGGCGTGGTTTTGAGTGCGCATATATGACCGTTCCTGTAAATAAAACTTCGCTGTTGGAAGTTGCCGCTCGTGTCCGTCTCTTCCTTCTTCGTCCCTGTTTGTTTCCACGCTATGCTTCCACGTGTTTGCTTTATGTTTTCTGTCCCTCTCCTTATCTTCAATTTGAGGGTTCTACTGACATTTCCTCGAGAGTAATATTATTACAAGTGACGCCAATCGACCACCATACATCACCTATTATAATAACATCCTATTTTATGCCAAGGCTCACCGGATTTATGATAAGTTCACGGCGCCTATAATCTCACAGACATTGGCTCACCCCGCTCTCTAGTCATTTGTTGCTGCTCGCATTATCAATCTCTCAAGGGCAACCTCTTCAGCCTTATTTGAGCATGAAACTGCTAATAAAGCACCAAAAGACACGCAAGTTCCTTTCGGCACGCTCTATGCATGGCCTGTGTCGTAACGCTAATGAACTTGCAACAAGTAGTATTTGGGCTTCCATTCGCACAATGAGAAATACCGCTTCTCTAAATTTAAGCAAAATTAGTCGAACATAAATTATTCCTCGCAAATCATTTCTGCGTAGTGTTCTAAAATGTTAGGCTTCCGGAATATCTAACAGCACAGGTCTTTACCTACAATAAGGAAAGCTGTGACCCTTATCGAAGCTTGTATTTGCTCAGAAGGACATCTGTAGCTCAGAGCTGTGGCGCCTGGATGTGTACTTTTTCCTGCGGCATGCTCCCTCAGCGCACCTTGTCGCGTGCTGTGGTGATGGCGAAGGAAAGAAGGTGACGTCGCATCCGACTGCTGACACAGCGTGAGTCAACAAATGGAAAGACCGAGATCAGAAATTGCCAGAGATTAGACCTAGGCGGAATGCATAGGACACGAAAAAGCTTTTACGCCCTCATACCAATGATGGCGAGGCAAAGGAGGTCGCGACGCGATACATGGACATGACCATGCTATATTTGGCTTCTCAACAGCTTCCTATCCGGTATCATTAGCTGCCGTTCCGACTAGATATATTCTTGGATCCTGGGATCTGCAATGGACATATTTCTGTGTAGTCTTCTTTTCCTGCTGGCCTGTCAGGCGCAAAAATATTTAACGAGCTTTTACGACCGTGCAGTTTATGGTACAACCGGTAAAGTTCTGCAACTGATGTGGAAATGCAATACGAATTCGGTTACGTAGACGATAACACCGCCATAAAGTTATACAATGTATGTATGTATGTATGTATGTATGTATGTATGTATGTATGTATGTATGTATGTATGTATGTATGTATGTATGTATGTATGTATGTATGTATGTATGTATGTATGTATGTATGTATGTATGTATTGCGATGTATATCAGTCCAGACCAAACAAACTGGGACGCAATCCTGCCGTTCGTAACATTTGCCTACAACACGGCCACACAACGTACTACAGGATTCTCTCCTTTCTTCCTCGTCTATGGCCGTTCACCAACTTTCGTTCTGGATGTCTCGTTCCTTTCGCCACCTGTACACTCAGTGGCTCCTTTCCCCGAACAATTTTTGTCTCGCCTTGCAGACTGCCGTCATCGCGCCCGCATCAACACCGGCATCTCCCAAGAAGTACGGAAGTCCCGCTACGATTCTACTCACCGTGCAGTCAGTTTTTCCCCTGGAGATGAAGTTCTTCTTTGGACACCCGTGCGCGTTCCGGGCTTGTGTGAAAAACTGACAAGTCGTTTTATTGGCCCGTACGTTGTCACTGAACAGACATCGCCAGTGAATTACTGTATGTATGTATGTAATTCGATCTCTGCGTACACAGTCAAATCAATCTGAATGCTTTCGCAGACATGACTGAAATGAACTTCTACGGTCCTTGTAATATGGCGCAATCCACTATGTCCTCGCCGCTCACTTGAGCGGTGCAAGACATGCATGCGGCAGCGAAATTTGAATTCACAACAGCAAGAAAGGCAGTCTTATGGCACTCACTATACTTCACAGAAATGTACTGAGTTTCCCGTGCTACCATCCTCAAATATTAATGATTGTGGTTCGTTTAAGCGAAGATGTATTTTCTGCAGCCCTTGATATGGAGGGTAGAGCATACGAGTTAAAGCTTATGCAGTTGCGAGCAAGGATCTTTGCAAGGTTTAAAAAATGTTGATATATGCTTGTCGATTAGTGCGAACGATAGCTGGTTATTCTCAGTCAAGGTGTAAGAAGATGCCTTGTTCCCAGTCATGCTTATTTCCGATGCTATGGCTGTTCCTAAAGCTACGTTACACCTAGTCATCACAATCCTGCGGAGCGGGCACAGTGCTTTTGCACTGTACCCAATCCTCCGATAGCCCTGTAATCGGGTTACAGCATCTTAAAACAAACAAACAGCAGACAGACAGACAGACAGACAGACAGTGACAAACAAACAAACGAATTGGCTTTTTCTGCTTGGTTAATGAATGGTAGACAACGTGCGGAGCACCTAATTTGATTCAAAACAAGCCTCAGAATATCTCTGCCTCATTATTTTGGGCCCCACTGCTTTCCAAGGGAAGCTTGAAGACAACTTTTATCGCTAAACGCATTAAGCATTAGGTGGCTTAGGCTTCAGAGCCTATTCGTGTATCTACGAAAGTTTGCGGAGTTTCAATGCCTGATGGAAACAGCGTGATGTGAGGTTAGCACATAGTCGTTTCCCATGTGGCATCAGGCCGCATATATTAGGCTCATTACCAGTAAGTTCTAGCAGGTTCCTGCGCTATCTTTGTAAACGGGATATCAGTGGAATGACTGTAGAATGAAGTAATAGCCGAGAAGTGCAGGCGCAAACAGTTAAAATTCACGCTACATGAATGACCCCAGAGTCAGTTGTGGCGTGCCGAGCTCCTGTGTACTTTTCAAAGCAATAAGGGTCTCACCGTCGCGCCAGTATCCTACCGCAGTGCGTCTGGGTCATTCGTATCCATTAGGAGCGAGAACGAAAGGAAAAAAAAAAAGATGAGGTACTCTCTTGTTTCCGAAATCATGTAATCCCTTGAGCTTCGCGGGACCTTTTTTTTGTTGTTATTTTACGACTGGAAAAGCACGCCTCAGCGACTGCTTAGGCTGAAGCAATTTGTCACGATTATGCCGGCAACCTGCCGCCGCGCTCCTTAGAGTCTCCATTTCGAGATACCCTAAAATGACCTCAAAAGAGTCCTGGAAGCTAGGGGCTCCGAAGATTAAATTCGCTTTGTTTTTCATTCTACCTACAATGAAGATACCGTCAGAATTCCTTGACCGTATTCCTTTGTCGCTGGGAAGATGTCTTCTTTTTTTGTCACTGATTATTCTGTGATGTGCTCATTGTTGCGTTCGGGAATTAGTTAACTACGATCTCGATTTGGGTACGTAGTATTCATTCATTCGTTAATTGCGATCTCTGGCTTGAAGCACTGTGTAGTAGGAATGATTACAAAGAAATAGGTTTGTTATAAAAAATACCAACATTCACATTATTTTGTCAATGTCATCATAAGAGCCAAGTTTGAGTACGCATCCGTTCTATTCGACTTGCAAACAAAAAATATGTACAGTGCTTGTACATAAGCGCCTGTTTTCTTACAGTAGAAACTAAATTGTTCGGACATGTTAACGAGAAATTAAAATAATGTTTCAACAAGAGTTCACGGCTGACATTTCTCTTAATGTCAGACGCTAAGCAAGCAAAATAATAAAAGCAAAGTCAGACATTCATAAGAGGTTCTAAGGTGCATATAACGCGTTGAGAGGAAGTGGGTAGTCTACTGGGAGGCACTTCGTCCCAGGTACATTTACACGAAGTACAGGAGCCTAACAAGTTCATATAAAACATATATACTGCAAGAAATAGAAAAATTTCGATTATTAGGCTTCAAACGTAACAAAAAAACGATGATAGCATGTAGAAGGACAGCATACATAAACGAATATGTGAAAACACCGAAATGTATCCGTGCCTTTCTGCTCGAGATGATCTTCGCTGACTGCTCAACTTAATTAGCCGCCGCTTGAATTGAACCGCAGAAGCAAAACACCGACAATCTGACGTGTCTTAAGCTTCGTCATTAAAAGCGTTCGTTGCTTGGCATTGCGCAGTTTTTATACTACTGCGCCCGGGACTCTCATGACCGTCAGGTTATTCTTTCTACTCACTAATATTGTAGTTTAGCTCTTATTATTTTTTTTCAATGGGTATGGGTGCTGGTGCTCGTGCTCCTAGCTTGTTTGGTCTAATTACCTTCTCAGCGAGCAGTCGGCTGGGAGTACCCCCAGCGCTGGTGCTTCCGGCTAAAACGAGAGAAAGAAAAATAAGCCGTGCTCTTATTGGACGTCTGCGCTTTCCAAAAGCTGGTGTAATTAGCGACGCGCATGGTGACGGGAGATAATGTGAGCAAGCACATTACTTTTCTTCCGACGTTCCAAGAGAGCTGACTGGCGGCGTGCATACAGCCTTTGATAAGCATTGGAATAATGAGAAAGCACAAGAGCAGTTATCTTGAAAAGATGAGAAAGAAAAAATTCCTCAAACGTACAATTCTTCTGCAGTGGTTTGCTTTCGTGATGGCAGCTTAGGCTTGTTGGTACGTAACGACGAAGACTATAGCCAGAATTTAATAAAGAGGCGGATGAGGCGATGTGAAACAAGCCCATACGTTGCCTGCCTGAAGCTTGTCCTATCGTGCTGTTACTTATCTTGTAGTCAGACATCTTAACAGTACCTGATAAGTTGTGTGCAAACGAATGAGAAAATTATACGAAACTTTAGGCGGCGGCCTGCGAAGCTTTGGGAAGTTAGCTCATGTTTAAACGTTGCACGTTTGCTTTCTTGTATGTTTAAGATTCTGCCGAAATACCTATATATCGAAGTATTAAATTTATCTTCAGATTTTTTCAAGCATACGTAATATGTTTGCTCTCAAAGCGCTGTCACGTACAACGCTCCATGGACGCAGTTAAGGTTCATACGGCAGCTTTTAGACTTGAAGTACTTTCTAGTAAGTAGAAGAAGAATAAATAGTGTCGAAGTTTACGGCGTCAACATTAGTGTTCTCAATGCATCGGAGCCTCCTCCACATTGGACTCCGTTACTTCAGTCATGAATGCCCTATATTTCCTTAAAAACGGTAGTTACAACTATACCGAGATTCGCTACCATGAAATTCCTACTACGCAAGGAAAAATTTGCATCCACCCGTTTGTAGCAAAAAGCTGCAATAAAAAATATAAATTCCTTAAAAATGAAAGCTTCTTAGTTTCACACGGAGACATCAAATTATCACGAATTTCATTCCTGAGAAATCCATATGGGTTTCCTTGTAGCTTTGCGCCACAAAGGGGTGGATGCTAATTTTCTCATTCGTACACGTTACTGCACCTTCCGGAATTCCACCTGTGTGCATGTGTGCGTGTGTGCGCGCGCGTGTGTGTGTGCCGCCTGTGCGTGCATGTTCCTGTGTCTTCGCCCAGTAAAAAACCCGTTTGCTGATTCTGTGAAGCAGCTGGTCCAGCAACATGCCTTACATGAGTTCGTGAATATCCATTTGAAAATCGTAGCAGGCATAAAGTGCACAGTAATACAGGATATACGAGCTGTACACGCTTAAGTTTTTTTTCTCATTCGTTTGTCCACTGCACTGTGCATGCGGACGTTGTGTGCGCGCTACGATGATGGTCTGGTAAACTAATCGCTCATACATGTCTTAATCCTTTCTCAATGCCCTTCAAGCGAATAACCTCTAAGTAGTCTTCGGACAGTTTAAAGTTTCTCCACAGCCTTCGTATTTTGCTAGCGTGAGAACCGCCAGAAAGGGAGGGGTTCACTCAACGCTGCCTCAGATAGAAGGCCCTGGTTCATTCAACTGTAAGCGTGCTTTGTTGCGTCTACACCGTTAATGCAGCAAAGCCAACTTGCGAGAGGCAAAAGAGTTTTCGTAATTTAGTTCGTCTACTGCGACTGCATGCGCTCTTACTTTAGAGCAGAAACGCTCATTCAGCAGGACAGTGGTTCCGACTATGCGGTAGTGGTATCATCTTAACCAATAGTTCTCATTATAAATAAGATTATGCGGGAAGTGCAGCTGATCAGTGTAATTTAGGACTCTAGGAGAGCGTTCCTAAGCACAAGTTCGCTTTATAAAACAAATGGTTAAATTCAGTGGATGTATTTGTTACCATGACAATATAACAATAACAGCTGCTGCTCTTGGATCATGCCACGTCTGGCATTGAAGCCGGTACCCCGAGCGCAAAAGCCGGTGTAGTAACCAAGGTACTGTCAAGGCTGTCATAGTTTCCCCCGCAGCTGCTGCAGTAAGAGAGGATGCTGGGGGCGGAGACATCGTTTTCGATCACTCCCTTACAACCTTTGAAGCTTTATTTTAGGCAAAGGGGGAACTTCAGCATTATTTAGCTTCCCTTCTTTTTCTTTTCTGTAGTGGTCGTTAAAAAATTTTCTACATCGGAAGAACAATAAACAAAAATTATGGGTTTATTTTTTGCACATTTATTCCCCGCGTAAAATTTAGGGAATTAAAAGGGACGATCTATCATGGGCAGGCCAAATATAAATATATGACGGAGTAAATAATGAACCAGCACTATAGTTTATTGGGCTTTATTGCGGCGTCACACGGTAATAAAAGGGTTGTTCGGATGAGGAGTTACAACATCTGTCATAAAATGTAACAGCCTACATGTGGTAGTGTAGTGTTTAGGTGTGTACTTAAAGTAGCCAGATCGGATGGACGCATTTTTTACGGCAGGTTCACAGCCATTTTTGGGTCACATATGAAACGCTATGCTCACCAGCGTGCCTTACATGCTGCACCGTTTTAGACAACGCCAATCCGCCATGAAGTAGCTAGGTTCATTAAAGAAGAAAAAACTTGTTAAAACCCCCTTGCTTGTACAAAAGATAAAATGCACTGAACTTGACCTCGTACAAACTTACTTGCATGAATCGTCAGTCTCTTTAACTGGAGACTCATGCGTAATAAACAAACAGAAGAATTAGACAGGCAGTATTTACCATCACTGAGTTAGATTTATAGGTATCCACGTGCCAGAAGCACGTAACGCTTCCACGTATACGCGTGTTACAAAAACATTACACGCGGATAGCACCATGCAAACAGCGGCTACAGCTCCTTTCTACGCGTGGCCTTTTCATACTCCGCTAACATTAATAACGTGACTACATCCACCTAACCACCTCAAAGCAGGCTGACATAAGCGTAGGCGGGCAAATGCACAGAGTATTCGGAACATGCGTAGTTGGCGCCCTAAAGTGGCGGAATCCTTACGCCAGCTAAAGCCACAGCTCGTGGCCACAAGGGAAAATAGTGGTGCACTGCTTGGCTGACCACGGTGGTCCCCCATGACCAAAATGCTGCTCTAACTAGCTCTCTCAAAGTCACTTTAGCAAATCACAAGCCAATGGCGAGATCACTTCGCCTATGATCGGCTTCACGCTCACGCAATCTTTCGCTTTCATAGCATTACCTGTTTCTTCAGAACTGCACACGGAAAGCAAACAGTTTCTCACAGTGCAATATTTGCTCTGGTTTCCCCTCCTCCTCAAATATATATTTAGTTAAGTGCTGGCACCCTTTTCTGGCACCCTACGGAAGAACAAAGCAGCAGTGTATCTCAACATACACAAAGTGCCATTCGCAACGATATCAAGCACACTCTTCAGCAAGAAAGCTACGGCTAAACAAAAGTCACACGCGCCCTTTTCTTCCCTATGAGATGCTAAGGTTTCTCCTGCATGCATAACTGTAGCAGGATCCTTGTTCCCTCTAAGGAGGCAGATAAGCTCGTCTTACCCTAAGGAACTACTTGTCTCCACGGGCTCTTCTCATGACAGTATCTTACTTGGAGGAATTTGTTTCTATTGCCTCTTCTCTTCACGGTGTCTTCGTCCCTAACGTGCCCAGCTAAATCGAAACTCATCAGCTCCTCTCCGTTGTTTTCCTGTTCCTTGCTTTATCAATGGGCGTATGTTTCGCGCAAGTGCTATTGCTCTCACGCTCTCTATTTCTGTCTCAGTATTTTCGGTGAACGAGTGCTGCTTATATTATGCTTCGCCTAGGGCTATCCAATTATCACGATATGCTGTGGTAAGTTACACGAACTCACGCCGAAGTTGAGCAAACGCGCCTTTTGTGAATGTTTTGCCCCTCAGCCGTCTGTTGTGTTAAGTTTGAGACGAATGAGCTCTCTTTTCGGGAAGAGAAAGCTTACGATCGTAAGAGGGACAGAATAATGGGGAAGCTACCCGAAGGCAAGTGCGGAACTGGGCCTTGCGGGAGCATTTCCTGCGACGATACTCGGGGGACGCTTTCCTATCGGCGCCGCTTTCACTGACACACACACACACACAAAATGCTATCTCCGTGCTTGTGATCTGCGCACGCTACGGCTCGAAATTACTAACTACACTTACCCAAGAAAACGGCCCATTTCGGGAGATGGTGTAAACGTGTTCTTTTGATTTCGTGCATTAGGCGAAAATAGCGCTTTACGTCAATCTGACTTCCTGCAAGTGTAGCAATGAGAACACTTTGCTTAACCCTTGCGAAATGATGATTTTCTTGAAGGGCACGGACAAACAAATGGCCCAACGGGACCCAGCGCTTCGTGTGCGCTCTACTTTCTTTCCAGGCCCGTGTCTGTAAGCTCAAGCGCTATTTAGCCCACGCCTACCGCAATGTGGCCAGAATAGGCATCAGCACTTCCTACTTCTCAAGCGCGAATTCGTTGTAAAATTCCAACTCGCAGCAACACCGGACACTATACCACAGCTCGTAGATTCTGAAGAGCTCACTTCAGGATTTATAAAACGCTTAAGGACGAAGCGACGGTACGATGCTCCAGTTTTAGCAAAGTTCGAAGCTCTATTGCATTTAGACAATGTTGATCTGCGCAGGCAAGAGCACAAGGAGTTTCACCAGTAAAAAGAAAGTAGCTTGCTTAAAAGCACACTACTTTATTTTTATAGTAGCGGCTATTGTCATCTAAGATGGGAGGCGGGGTTGTCTCAGCGGATGAACACTTGAAATGTACAGGTGCGAGCAAAAGTATACGGACCACGCGAGCGCGTGCCAAACTGGCTTTCCGCTCCACCTAGCGGAACGCCGCCTAACGGCCACCGGAGAGCTCCACCGGAAACTAGTCTACTCGCTACCCGCTAGCATGTCAATTTTTCAGTGCCGTGCACGGCATTGTTAGTTTGCTGTTTCCACGCGCAGCGCTCGTCTGCGGTAAGAACGCCACATATCTGCCTTGATAGCGGTATCACAGCCGTCACGGCCTGCATCGACCGGCGTGCCGATGAAGAGATATCAGTTTCGCGAAGCGGTATCGTCATATGAACCCGTGGATTCGGATACCGAAGAGCGCTTAGCGTTAGAAAGGTGGAAAATACTTGTTCACAGTTGGAAAAACAGACAGGCCCTAGATTTAAGGAGGGATGCTTCTTGCACGTAGCGCTGCTGTCGATCGCAGCTGACGTCACGGAAGTGTCGCGAAGAGCCTGTGCGATGCCGTGGTCCGTATACTTTTGCTCGCGCCTGTACATATCCTCAAGCTTGTGTTCTCCCGACGGCACATCAGCAATTGGGGACGAAGCTTCGAACGTGCTAAATAATGGTAAATCCTGAATTGCGGATACCACTGCAGCACTTTAATGTGGCATCTGCAGGCACAAATTGCATTACGCTACTCCGAAGAAGAGATCCAGTTCAGCGTCGTAAACATCGCACCACACATTTCGTTCCCTGCCGGTCGTTACGAGCAGAGATCCCCGCTGGTTTAGCGCTCTGGCAGGCACCGCACCTTGCTTACGAAGTTACCTGCTCCATCCACAACGGTCATTCGGTTTACCGCAGCCGACTGGACTGCGCCTAATCGGTTTATATGGGCCCTCGGGTGCGGCCAGCTTCGCATGTCTCGGGGGAGTTCGAGCTCGTAGCCTTCTTTATTCCTGTAATATCTGTCTACGATACTTTACTTTTACGCTACTCTGCTAAATAAATGTTAGGTGAAATGTGTCATGTGGAAGCTGATTTGGTTTCCAAGGAATGGAACGCGATTTATATGGTTAGAGCGCGGACAATGATACCATGAAAGATGCCAAGAAGTGAAGACATTGTAATTCGCCAAGCAGTGCAACAAGGTAAGTTGACGCAGCTTTGACAAGAAAAACATTTTTAGAGCGCAGACAGCAGAGAAGCACAGGAATACGAAGCAGAACCTACTGAAAACCTAGTTTATTGCGGAGGTGGTAAGAATATATGTGCAATCCTTCACAGACAAAGACAGACAGACATATATGCCCTCTTCTTTTTGTACATTTAGTGCACTGATTTACCTTGCCAGACGTTATCTAATCTTATATAACGTTATCTTTCTATACTACGTCTACTTATATTTATCGCTCTAATTCTGTTTCTGGATGCCTATGTGCATTCGTCTATTTCTGTACTGACCGTTGCTTGCCCATCGGTGTTTATTTTTATCTATCTTCATATACCAATCGCTCCCAACTGTTTCTACTAGCATGCCCTGCCTTTAGAGCGAGCTTCGATTTCTGGTAGCATCGGGCCGATTTCACGAGATTTCTCTGTGGTAACTTCTTCGTGCAATGACTGGCGGGCTTTGCGAATGGTATGTGCAGCACCCCGATGGCTTCAAGCACTATCTTTCGATCATTTTTTGCGTAGGACGTTTTGACGAATTCGGGTCATGCTTTCTTCTATCACACGAGCTAAAGATGATTACCTGGGGAGCTTGTGTCAAACCACCGGCTTCATGCTCGCAGCACGGCTCTTCTCACAACCGCGTCAGTAGCTATCGTCCAAGCCGCCAGACAAGGCGCACGATTTGTTGCCCTAACGTGGTAGACTTGTATGCATGCATGTCATTAGTTTATAGCGACCCATCGGTCTTCTTCCTGCCCGTATCCTTTCCACAAAATAAAGCAGTAGAAAAAAGCATACTATAGTCGCTCTTTTTCTAAAAATAAACCTCTCTCTCTCTCTCTCTCTAAACACCGTCCATTCGTGCCTACAATACAATACAATACAAGTTTATTTCTCTTTGTGGTACAGTTTGAACGCAAAGAGCGGACGCCGAGCAAAAAGCTGCTTTTTGCAGCTTGAGAAACGCCCTGCGCCCGTAGGTCACACGTCATTCAGACAGATGCATTGTAAGCACAAAATGGACAAACAGCAACACCAACGATTGTTTAAGACTACAACTTAAAATTCACTGAGACTGACATACTTGCATCGGTCAAAAAAAAACAAAAAAACACACACAAGCAAACCAAATAAAACGTAAATCACATATCTAACAGACACTTCTACTGAAACGTACTGGTATCAGTAGGCCAAGATTACAAACATTTGTATAAATGAATAAAGAAATGATATGTACAACACTCATCAGCTAAAACAGGTCACAGAAATAATTGCTAAACATTTTCAAACATATAAAGGTGGTTAATCAGCATGCCCTTTGAAATTTGTTCAAGAAAAATGTTATTTGCATGAAGAATATTAAGGTATCTCGGTAAGACATATGATGGAGACTGTTGGCGATATGTAGTGCGACGAAAAGGTTGGCACCATTGGACAGAATTTCGGGTATTGTAAGCAGGTATGGGACAGTTTACTTTGAATAAGGACAATAGTCTGTCATTATTACCGAGAACTGCGGTTTTGTACATGATCAGTAACTTGTAGGGATACAACTCGGTGACTTTGAGGATATGAAAAGCAGTGAAGTACGAGTTAGTGTGTGTGTACCATGGTACATTCGCGATTAGACGTATTGCTCGTTTTTGAGCAACTAGAATTTTTTGTTCATTTTGTTTCGTCATTTTGCCCCATATCGTAAAACAGTAGGAAATAATTGGTAGTATATATGCATTATATATCAATATCTTTGCTTGTTGAGGAAGTACGTGTCTATGACGATTTACTATACCGTTTATTCTGTTTATTCTTAACCTTACGCTATCGACATGCGCATCCCAACTAAGTGATTCAGTAAAAACCACGCCTAGGCTTTTTACAGCTGGTACGATCTCAATTTTACTATTCCCTAAAACAAGATCAAAGTTACAGTGATGTATTCTGTTTTTCGGTCTAAACAAAATGCCCTTAGTTTTATTTGTATTAATCTTCAAGCAGTTTTTGAGTGCCCATTGCCGCAAGTATTCCAAAAAATAATTGCCTTTATTAAATACATCTTGTTCTGTTTTACCTGAAATTAACATGGTTAAGTCATCGGCGTATGCTATGATATTTACTGCAACTGGGGAAAAAAAATATCATTAATATAAAAAAGGAACAGTAGAGGCCCTAAAATGCTTCCTTGTGGTACACCGTATCGGATGGGTGCTAGTCTGGAAAATGCACGGTTGTGAACAACCATCTGTTTTCGGTGTTTCAGGTAGGACTCCAATAATCTTACGCTATTTCCTCTTATTCCATAGTGTTGGAGTTTCTGTATTAGTAGGTCGTGATTTAGGAGATCAAAAGCTTTCGAAAAGTCTACATATATCCCGAGTACTAATTGTTTTGTTTCAAAACCATCAATTATAATGTCCTTTTGCTTCATCAATGCTGCTTCTGTGGACATTTTCTGTCGGAAACCGAATTGACAATCAGATAAGACATCATGTTTCATTAAGAACTTGTTAATTCTGATATATATCACTTTTTCTAGGCCTTTTGATAACACTGGAAGAATCGAGATTGGTCGAAAGTTAGACAAGTTTGATGCGTCACCCCCTTTATGGATGACAGTAACTTTCGCTACCTGCATTTGTTTGGGAAAAACTGCTGTACCAAGAGCGAGGTTATAAATGTGCATCATCACTGGAGCTAACAGGTCGATAACATGCTTAAAAGGTTTAATTTGAAATCCATCTTTGTCTTCAGCTTTACTTGTTCGAAGATTTGAAAACTTGCTACGAGTATTAATCACGCTTGCAGATGTTTGTATTTAATGGGCCAAAGGTGTGCTTTGCAAGTAATAGCGCTGGAAGAAACACACTTCATTGCTTTTTTTTAAATGGATATTAAAGTGCGAGGCACATATGATCCTCTTTAGGTCTTAGACGCGCGTGGCCTATCTGAAGAACGCTTTTTCGGGCTCCGCTACTGTATCTTAACTAAAGAGAGAGAGAGGTAAGGAAGGGCAGGGAGGTTAACCAAACGCGCGTCCGGTTTGCTACCCTGTGCTGGGGAATGGGATAAAAGGGTTAAATAGAATGAGAAATAGAGGAAGAGAGAGAGAAGAGCCCTATCACGCGCACAGTTTCGCAAGTGCATTGTCTAGAGGCGGTCGCAGAGACATGTCGACTTCAGGTACGTCAGCAACGCCTTCGTCGCCTTCTTAGCCATCGAAGCATATGGCCAGAGCCCAAGAACCTTGGCTGCTGAAAAGGGCCTCGAGTCCAGCCTGTCGAGTACCGTTTGAAGTTGCTAGCGTTGACCGTCATAATTGCTGCAAATACACAGCACGTGTTCAATAGTTTCGTCAAGTATCTTAACTAAAAACGCCGCTTAACACTGCGCGATTTCATTGTGGAAAATGATTCGATCAATTGCTCAACGTAGATAAACTTATGATACGGTAAATTTATTATTACTTTGTCGTGCTGTGATTATGCATTGTGCCACGATGTCTTGCATTTCATTTCTCGTTTAAACTCAATTTCCTCTCGTACGAGCTTTGTTTGTCGCCCACTTTCATGACGTATGCAGTGGTATAATTTATTTGAGATTCAGCACAGTGGTCATGCTTGTCGCGGGTAACGTGCTTGGTTTATATTAGGCATAATTTCCATAAACTAGCGATATTTGAAAGATTCTCAGTTTGCTGCAAGCTTTTTCTCACTCTGAGCAATTTCAGGAAATTTTTTATCATTCCTGCCTCATAAAGTAATCTGTTGCGGGATAATCATAACAGCCTATTTACGTGGCGACGGTGTCCGCCAAGGCCAGAATTTTAAAAAAAAAATTCATGCATCTCCACGAAGTGAACCATGACGAGTGGGCGAAGCACTGGGATCGTTCGGTGTTACCGTAAGTCACCCGTGACATTGCTCACCCATGCATTTAAATGAGTGACAACGTGTGTGTATATTTACACACGCGTTGTCATTTATGCTCCTAGTCTTTATGAGGTTCCTGCGCTCCCACGTCGTAGATCGTGCCGAGTTCCGGATTACCTTTAGTTAACGCACAAGCTGCGAATCCTTATGGTTCAACTACGTAGGCACAAGAGACATCTCCCACCGGCATTAAATTGCAGGTGAAGATCCAGTGCCTATTTATATGGGGCGGCCGGTGAACGGTTGTGCAGCGCGAGCCGTCGGTTTTTTTGTTGTTTTTTTTCAATCAAGAAACTCGCTAACAGACGCTGCCTGCGTCAGCGTTGTCTCTCGCGGGCGAGGGCGCGTTCTCGTTTCTTGCCAGCTTGGGCCAGCTGTTGCGCATGCGCAGTGGGGGGTGTGGACGGCGCAGGGACGGAACGGGCTCGACCATAAGCTGCTTCGCATCTAAAAAAGCAGAACCAGTGCCACGGCTGCGAAACCTGAGAATAAACAGCGAAGTTATGGCAGGGGCGGTATCTTATAAGGGTTCCAAAAGTGGACTGGTCCACTTGCCCGCGCGTGATTGGGTGAAACCGCGGTTGCGTCAGCAAAAGAGCGATTGCGACCAATAGGCCAAGTGAACCGGTCCACCTTCGGGAACCGTTATAAGATATCGCCCAGGGGTGCCACGTTTACTGTAGCGCAGCACAACCGTTATCGCTATCGTGTCGCGGTGAGCTGAGGGCAAGCACAGGTCCGCTTTGCTCTTCCGCGCAACACGAGCCCACTGCTCCCTTATGCGTGAGAGCTCCGCTGTTAACTTGGACTTCATACGCTCCTACAACGACCTTAAAGGGCTCCGCTGTTAAATACACCACGCCGGTGTCGGGCGGAACCCAGCTGAATAGGAGCGATGCCACGTACCAGGCTCGCTTGGCACGTTGTGCTCTCAGTCACGGCTCTAATGGTACCATCGATGTTTCAGGACGTATGATTTCGGTTATCGCTCGTGGTTTTGCACACAAAGAAGAAGAAGAATAAGAAGAAATGCAGAAGGATGGAGGTATGAGGAAATGAATAGAAGGCATGAGATGAGGCAGAAGAAGGTGGAAAACGAAACCAGAAGGGGGAGAAAGAAGGAGTAGAACAACAAGCAACCTAACCACTCGAAAATCCTCATTCATAATCTGTAACCATCGTCATCAGCCGATGTCATGGCCAGTGTCCTGTAGTGGGTATTTGCTGAAAGAGCGAGCAGACGAATCACTTCGTTAGGCAACAAAAAATGAATCAGAATGGCGGCAACAAAATGTATAGCAAACAATAATAGGAGAAATTAAATTGTAGTACGCAGCTAACATCCGTCCTCTGTAGAATGCAGCGGACGCCGTCGCGAAGCAGGAATACCCACGTCACATCGCGTGCATTGCTGCGGCGATATTATGATTCCCACCCGCATCTCTCTCTCTCTCTCTCTCTGTCATCTTCCTTTTCTCTTTTCTATCTGCCCTTATCCTTCCTCCAGTGCAGGTTAGTCAACTGAATCTCTTTTCTAGTTAACCTCCCTGCCTTTTACATATCGCCTATCACTGTATCCTGCACCTTCTTCTGCCTCTTATGCTGCGGCGAAGCTCGCCGCTACGGGCGTTTTCGCCTGCACTAGTGCCCGGATGACTATCACTACGGCAAGTAGATATGCATGGGTGTCCCAGTTAACTCGGACCAAGATTTTTTTCTAAGAAAGAACCAAGAGCCACACTAAAACCGTACTAACTCCCTGTCCGTGGTAGCTGCGTGTACGTACAAATGGTGCTTTTTATCACTAATCCCTAATTAAGTGGTTTTAACTAGTGAGCTGTTTGAGTACTGCTTATATCGCTAAGATGCGAATTACGATTTCGTAGATCGCCTCGAACACCATCGTAATGGGGCATCTGTTGCGGGCGGAAGTGTGTGCGGATGATTTCTTGCTTTGTTTTTTTTTTTTTTTTTTTAGAAAAGAAAAAAGCTAGGGCCCGCGAAATGCGAGAAATATCAAATAGACGTGTGCTCTTGCGTCGCAACTTGCACGCTCCCAAGCGAGATGTGTTGGCCACACGGCTGTGTTCGTTGATCGTCACGTCGTATAAGGTCTCAGACTTTCCGACGGTCGTGGCATGGAAAGTCGCTATTTTTTCCTCGCAAAAACACCTTCACAATTGTTTTCTGCTGGCCCGAGGCGATAGCGTGTCACGACACAGCGTTGACGGCGACCGTCACCTCGCAGAGCATGAGAAATGTTTGCCCGAACGCCGCGAAACTGCAGAAGTCAGCCATGTGCAGCTTCGCTGTAAAAACTATTGTTTAACTGCAGAGCGCTAATAACACCGTAGTTTCTCCCAACCCAGCTGACCTAGCTAGCGAGAAACTTAATTAAAAGCTTCTTTATGCCGCACATCACCCGCGCCAGCTCAAAGAGTATGCACATACCTTGAATGCTGACGATGTGAGGAAGCCTCCGGGAAAATTTCTTGCACCGCTGTTCCTTGGACTCCGGCCCGCGATGTACTGAAGTTCTTTTCCGTACGTCTTTTTCGCTCTTCAAGTCTTTTCGACTGTTCACAAAAGCGCACAACGGAAAAACCATTCCATTTCCGACTCATACGTAACGCTTCCCCGTGTAGGATGCTGATGGAAACATGCGCGCATAATGTCAGGCGCAGCCAGCAATGCGTTAGCACAGCAGCAACGACGCAGGAGGGAGAAAACGTGCACCTAGCTAGAGAGAAAGAAGCGTAATGGCGGTAGCAGCCCCCGGATGCTCCTTCCTCGACCATGATGCTGAGATGAAGGGCTGAAGGGCGCATGCGTCGATGTGCCGGGCAATTTTCTTTATTCGCCCGCTTGCTCAATCTTGCTCTACGTCACCGACTCGCGCAGAATCTCGACGACGTTGTTATCAACGAGATCAACCGATGCACAAAAAAGAAAACTGGAGAAAGAAAGGTCGTATGATCATGCTGCTGCCAAAAGTGAAATGCTCTGAAAAGTTGTCCGTGCGTTCTTTGTCTGCAGTTCTAGAGAGCGATGCCGTCTTTGCTTTATCGATAGAAAGCGCGCTGGCGCAACCGTTGTAATACTCGCGGTTAAATATGGACATTATGTTCATGCTGAAGCACTTGGCACTTTCTCGCAAAGTTTACTTTTGGTATTTGAGGAATCAAAAAATATTTTCCCGGATTTATTGCCACAAGGCTACAACGGACGTTACGAACGCCGCATTATGTTCCATTCTACAGTACGAATAATTTACGTTCTAAAGCCCCAGTCCTGTTATGAGGCATGACGTATATGGTTGCTTCCGAACTGATTTTGAGGCATAAATAAGGGGTGCAATCGCGCAATGCTAATGCCAGGGATCAGAGCGATGGTCCGTCCGCGTTATCAACGCAATCAGCCAGCCGCGAGTGGTGGGTGAAAAGAATAGCATAGCATACGGCACAAAGCATCGCTACGCCATAGCACCCCAGGGCAGGCTAGTGAGACTGATTGGTTTGTGGGATTTAACGTCCCAACACCAGCTATGATTATGAGAGACGCCGCAGTGGAGGTCTTCGGAAATTTTGGCCACGTGGGGTCTTTTAACGTGCACTGACATCGCACAGTACATGGGCCTCAACATTTCGTCTCCGTCGAAATGTAGCCGCCGCGACCGGGATTCGATCCCGCGACCTTCGAATCAGCAGCCCAGTGCCATAACCACTAGACCACAGCCGCGGGGACAGACTAGTAAGCGTGAAACAACAAGAACAGCAGATTTTCTCTGATGGTGGTCCGCCGATGTGGTGTCGTGGTTGTGGTGCTCGGCTGCCACCTAAGAAACGTGGGTTCGATAAGAGGGGCTACGGTGGCATTTTCGATGGAGGCGAAAATGCCAGAGGCCCGTGCCCTGTGCGTCGTCAGAGCACGTCAAAATCCCAGGCGGTCAAACTTTGTGGAGCCCTTCACTGCGGCTCTTTTCACCTTTCTATCTCTTTCAGTACCTTCGCCCTGCCTCCACGAACACTGAGCCGTGCTCCCTACGTGGGATGCAGAAATTAGTGTCCTTTCCTTGACCGAACCACAATCATTATCTAGCGAGGAGACAGGGATATCAGGAGACAAACGACGCGCTGAGTTTAACAACCAAGCTTTCTTGTGCTGAATCGCATAGAGAATAGTCAGTAGAAATAAAAAAAAAATAACGATGTGAAGTAAATGATGCTATCTGACAGGTTGCATTGACCCAAGACTTCAATTCGGTGGACTGAAAGTGAATTAAGGCACGCTGACGAAATTAGTCGACTGATTTATGGGGTGTAATGTCCCAAAACCACGATCTCATTATAAGAGACGCGCCACGAAATGATCAACTTAGCGCGAAAACACACGGACACAAGAAGAAACGAAACGTGTGTTTTCGCGCTAAGTTGATCATTTCGTGATGCATAACCAACTAGCCCAGCAGTCTGTCCTACTAAAGAGACGCCCTAATGGAGGGCTTCGGAAATTTCGACCACTGGGGTTCTTTAACGTGCACTGACATCGCACAGCACACGGACATCAACGTGTGGCCTCCATCGCAATTATGCAGCCGCCGCGGCAGGGATTCGATCCCGCTATGTTCGGATCAGCAGCCAAGTTTCATAATCACTAGACAATCGTGGTGAGGCGACACAACTGTTTCGTTTGTTTATTTGTTTTGTATGTAAAAGAAATGATTCATGCATCGTTCTACGTATTTGAGTTAGCGCTATGTCATCACCAAGCGAGTGGTTGCAAACACTACTTGTAGTGTTTAGTCTTTCAGGGTCCATAATGTGCCATGACCACTCAATGTACCACCACGGTGCAGAATTACACGAACGTTTTTTGGATTCCCACGCCCGCTGAGCACGTTTGGAGGGTTATAAGCCTACGCGTCGTTTCCTCCCACTGGTTTGCCGTCTCGCTCCCGACTATAATAGTGCTTATGCTCTATTAAACTACTATAGTGACACGGTTATGCGTTTGCAGCACCTGCGTCCTGCTGCTAAGCTTTTCGACACTCAGCAATGACTGGAATCGCAGCCACTATACTTGTGGCCGCGATGGTCGCGGCATTCGAGCAACGTTATTCAAGGCTTCCAGTGCGGGCACTGCGCACCTATTCTGTGGGCCTGCCTCGTCTCATACTTGAGTTTTGGCGCCTATACCATAACTTGCCTTTGTTCTTTTGCTTTATTTTTTACATTGCGAGCTGTTATCGGCTCATTACAGTAGCAGATTTTCGTAGTGATCGTGTCGGCTGCCGCCGGTGGTGTCCTCAACCATTATCGCTCACAGTGAAATACACGCATACAAACACACACTCACTACCTAGTCCAGGCAAGGGCGCAACACAGCCACAGCGTAAGCTATAGACTTCGATGCGAGCTCTCTCATTTTCCTCTTAGGACTACTTTTGTTCGTTCTCCTCTCGCTCTTCTTCGTCATTCAGTGTATTTTTTTCACCTTCCTTTTCTTCATCGTCGTCACCTGCTCGCTGTTACCTTCGTTATCATCCTCTAACCTTCCTGGTCTCCTCTTCGGCTCCTTTCTCTTCTTCCCATCCTTGGTAGTTGCCGTCTTCCAGTATATTTTATATCCTCTTCTTCATCATCGTCTTTTCGTTTCACTTTTTATTTTCGCACTTCCTCCTCGTAATGGTATCGACTACCACAGCAATTGAGAAAAGGAAAGACAGATAGGCATTCACCAGCAAGAAGTTTGAGCGCTGCTATATAAAAGTTCACCAAACAGAAAAGCTCACTCAATACAAACGTTCTTCCTCACTTTTAAGCAAGGGCTCTTTTGAGTGCCACAGTGGTCGAGATTTCCTTTGTTTTTCGCCAAACACTGACTTCACAGTATCCAATAATAATGATGCACCCTGTTTTTCTTCTGTGCTAAGGAAAGCGTGATGATGGAGCCGTGCTAGAGCTGCCGCGGTTCATTTACTGTGTTATCGTTCGCAGCTGTCGATCCGAACACCCTCCTTCGCTAGCTGACCCGTCCAGCTTCTTCTTCTTTCTTTTTTTTTTTTCGGGGAGCAGGGGGTAGTTTACTCACACAAGCGTCAAGCGCTTCCCGCAAACACAACTCCATCAGAAACCGCTGACTGGTGAAATTCGCTGCTGACACTTGAGAATCTTGGGAACTCTAGTAACTATTTGACACCTTTGTTTTCTTTTTTCCTGCGCGCCGCAACAATAGCCAAAGACAGGGTAAGTCCAAACATAGCGTAATTGAATTTTGCTGACAAACAAAGAGAGCGCAAGCTAACTTTAAAAAAAAAACGGCGAAGCTGGAGCAACGGGACGAGTGGAAATTTTGTTGTCCTTGCGAAACATTGTGCGGGTGACACAGCGTGGCCAGGGCAAACCCTGAATCAGCCCGCGCAGACACCGTGAAATTGGCCCCGCCTTTAACAAGGGCACATGTTAGCGCAGCCTCCGTGGCACTCGAGGTACAAACAACATGAACAATGAAGAACAGACAAAAGAAAACCTTTGTACCCGAAACTTTCCGGCGACGCCACAGAAGGAGAGTTTCAACGAAAGAGCAAAAACGGAGAATTGCAAATGGAAGGCAGCAAAACGCTCTCCAGCCGTGAAGCGTAATGGCTATAAGCACAAGGTAAGAAGTACAGAGGTTGTTGCTGAGAAGAGCGCTCCTCCGCTTGTGGCAATCAAGATGGCGGCGCCGTTCTGAAAGTGAAGGAAATTGCCCGTTTCTCTCAAGAACTGTACTGCACCTGGAATAGACAACACAGTGTGCGAACTACAAGAAGTAAGGCACAAAACTTGCCACAAACGCCGCATGAGTATTATATAGGCGTGGGCACAGCAGAGTGGCAAGAAGGAGAGGGGGGTGAGGGGGAACAAGTTTGGCCAATGCCTCTTGCACTGCTGTGTGCGTTCTGACCGAAATGGCCTCTGGGGGAAGAGGGGCCGGCGCAGTGAACATTCGCCCCCCTCCTCCTCCTCCTCCTCCTCCTTTTCCTCCCATTTGTGGAGAAAATTAGGCAAACCTATGTATCTTTATAGTTATATTTCCACCGGCTAGATACTCTCGCTTTCTGCAAAACAAATTGTTCCTTTCCAAATTGAATATGTTGAATCAGCATTTTAATTATTGAATTATGACTACAGACTATATTAATTTTAACGAGCGTTCTTTGGAGAAGCGTACCATTGAAGGCCATGAAAATGAGAACCACGATTAAGGATCAGTAAAACATAATAATCTAAACAACAAGCTTAACGGGGGTGCCCTCCTAACTACTTATAATGACAATAAAGGATGAGTGCTACATGAATGTTTTGCGTCGACCATTATGTAGTAAAATAAAGCCAGAGGAACGTCTAAGTGTGAATTGCTCAAAAGAGCGTTCTAGCTTATACACCGTAATCTTCTCACCCTATATAGAGCCAACTTCGTTGCTGGAGCCGTCAAAGGTGCTAGCGACTGTCGTAGCACTACATTTGGACACGATGAAAGAAAAGCTCTCTTTGCGTAATAACAATGACGACTATACTGCTTCCATTGTAGCAGCCAATGGCAGTTTTGCACGAAAACAGCGAGTAGGATTTCCAACGTCACTGTGGCACCAACTTTGTGGGCTTTCTGCTTAAAACCCTGCCAGTGTTGTACTGTGTCAAGAAAATAATGTAGTTGCCTGAGCTATCAGGTTTAAACAACAGATACGTGACAGTTAATCTCGGTTTATCTCGACATACATACGCTGAATAAACGGTGAACTATAGCGCAAATATTTGAAAAATGTGATATGAGGTACATATTTTCGACGATACGGAAGGTTTGATACGCGATGTTAACATCTGACGCAGCAAGGAAACTACCCGAAAGAAAATTTAAACCTCTGATTGAATAGATCTGTCCTGGGGTACGTCACGAAAGGGAAGTGACTTCAGTCACGTGACCCTGCCGCGCACGTGCGAACGGACTGGTTGGTAAAACACTGCGGTGTTCCGTGCTGTCGTATTGACCGATCAAGTCTATTGATTTGGTTTGTGTGCGTGCACATGGCCGATTTGACATGGTGGGATTTGACATGGTGTGTGTGTGTTAAATTTGTCCCCCTGCGATCGAAAACAAAATTAAAATAATGTGCGGGTAGCCCGCACCACCCGAAGGTATATCGGGCTTACAGCTTACAGCAGGTGTGTGTGTGTGTGTGTGTGTGTGTGTGTGTGTGTGTGTGTGTGTGTGTGTGTGTGTGTGTGTGTGTGTTGTTTTGAACTACGGTGAACATATTATTAATTCGTGAACGAAAATGACTTACACTAGCATTGGATCGGGATAAAGTTACAACCGACTGTGTCAATTGCTGCAGCGCGGTTCTGGTGCCAGGCGCAATTTTTCTTTCTTTTCAAGTGCTCCCGTCTCAGGCTGTCTTCTGAATACTAATTACTGGTCCGTGCGAAAGTGCCGCATTTACGTGATTGCCGCGGCCATTGCGCCAAGAGGCTAAACCTGCTACATCGTGCTACAGGCAACGAGTATCGCATAATTTACAGCTTAACTGCACGCCTTCTTTATATTGTTTCTCAGCCTGCTTAGAAAATAATGTCTATATTCGTCGTTTTGATAGGAGATATTATGCGTACAAGAGCATGTTCGCTTACCCACGCGCGTAAATCGCAGTTCATAATCATTCGCAATTCAATTTTTATTGCGACAGTATTTTTTCAAACTCCAATACTCCATTCTTACACTTCGATCACGCACCCTGCGAAGTCCCGGCCTCGAAGCACTGATGCTCATGAAAGTAATGTAATTTGCATTTTAAGCCACTCTGAGCAAAGCGGCGCTTTGCAGCGTCTCAAGAGGCTTAAAGTAAGGCGCCGGCATCTTCCCAAGGGAGCCCGGTTTACTTTCGCTTCGTATGACTTATGAATATTAGGTAAGCAGCATGGCTTAATGTGGGATCCTTCGGGCTTAAATATTCTGCGAGGCATTAGAGACATTTACTGAGCTGAAATATCACTGCTAAAGGGAGAGGCTTAATAAATCATGGCACGCGCCGTGACAACGCACAAAAAAGAACATTTTCGACCGCAATTTGAATAATACGGGACGAGGATTGTAACTACAAATGAAACTGAAATACAGTCCAACCCGATTTTCACTAAACACGTGATTTCCTAATATTTGTTCTATACATCAATTATTTCAAGATAGCCGAACTGGGTTTGAGCAAATTCCAGCATACAGCCTGTTATGCATAGTGCTGTGGAGAGTGAAGTTAAAACACGCCCAAACGAGAACACGCAAGAATATCCATGCTATTTGCCGTGAGTAATTATTACACCATGTTAATTCACTGCACAGAAAAGCGCACCTTCTGCAGCGGACAATGACTGCCGCCTGAACACTTCGTATAGATCCATGAATGAACGGCAGACTGCCAGTGTAGGCGCAGCCAGGGTAATAATAGTTGCAGAAGTTCTACGTGTACCTCGATATCATTATCAGATACGCCGTAATGAGGGGCTCCGGTTATTTTGTCCACCTGGGGTTCTTTAACGTGCACTCATAACACACAGTACAAGACCCTACACCACTTTCGCCTCCATCGACAATGCGACCGCTGCTGCGCCGACCGAACTGAGTTTTTAGGGTCAGCAGCCGCGCACCGTAACGAGTGTATTGCCGCGGTGGCCTGGCACTGCTATTGTATGTTTCAGAGGCTGGTGCAGCACTGCGGAAGCTACAGCCCTTTTCAGCCTATCCGGTGGGCGAACACATGTTAAACGTGTCCTTCCGCGGCTTGTCATCTGCCAATGGCGGGAGCTGCAGTGACAGCTGCAGCCTCAAAAGGGGGAAAAGGAAGCGGGGTGTGCGTCTCGCTTCGGAAGAATCCTGCGTTCCATGGCCTCGTAGCCGTGGCTGTGCTGCACGGAACTCCTGAAACAGACTATAGAGTTCTGGTAGCAATTGTAATAAAGCAGCGCAACTCTATAGTCTGGTCAAGGAGGCGCGGCTGGGTAGTGTGGCTGCGCGGAGACTCACGTAATGATCGGAGGACCGCTTCGGTTGTTCGATACAGAGCATATTTTATTCACAAGTTCATTATATTCGGTTTGACTGAATTTTATTTACAAGTCTACAATGCGTGCTCCTTCGGTGAACGCACCTGTCAGAAATACGGCACGCACGTGAACAGCTAGCTTTTAGTGCTTCCAGAGTTGATGTTTATTACTCGGTGTGCATCTACTCCCACACATCTTCCCGCAAATTTTTCCGCAAACACACATTCCCGCAAACAGTGCTAATTTGTAGCGAAAGATATTTTCTTCGTAGGATTCTTGCAATACTAAATAGATCAAGCATTATATTACAGAGTTTGTTGCGCATATTTTCGTTTTCAATTTAGTTGCCTGCGTTGGAAACTGTCATGAAGTGTATAATGAGATCTGAAAACGCATTTTGACCGATATATCACTGTAACCCAGTTTTCAAATGCACTCCAACTTTTCTCGCGTTGTTTGAACAACGATAGCAATAACCAAATTTTGAAAGGCACACAAAAGTCTGATCAATGAGTGTGTTAGCGACATTCGTGTCTTCAGAAATAAAATACCCCGCCATACAGCACAGCAAAATAGCGGCAAAGCCTTTTCGGGCCTTCTGATCTGACCCCTTACATTGCCGAGTTGGCGCTTAACTTAATAGCGACCCTGCTTTATTCATGAAGCAGTAAGATGTGTGTATTTACCTAGCACTCTAAAGTTACCGTGCTGTTGAATGTGGTCTGAGCTACTTGGCTCAAATTTATGGGGGGAAAAAGTCAAACCGGAGACGTCGTGCAGAGTTTGTAGAGGGAAGCATTAATCTGAAAGATAAACGTTCGTTTCCGTTTCCAACATTTTTATTTGAGGCTCAGAATCCTTAGGTTTCTTCACATCACAATTATGCATTGTAGATCTATTGTTTACTTTAAAAGCTCACTCTCTTGCGTAGACGTCCTCTGACACAGCACCTAAAATTAATCGTTACGCCAAATACAATTAACTGTTTCAGGTGAGAGATATGAGGCAAAAATGTATATGTTAAATCCAGAGTTAGGATAGCAGTTGTAATCAAACCTTTATGCGCTGCAAAGTATTCAGGTGTTTAAAGGGATAGACAAATACTGAGAACGTGAACTGAGATTATCTCACTAATGGAAAGACTGAGTATTGCAGTGGCTCAAACAAATCCTGTTATTCTGATTAAATGCAGTTTCGTATTTTTATTTCTGGATGCGAAATCGCAAAACTGGCCTTTAGTAATCCATGCGGCGAACACATGAAGCTGAACAAGAGTGCGGTCAAATGGCCTTGTACAAGTATACGCGGCTTCTTGTCTTTTTATTAGCGTTTAAATGCGGTACACCATGGATATTAAAGGCGTTTTTCTAACTTCAAACGTGCAGGTAAGCCTGCCACGTAACTACCATCATTTACAAAACCATCGCTTCGGATTGGCTGACCTAGCTTCGCTCGGCTATCGGCACAATAATGGCACCGGTGGCCAGCGACGCAGGATGCAGTTTGGAAAATATGAGAATGGTCTGCACAACAACGCAGACTTAACGCCGCCACTTTCTATTCTCAAGCTAGTTGAAAAGGTCAAAATGTAGATGGTTAGTCACGGCTTCATTCACTGCTGTGAAAGCAGAACGACGGCTGCTTGCAAGGAGGACTATCGGCGTCGCGATCATCTCTAAGCGTTGCTAGAAAGCGCACTCTACCTTTTTAAAGGCTTCTCGAATCGAAAAGTTTTGTTTGCCAAGTATCTACGCACTTTTGAAAGCAGTCGCTGTAGATATCCACAGTGCCGATGGTTTCGTCGCGCCGTAAAAAAGAAGGCCTTTAAAAATCGGTTGTCAGTCCTTCTAATAAAAACTTTTGCTTTTAGTTCCCGCGCCCGAATAGAATCAGCTTCTTTTTTACCGCTTCACAGCATAGCAATACCTCTCGAATATATTGCGATAACATTTCGATGCCAATTCCCATCCTTCGACAACGCTTAAAGTACTAAAAACTTGTTCTCCGGTTTATCACTCCCCCCCCCTAACCCTTTGAGTTAAGAAGGCCCACAAGGCCAGATGAAAGAAACAGAGATAGAGCTATCAACAGGAAACTTTGGCCTCAGGAAATATAGCATGTAAAGTTATCTTGCAAAGTTTTATGCGCATGCTTCAAAAGACATGAAACCATGCAGTTCGCCTTTATTCTTTTTAAGAATAAAGTTAGTTGCTAGTTGACGCCCTGCCTTTCAACTCGTCTGTTATGCTGCTTTAGGTCGTATTCGCTCAGAGCCGCATGTACGAACCCGACCAGCAAAAAATACTGCCTATGTGCTTTTTTGTTCAATTATTTGGTATATTCAGTACTTTTCATTTGGGTTGTGGTCTACATACCTATAACTTAGTTAGTAGGGTCTGAGTACAAAAAACCTTACCCTTACTCACATTTAGATATAGCACAGGCCCTTGCTGTGTGTGTGTGTGTGTGTGTGTGTGTGTGTGTGTGTGTGCGTGCGTGCGTGCGTGCGTGCGTGCGTGCGTGTGTGTGTGTGTGTGTGTGTGTGTGTGTGTGTGTGTGTGTGTGTGTGTGTGTGTGTGTGTGTGTGTGTGTGTGTGTGTGTGTGTGTGTGTGTGTGTGTGTGTGTGTGTGTGTGATGGCGAGTGTTCGGAAATCGCAAAAGCGCAGCGCATCCGCTACTAAGAATTATTTTCGAGGCTTGTAAGTTACTTTTGCAAACCTTTAAAGAAAGTCTCATACGCTGCAATCGTAACGGGCAAACGGACACAGGAGTGGCCGTCGGAGTGATGCGAAACGAAGTAAATCTTCCTTCGAGCAGTAAATACAGAAGGTTCATCATAAACGTTCTGTTTTTTATTGTTCGAAGGAGGGTTTAGGCTCTTTAGTGCTGAATCGGGATCTTAATTATCATGTGCTTCTCTTATGATAAAAATGGTAAGCAGTGTCTACTGTGATCGCTGGCTGACGACCTTTGAAGATGAAGTATGTCTTATAAGAAGTTCCAAATCTTACTTTTTATCGCCAACCACTGCAGCCGACCTCTAAGACCTCTTCATAAGGAGACACGAGCAACTGATCGCAATGTCACCAGGCATACGAATGCACTTTCTTGAAGTATGTTTAAGAAGCTCTAGTGAAAGAACGGGTTATTGCCATCCCACCATGTACTCTCCCCCCCCCCCCCCTTCCAAGATAACAACGAAAAAAAATGGAAAGAAAAAAGAATGCTAGTGAAAGTGAGCGAACTGTCATGACCTTTTTCAACTCAATATCAAACGACACGTGAAGGAAGAAATAGCGTATCAGATGCAGCACCCGCTTACGCCGCCTCCCGTCACTTGGGAAACGCACGCGTGATATCACTTCAGATGCTTGTAGCGTCGATAGAGCGTTGATACACTGAACTAAAGCACTATATTTTCGGACACTCAATCTTGTCACTGTACAACAAGACGGTTGCTCGTCGTCTCGCCGACGAAACCTGTCATTTACAAGTTTCGCGCTCCAACCACCCCGAAACTTGAAGCGTGCCTCTCAAGGAAAAAAAAATTACATAGTGCGTGACATCTTTCATTTCACGCGGTCCTCATACTCATGCGCGTGTAAGTATACGTTGGGCGACATAACATACGTAATAGAGCATCGAAATTTCGTACGGTGCAAGTTCAATGTTACGTTAGCCTCGGGAACACATCAATGTTAGAGAAAAATTAAAGCGCGAGTCCCGCACAAATGGCCACATGCATGTGAATCAGAGCTGTTATGCAATCATGTAAGCTTAAAATGGAATCGTTTTATCGTAGTCCATATCGTAGTTTATATCGTAGTCCTCTTATCGTATAACGTCGATGTTGACTTCCTCACAGGTCGTGGAAAATCAATAACATGCGACATTTTGATTTCGACAATACGTCGCGAACATGCGGTGCCGAAGACGAAGCCATGGCCTTCGAGAAAGCCGACTTCTATGCATACGTTGAAAATAATCGAATGAACGTAGTCAGCTTCCCGTCAACATTAAGACGCAAAGTATAGCGTGTTTTGCAGTGAACCTGTTTTATGTATGAGTTTTTGTGACGCTCTAGAGAAAAGGAAGAGCATTGTGTCCCTACTCCAAGTTAAAATGAATTGAAGGCAGAAAGAGAAGGAAGGGGGATGACGTGAGGATGGCCTGTAAAGGTTGATGCTAGCTTACAATTTCGAAGCCTGTCATTTGATAGGCGGCTAAATTATTATTGCTGTACTTAAGTTGTCCACCGTCTTAATAGGCACCTTATAAACGTTGCAGTCGTGGCAGCAAGGAAACGTGAGAATGACTTTAATTTTTGTAGACTAGTATCATGTAAGCAACTTAGACTGACACAGGTTGAGTGGACGCACCATGTTCGTCCTAGCGCGCGCGGTGCGTGTGCGTGTGCGTGCGTGCGTGCGTGTGTGTGTGTGCTTTGCGCCTTACCCTTCACTGTCACTTATTCTAAATCACATATAGTTCTATGCTGCTGAAAAGCAAGGCTCCTTCGCTGAGCACTTCCTATTTCCTCGTTTTCCGTCCATCAAGTATCAGTTAGCTCTTGCTGTATCTGACGCACTCTCCCCAAAAAGCTGGAGAAAACCATGCCGCTGATCACACGGGTACGATCCATGGCCCTCGCTCAAAGGCTGGCTTAAGTGCTGACGCCGCTCAGTCGCTATAGTGCATCCATTTGTCGTTACACTGACCGTGAAGAAACAGTCAATATTCCAGCGTCTGGCTAAAGCAAGTAAAGGTACGTATGGGGGGGTGCAGCAGGAAACGAGGGCAGAGGCTGTGATGGGGCTTTCGAGAAGACAGCACCCTGTGCTGGCATCGCAGTTGGTTTTGCTATTGCCACCTTCTTCGTTTCCGCTCTATGCGCACGGTATCGTCAGCAGCCGGTATTTCGTGATTGGCTGCCAGAAATGCGAAGGCAATACCACGCTGTGTTAGTGTACGCTATCAGCGCAGGAAGCCATTTCCGAACGACCGTGCGCCGCACTGGTGGGCAAATATATGAGATGAATGAGAGGTGGCTTTGGTGGCAATGTGAGCGATAACACAGCGTGGGCAATAGGCAAATAACCACCTCTGTGCAAGCCGGTTTCCATATTGTAAATTAAGGTCATACGTTGTAGTAAAGTAATCTAAGCCTGCTTGATGGCGCGACGTTTTGGTCGTTATAGAAGCCACGAGAACGCCTGAACTGTAGGGATTCATCATCGAAGGAAGTAAAGCGAACAGCACTACCGCTCCTAAGCATGCGCAGATGAGTTTTTCGCCTGCCTTGTCAATTATTCTGCCACGTTTAAGCTGGTAGAAGGCGTTTGCATTACATGCTTCTCCATGCTCATTACATGCTCATTACATGATTCTCATTACATGCACTACAAGCCTTACTTTGGTTGACGATGAAATGGAAGTGTTATCGTGCTTAAGTTTATTTGAACAAGATACGTCTTACAAAAGGTACATTAGGCAGACATCGAAAAACCTCTCGGCTGTACAGCAACCAGCAACTACGGCTGGGTTGCACTCCCGCTTCCCTGTGTACAACGCAATATCTGCAACATGGACCTGGTTTTATCAAGCAGTCGTGCCTCTGTCATGGGAGAAGTGCGCGCCTGTGGCATTTGGTGCTATGGCGAAGGTGCAAAGGACGAAGATGGCATTCAGAAGCGCCGGTTCACCACGCGAGTCGACGAAGATGACGACGACAGGTGGCGGCGCATGGCTGCTAGGAGAAAAGACGGAGCGTGGCGCGTGGGGCGTGCATGTGAGGCGCCATGTTGAGAGAAGCAAGGCGGCGTTCCATCAGCGCGGACGTGGCAAGGGAGCTCTCCGCCAGAACCACGGTCGAAGCGTAGTCCCGAGTGCCTGGCGGGTGCCAAGAGTCGGGGTGTATGGCTCCGCTTGGCAACGAGCTCCTGATGTCGTCTCCTTCCGACGCCTGACGAGCCGCCCGAGCTTCCGACAGCACCGTCGGGTGTAGGCCCGAGTGCTGTCCTGCCTCTTCGGGACACGAGGGCCTTGAGTACCGTGCCGGCTTCGGTACCTCGTCGTCCCTTCGCTGGCACCATGGAGACGCCAGTGTAGACGCTGCACTACTCTTCGACAACCTCCCGCGCCGACCTCCGACTCGCGCCGACGCTCCACCTGCGTCCTTCCCCCGAACCAGTCGACCAGCCTCGGCGAGACTGTTCCGACTTTACTCGCGTGTTTCTTTGTGTTTCTCTATGTTCTGAAGTGCTACGTTTCCTTATTCATTGAGTTGGTTCGTCTATGTCGTTGTCGGTTGTTGTTTTTTTTTTTATAAAGTCTTCACAGAAAGCAGCCTCGCCGTATTCCTGAACGCGTTGCGGTCGTAAGACGCAACGTGCGTTCACTAAATTCACAAAGAACCCCATCGCAGCCTCCATGTATTTGCTGTTATATTCATCTACGGCTAGTTATTCATTTTATGCGGAAGAATATTTCTTTCTTAATAAAAATGGTCACGATGTGTTTACTAGGAAACAGAGAGGGCGGAAACACACATAGCCCATCACTGGACTGGTGCGGTCCACAGGTCATATATATGATATATATGCAGGCAAAATTATTACGCGACGTTGTCAGCTGCATCATACAGACATCAGCAACAATGTTCGGTGCTTAGTAAGTTCAATGCTTATGCACCTCAAAGTCATCAGTTGTATGCATGGCCATCGTGGAAGCATCCCAGTGGCGTTGAATTTCGAAAGCATATTGAGGTTTAACACTGTTTTCGTGGTCTTTAAACTGGGAAAGCCTCTTTACTGCCCTAGACAACAGCGTTTACCCTGCACCTTTTCTCATGCTTGTAGAGAAGCTAAACACTTGGAAGCATAGCGGTACTACGCGTGAGTTTCCTCCTTCCCCTTACCCTGAGCGAACTTGAAAAATTCCTGCACGCGAAGGCTGCTTTTTGCCCATGTATTCGAGCTGCTTGATCATCACTTGAGTCCCATTCGCGCGGCAAAATATCTATTATGGTAAGGCGCTGAATCTCTGTAATCTTTATGTATACACGATAAACAACGACAAATACTCTCTATGCGTACCTCATACTAAAATTCCTGTTTCGAATCATGGTAACCGTCTTTTAGAGCGCTTACGATAACAATTCTTATAAACGGCGATTTGTAATGTCCTTTGCATCTATTGCACTAATTGGCTAGCGGTGAAGAGAAGCGAAAGTGTTAATTAAAATTAATTCCTGCAGTATTGTTATCCGAAACAAAGACACGATTACGAGGCATGCCGTAATGGGAGAACGCAGATTATTTCTGATCACATGTAATCCTTTAACGTGCCCTTAAACCTAATCAAACAGGCGTTGCTGCATTTTTCCCCCATCGAAATGCGGCCACATTGTCCTGGGATCGAACCCACGTCCTCGTACTTAGCCTTGCAACGCCTTAGTTGTTAAGCTACCGTGGCAGAAAGCGAATGCTTGTAGAACCGGGGGCTCAAGAACAGGGAAGAAGCTAATAAAATCGGCGTATTTAAACGGTACAGCGTGTTAATAGTGATTTCATTAATAAAAAAAAAACATCTCAACGAAGTGGCCAGAAGTTAGAATGCAGCAGGTAAAATCGCACCTTAGCAGAAGTAGGCTATAGCCGGTTGCATTTCATGGCCCCCAGTTTCAAGGGGGATGCTAGTAAACAGCAGAGCTGGGTGTCAGCGACGCTGTTTACCCGGAGGTTTCACAGGCGTGGGTCAGATGTGCTCCGCTGAGCAAAGGTGCTCATTCCCTGTCGTGTAGCAGCGGACTGAGCGCAATTAAGTGGGTCGAGTTTATAAGTGGGTCGAACTTATTTATTTATTTATTTATTTATTTATTTATTTATTTATTTATTTATTTATTTATTTATTTATTCCTTTCTCCCTTTGTCTTCACTATTGCTACCACGTAGCACTGTCACTATCTGCGCCACATGAGGCTGTTCCTTCTTTCTTTCTTTGTCTTCACTATTGCCACCACGTAGCACAGTCACTATCATCGTGATATAGCAATCAGCTGAGGGCGAAGATGTGGGTAGTCGATCGAGGGTGACCGCAGGTGACCGAGGGTGACTGCGCCACAGGAATCTTCTTTCTTTCTTTCTTTGCTTCTTGTCAATCTCTGATATGCTCTCATTCGCCCAATCGCTATAATCTAGCAGTTGGATGAGGCCAAGACTGTGAGTAGTGGGTAAATGGGAGGAGTGGGGCCGCTTTTCCCTTCTGCGTGACGGCGGACATCGGGGACGGCGGACGTGGCGGACCCCGAAAGATCTCCGCTCTTAAAATAATAATCATCGCCACGCATGATTAAAGATTCTCATAAGACGCGGTGAAGCACCGTGTATATAGCATTGGTGCTTCTACAGCGGCAGCTCGGCCATCAATTCTTGCGAGGCACCGGTTTTCTGCTCTATCCTTCCCTTTCTCGTTCATTATGCTTTTGATGCAATCTCTACTTGCTGAACGCTGGCGAATACGAAGCGAGCACGGCGCAGGCGTTCATAAAGGATCCCCATAAGCCATCGAGCGAGTTCCGAAGATCGCGAAACGATGCGGAATGTCGGGGCTCAGGTGTTTTCAGGCGGCGCGATCGACATGATAAAGGCTAGGGTTGCAGGCTTGCTCGAGGGACCGTGCAAAGCCGGGCACCGAGACTGGGACGAAAAAAAAACTAGAGCTCGCTTTTCGCCTGACTGCTCACGATGTCTCTGATCTTGGATAGAATGCAGTTGCTTTTGGCTGCAACATGAGCAGTCGGCAAAGACAGAAACAGATTTTTTTTTTTCCTCTATGGTAACGGGCGCGCAGTCACAGTTGCTTCCGCCGCAACAGAGATTGCTACGCAAAAGGGTTGTTATACAGAGCAGGGAGTATTGTCATCTTTGGGTGTTCCTTCCCTTTGGTCACGTATTTTGCGCTTCACACCCGAACACGTGGCCTCACCACATAGCCAGTATTCTGACCCCTGTTCACTTCCCAGTACTACATAGCGGGCTTTACGTGGCTATGGCCGACAGCTTCACGTACGATTCATGCGGCTGCTACGGGAACACATACACACACATTCTCTCACTGACTCACTCACACGCACTCACACAACCCATACTTAAGCACACACACACACACACACACACACACACACACACACACACACACACACACACACACACACACACACACACACACACACACACACACACACACACACACGTATACGCATTATCTTCACTTGCCAGCCCTACAGTGCCGAGAGGAAAGTAGCGATGTGCACTACACTGACTGAAGAATCGTAACTATCAAAGCAAAATGCTTGAGAATAGTACGCCCAAATCAATTCCACGCTAAACAATTTATTCGTGCCCCCCCCCCCCCTCCATGATATTTCTTATCGTGCACTCCACTCCCCCTTTCCACCTTTCCACAGCAATAAAGAATCTCTTCTTAAACTTTCAGGGCCTTAAACAGCGCCTTACGGCAATCCTGTTCAATGCAAGTGGCTACGTTGTTGCATCCGCCCCCCGCCCAACCCCACCTCACATTTTTGCATCTCGCCTTCTTTTGCGCATGCTTTTTATACTTGAGCCCCTGGCAAAACCTTTTTCCCAGATCGAACTAGTATAGACAACCATGACTGTATTTGCTTAACCTCCCTGCATTTCCCTGCATTATATGATTTCCCTTTCATGAGGTCGTTGTGATTTACACGTTGCAGTAGGTTAACAGCCTTAGAGGTAATGAGATCTTTCTCACCAATGCTACATAAATGTGAGCTTGTACGGGTCCATGCCAATGGCACAGAACAACAATTTTTCTCCAGTAGCATTGAGACTCAGCAGGGCTTCAGGCTCAGAACGTAACCCAGCCGGAAGTGGGCCATGTTACTATAAGGAAAACTGAAGTCCTCCAAATATACGCGACGTTATTTCGCGCATTTCATGAAGCAGCACGGCGCCCGAGCTCAACTTTGTATATATAGCGAGGTAACAGGAGTGTTTGCTTGGCAAGGACGCACAAAGGGGTTTTTCAACATCGATGCGGATGTAGCCCGGATGTATGCGCTGGAAACAAAAACAAAAAGCTAATCATTTAAAGCATGTCGCGCAGAAATTCCTGGCGCAGAGATCCGCGAGCGGAAGACGACGCCTCATGTAATTCATGGGGACACGCCCGTTTTTGCTCTTCAGATCCGATCCGAAAAAACTAATGTCTCCCTTTTAGGTACGAAGTTCTTCTGCTCACAATTCGGTGCTTACTGCGGCCAGTTTTTGTACAAATATTCAGGAAAGTTCTGTACATGAGTGATTAGCTTTGTATAAATTGCATGTTCTACTAGTTAGCAATATGTGATGCGCAGGCTAGATAAGTCTTCAAATAAGTGTATTCGTTCTTTTAGCGTTCTTCAAAGTAATGAATGCGTCGCCATTTCCCACGCCATATGGTGCGGACTTTTTCTCGACAGATGTTTGGAAAATATTTTCTAGGAAATAGTCCGTTGCCCGATGAGTTTTTATGCATAGCTTGGAATATATGAATTTTAGACTGCATTCAAGACTATATGCGCAACAATATTTAATATATGAGAGTGATGAAGCAATATCGTGTTGCAGATGTCCTGTCGTAATATTTGTTTTCTTTTCAAGTATTCGAAATCGATAGAAATTTTCAGTCGCGTTCAATGGCGGTGTAAAAAGTGATAGTAAATAGAAATCGCCATTGACATGTACGGCTTCCGATAATCATGCGGTTTATTAATTCTTTTTTTGCCTAAATCGCACAGATCCATGACATCCACTTTCTTAATTGGTTTCCATATTTTGTTATATTAGTATTTCACCTTGACACACCAGCAGAGCACAGGGCTCTGGCGACATGTACGATATAATTGTTGCCTTCTATTAATATTTCACAAGAAGCTACGGTTCATCTCTGGCATATCGGCATGCCATCTAGAGGATACGGCGTGTGGTATGCGGCTTAAGTTGAACTAACAACAACGACTTAGTTGTAAACAAACGACAGGCGGAATTTGCATCGACGTTCCAGATGTACCGTCATGCTCCCGAGCTAGATATGCAAGTTCGCGAGCTAGAGACAAGCAGTGCGCTTACAGTGGAAAGGAACATGCTCCGTATCGGCAGCGTTTTGGGGCGCATAATATATCGCTACGTGGTAAATTTGGTCGCTTATTCTAGGACTCGTAGTGATGCTGAACACAAGGTCTCGATCGTTACAGAGGAGCAGATAGAGCGCGCTTTCGTTGGAGGATTGAAAATTCGTCGGGCACTTCAAAGAGAACAAGGAATTGGATTTTACCATTTCGCGATATGCTGTCGGGACAAACAGGCTCCAGAGGCCTCCAGCGTCAAGAATGGTAAAGTTATTCTGCGGCGACGGAGTGCTCGATATCTATTGCTTGACCGTGTTACAGGAGCTGCTTTCTGTGTTTGTGACAGTACTGCTCGCATGTGCTGCTGCATAGAGAGAAAAAATAAAGCGATAGCCGAAACTGATTTTGCATTCTGGCCGAATACTTCAGCTTTGTAAACTGAGATGTTTAACTGTGTTCTACTGTGTCAGGTTTCGTCGATTTCCAAAGTGATTGAAAAGACCATTAGCTTTTATAGCTACAGCTGCGTAAATTGAAAATAAAATTCAAGTTGTGATTGTGTTACATTATATATACGACTGCGTATTATGGGGAATTCGGCTGCTTGCCTCCGCCGCCAGTCATCATCGGAAGCGCGTGGAGCGGATCCGGGCAGTCGGCGTTGGGCTTGCAACGAGTAAAGTACGTTGTTCCGATGGCTCGTGTGCCCATCTCTGGGAACCTCAGCTGGCCAGAGGCTCAGAAGCCACGGCCCTGAGCCCACAGTATATAGAACACACGCCGCTTTTAATGCACTACACTTCGCACAGCACATGCCCATAACAGTCGCAATAACATCAGAATAGAGCCTATATACGGCATTGCGAAACATATCTTGGATCATGTCTATTTAGTAAGGTCCAGCTTACTTTCTAATGGTCATTTCTTTTCTCTGTAGTGTCTTACGGTTGTGCATACATGTGTGAAATGTTTCGAAAAATGTTTTTTAGATGCTAAGAATAGCATCGTCACACATTTCTACCGACAATAATGAAGCCGGAAATGATGATAGTCAATGTTACCTGGCTGAGAGGATCCCAAAGTAGCGTTGTAGAAAACGGTTCAGTGCCTTACTCAGTCGCAAGATGCGTTTGCGGCCCTGACAAGTGCTTACCGGGGTAGCTTCGTCCATCACAAGCGGCTGGTATTGCCGCCCAAAGCGGAGTTGTGTATCAGGTTAAGTGTATGGACTGTGATGCCTGCTACATCGGTGAGACCGGGCGACGACGTCGTACTCGCATCAAGGAACACGCCAGGGACGTCACCAAAGCTACACATTCAACACGTGCCAAGACGGAACTAGTCGACCACTGCCTGACGAAAGGAGACGTGTTCGATTTCGATAATGTGACGACGCTGGCACGGGAACAACGATGGGGCCCAAGGAAATTTATCGAATCATGGTTTATCCGTCACAATCAAACTGCATGCAATAATAATCGTGGTCCTTTGCCGGATGTTTACGGCAAGGTATAAGTTGATGTATTCTTTCATGGGAAGCCATTTGTGTACTGACGATGCCACCCGCATAGGTGGCGAAACGTCTATGTTCTTGTTATTGTTTTATTGTTGAGTAAAGCCAGTGAAGCTAAACGTTTGAATATGAATTCCCCTGGCTTCTGGAACATTTTTTCACGTGCCTTTAACAACGCAGGAGAGTTTGTTGCAATTGTGCAATGGGGAACTCTTATAGATCACGAACGTCAAAGAGACGACAGCAGAAGAGAAAGGAAAAAAAAATAAAAAAGCGGAAGACTGAACAATTTAGCTCGTTGCCGTAACGACTCCCAAGACCCTGATCAGTCACCCGTCTGAGCTTCGACATGGCCGCCAAAGGGACTTCTCACGCCGGCAGTGTACGTTGAAACGTATAGTACTTTGGCTCGGAGACTGAGAAAGCCCTTCCGCGGATAAGCCGTGGCACGTCTCTCCAGAGGGTGATCAGCCTCAAGTTTGTTACTTATCTTCCTTGCCTTTTGCCTGCCCGCGCACGGCCGGTGCAACGAGCTGTGCACCGATAACAGGGAAGTGTTCAATCTCTCGCCGTTATACTCGAACAGTGAACGCAAGCCTCGCGGAGAGTATTCTCATGCTTTCGGTACACTGTAGCGACTAGATTCCGTACGAGCATTAGCATTGTGCTTTTGGATCAGCCTGTCGGGAGATTGTGAAGCCCCATGCGTGATACTGTTCAGTGCGGCGCATGAGTAGTGACTCACTTGGTGGTGATGAATGATCATCCTCCCTCAGCTGCCACGCCTGCGCCGATAGAGGCGGCAGGTCAAAAGAGCACGGTTCAGTTCGAACTTTATTGTATATTTTCTTTTCCTTGCGCTATCAGTAGCTCACACTGCCTTCTTTCTCGAACAACCGTGGAACGATTCTAATAAGGAGAACGAAAAAAGAATAAAATGATTTAAAAACCTGCCTGCACGCGTTTGATTAGGCAAAACGCATTTTTTCAACCAACTCTGTATTCTTTTGTCGAAAGGAAGTCTGCCAATATCTGAATATGTCGTGGCTAGGCCGCCGAGAATAGTGGTTCAAGGCAAAGATGACACTGCGTGCGTTCTGTGTGTGTGCGCGCCTTACAAACGCAACACATAATTAGATCCCAGTCTCCTTATATAATATAAATTGTTGTAATCATGGTGCCATACAGTAGCCTAAACAATATGGCAAGTACGGAATCCAGTATTGCAGATATCCACTTGACGCTAACTTGGAAGCTAACTAAGAGGGTTCAGCTTAAATGGAGGACAACGCAGCGAGCTATGGAACGGAAAATGGTAGGTGTAACCTTAAGGGACAAGAAGAGAGCGAGTGGGTTAGGGAACAAACGCCTGTTAGGGACATGTTAACAGAAATTAAGAAGAATAAACGGGCGTGGGCGGGCCATGTAATGCGAAGACTAGACAACCGTTGGTCATTAAGGGTAACATAGTGGATTCCTTTAGAGAAGGCCAGCGTGGCAGGGGGCGGCAGAAAGTTAGGTCAGGAAGATGAGATCAGGAAGTTTGCGGGCTGATGATGATTATCATGATTTGACGCGAACGATGCAATGATTTACACCTATGGATATGATATTTTGAGCACTCAAACTAGCAAATGTCGATTAACGCTCGGCCCACGCTTTACATATATGATCTACAAAACCATGAGTGTAACTTCTAGTCGAGCGCTCTTTAAATTGAAAACTCAAACTGATATCTTGGGTACATTCTGAGAACCAAGAGAGACGCTGAGCTCGCGACACAAATGTGAACCATAATTCACGTCACTGCGCGCTCGTGGCGGCCCTTCTTATGGCCCTTTCTGGCTTTGCCATAAACAAAATTCTTGCCTGGAATCCAGGGAATCATAACAGCGACAAGGAGCAGATCTGCAGTTGTACATAAATTCAACTATCTAGTATGCATGTTCATGAAGGTAATTTCAGCATAACCACACTCAGCAACGGGGCAAACGTTAAAACTTCGGCGATTCGGCGATGCGTTGCTGCTTTAAAATTTATCTGCTTTTTCATGACGGAAATATAGTGAGCAAACACGAGTTCGTAAAGCCACCGTATAAGCGCACCGCCATAACAAGCCGCGACAAAAGTATCAATATCGAGCCTTTTACCTCCCGATGCAACATGTTTGAGTATTCGTACCTTCCATAAGTGATAGAATTATAAAATAACCTGCCACGTGACATCGTCTACTCGGAATCTGTACCCAGTCGCCGCCATTGTTGAAAAGTTCTTTCATCAGCAGGAGCGACTGTTGTAGAAAGCGGCGCAACTGTTCACGAAATGTCCGTTTTTGATTTCCCGGCGGCTCGCAGTTGCTGTTCCCACCTCTGCGTCTAATGTGCACGCTTCCATATTAATTTACTGTTTCTTACCTTATTTATTTTTTGTTCTTTAATCAGGTGTATAGTTGATAATCTCTATCTTCTTGTTATATTTCTTTTCACTCCTGTAAGGGAATTCAAGGCTCACATAAATAAATAAATAAATAAATAATCAAATAAATAAATAAATAAATAAATAAATAAATAAATAAATAAATAATGACTCGAAATGGTGAAGAGACCGCTGAAAACGAAGAAACATGGGGAACTTCGCTAGAGCCAACGTTTCAACAAGTGGACTTGTGTACGTCAGGGCGAAACTGCCCTTCCTCGCGTTCTGTTTACATACGCTTTGCTCACTCTTATCCAAGCTCGAAAGCAGAGCCAGGAAAGATAGCCATGTTCAAGAAACAAACAAAAAGGTATTTTTTACATACATAAGACGAAAACTTAGGCATATACTTGTTAATATGCGCTTAGGGGTACACTTGCTTTTGTTACCAATGTTTGTCTACGCCTTTCTGTTCAATTTCTGCTACAATTCGAGAAATGAAGATCTGCACGCACACGCACGCGATGTTGCTACCTCGTATGGAGCTAACTTGGCTTTTATGTTTACTGTTAGACCGGAACTAAGGCTCACATAATACCTCAGATTTAACGATACTATCGCACAATGTGTGCCGTGCCATACGCATTTTAATATCGCAATAGAAATCCTAGCACTGGCTAAATTGTTGCGCTATGGATGGATCCCCTAATTTCGGTGTGAATGAGGACGACAAATCTCCACAAAAGCAAACGCGTTTGTTGTTTTCTTTCTTTCTTTTTTATGACGCCTCCCAGAGCTTCAAAAGTAGGAATAAAAAAAAAACGCATAGTTGTGCGATACGTTAGTACCACCAATAGTAACAGAGTAAACGTTCTTACCTACCGTGAAAATGGCTAGGATTGAATCTGACTCTGGGAGGCTGTTCCGTATAGTTCCATTTGACGGATGAAGCCGGCCAAGCCGTATAAATGACTTCGCATGCCGCAGGGACGTCCTGGCTGCTTTATATTTTGCTTTCCCAACATCATTAGTTGACGCCGTTTGGAGGGTAGAAAGGGCTTTTCCTATTGCTCTTCGCCCTCTTCCTCACGAACCTTCCGCTGCCCAAGGAAATGGACGGAAGTTGCTTCATTGTCTCGACGGGTATCATTTATTTTCGTCTCTCCCTCGCGTTCATTCCCTCTTGGCGTCCTAGGCTCGGGTATATATTCCACCTCGCTCCTCTTCGAGGTGCACCGGTACAGGACGGCCCATTTCCATTCGCATCCTTCGTCCAGCTGGAAAAGGACCAGTGGCACGTTATTTATTGGCTTCCGAGTTGCAGCTACGTGGTATGCGCAGGAGTGGGTAGCAAGCAAGAAGCACACGTCCAACGAAATGGGCGGAGAAGGGATGTCGCCTGAAGTCCGTTTGTATTCCGTTGACATAAACACGTCGCGCGTCGTCTTGCTCTCTCCGTTCTTTTTACATCGTTATATTCCTCTGATGCACGTATAATGTGGATGCACTTTCCTTTTTACTCTATTTACGTCATGCCTGGCCACTCCTCAAGGGAACGTTTTCTTTAATAAAACTCACGTGGAAATTAACACCTCCGCCACTGTCCGAGCAATACCGTCCAATTTGTGAATCAGTTGCCGTTTCACCAAACCAGTTTCACCAAAGCAGTTTCCTTGTCTTCGGTCCTTGTTTGTGCGCGCTGTTCCACCATGACAGTATACCAACTCGCCCAACTTGCTGACTTGCTTCAGTTAACTCGGCCTCTATCGACTGCGTTGAACAACTTAAGGCACTTCATAAGAGTTACGCTATTGGGTAGATGCCGTTCGCATCTTTTAACAATCTGCCTTTAATTTTATCTCGCTTATTTTCATTTCGAGCCCTGGCTTCGACTTTATTTCGTACATTAACCTCCCCCCCCCCCCCCACCCCTGCCTTGCTTCTGTCACATTGGTTTCCCCCCCCCCCTGCCTTGCTTCTTTCACATTGGTTTCTACTTTATTTTGTACATTTACCGCCCCGCCCCCTCCCACCCCCCCCCCCCCAACTACCCTTACCCCTCGCTTTCTTGGTATAGCGTATAGCACAAGACAGCTGGCTGGTCGAAGAGGCAGCTAACCTCCCAATGTCTCCCCATTTTCTCGTTCACCTGCTTTCCTTTTAATAATTTATTGTATCTTTTCACAAAAATAAAAAAACAAGAAACATTGTTTTCATTTGAGCTTCCTCGTTTCTGTATTCGACAGAGAGACAGAGAGAGATGGACACTTTTCTTTTACATTTATCTCATCTTGGTCTTTCAGCGTACAGAGGCAAACTGTCCTCATCGAGTGTGAGGAGCCTGCGACGCACCACGGAGGAACGTATCGTAAACAAGCGAAACGAGGAAGGAAGCCTTCTGTAAACATATGCTACGGCTATTGAATTATACGGGCATCCCTGGCGTCGTGCCTCTGGGCCGAGAAGGCTAGAAGTATCCTCTATGAAAGTACGCTGCGACGACGCGTTCAACAGTTGTTTTGTTGAGCCGACAGCTTGCTCTGGATTCTGTTTACTCAGTCGCAAACTCGGCAGCGTGTAGTAAACGAAAGCAAAATGCGCTGACATCAATGTAGAAAGCGTCTTTTCACTTAATTTACGCCGACGAATGTTCTGCACAGTGCCACCAGGCCACGATGAAAGCATACGAATTCCTTCACATTCTAAACGTTAATGCAGACACCGGCATGTTTACAATGTTTTACAAAGCCTGACTGACGTTTTCTGCTTTATATTCCAACTAAAAGAAAACTGGTACGTTGTAAGCGACATCGATATGAATAAATATATTATTTACTTTGCGCTTGAATTCAACTGCACTGCACTGAGCATGTTGTCACTAATATTCCAAGTCCGAAACCTAAGCTCAACTGATTAGCTTCCGTTCAATCTGGACTACCTCCTGTCATCCAATGCTCAATACTCAAGAATTTTAGTTGGCCAGCACCACTGGGAAATCAGTTCAAGACCTCGTTTGCCGCAGCTGAACGGTTCAGCTAGTCCTTACTGAGTAAGGTAAAGAATTATTCTTGTTTTTAGTGACGTTGAGCCCTGATCACGCAAGCATCACTAGCTTCGCGAGTACTGTTTGCACCTAGAAATTATTGTCCTGAAATTTTCGAACGAGATGCTTGTCGGGTATGCTGTCGGGGGAACGGTATGCTGTCGGGAAGCTTTCAAATTATAAGGAATGAATAAACAGAGGCAGAATTAACGTTGATGTGGACCACTAATAAGTCTACAAAATCTTACTTTCCGCAAGACCATCAGAGCAAATCTGCCTAGCTATGTTAGCGAAGTTACCTTATTTTTCATCCCAAAACAGCTCGTGTTAGAACTTGACGATTGCTGAACATTATCGAAGATGTTCTTGCGTATGCGTATAGGGATCACCCAGTTGTGATAATCGGAAATCAAAACTGAGGCTTAGAAAAGGGACAAGACTAACCTTTGCCAGCATTTCGAACATCGGAAAACTGGTATTATGGAACATTACTCCCGCGTTCCCGTGAAATGGGAGGTGCAAAACTGAGAACACTGTCGCTTGCGAAAGAGAGAGAAAACTTTAATTCACAAATAGGTCCGGCGATTGTGTCGGGGTAGGCCGAAAGCTTGTTTTTTTTTTTAATTTATGTGTACCATGCTCCGTATCTGTCTTAAAAGTCAGCTAGACGTAAAAATAAGAACTGTGATTCTGTAAAGAAAGGGCGCCATTTTCTGTAGCCCTTGTCTGAAGCATGGCACAGCGTGCGGGGTGGTAAGCGAAAGCGAATGTGAGAGTCGAAACGACAAGAAGGCCTTAGAGGAGGCCTCCGAAAATTTTGGCCACGTCGTGTTCTTTGACGTGCACTAGTTGAACACGGACAGTTCATAACGACTTAGTCGGGTATGAACGCACGTCTTTTGGGTCCTCAGTGAAACACCATACCCAATACACCACTGCGGCAGACAATAGACTTAAGGGAAAGGCAGGGAGGACAACCAGGCCTGAGCACGGTTGCTCACTCTCAAGTGCGTGTAAAGTGGATTGAAAGATGTTCACACATCGTACGCACAAACGGAAACGAAGTGTTTGTTGTTCAGTCAGTCTAAAGTGCTGCTACAAATAGGCTTGCCTCAAGAGGCGCAGCGGCGCTTTTGTAAGATTGTATCACGTGCACGAGAGCTTCGTATAGTGGTCTTACTTTCTGTAATACGTTTGTCTTCCTGCAGGAAATGTGACAGCGTAAAAGGTTAAACGAGAAGCGTTTCCAGTTTGGGTAGCACAAGAATGTCAGAAGCTGGATGCGTGAAATATTGTTTTTAGGAATGCCATATAATCTCTGGAGAACACGGTGTTTTAGGCAACCGGCCGTGAGGAACTCGCGAATAAGTGAAGAGGATATTCTTAAATTCGTAGTAGTGGTCGTAACCCACCGTGATGGTACAGTTACAGTGAGCCTGTGGTCGGTTACAACCTAATAATAAATATGAGCATCGCAACACAGAATCTTTTCTCGCCTATCGTTCCCGCATGCTAGAGAGATGTGCTATTTGTTTTCTGTTCGAAGCGCACGCACCTTTAATCCGCAAATGTAAACACTACTTATATCGGAAATTCAAAGCTCGTCGTTCCTGACTAAAATACGCTTGGCTGAGTAGTAACTTCAGGAAGCTCAATGAAATTTAGTTGGGCGTTCAAACTTTTTGTGACCTAAAACAGCGACACGGATGTGTACCTGTACGGCGGTATCAGCAATCCCAAAAGTACACAAGTAGGTGACGTCACTAACTTCCGAAAAAAAGTTATTTCACGGGCCACTTATGCAAATTGAAGTGACTACAGCGCGCAAGACACAAGGACCAGAGAAGAGGACACACTCAGCGCTGTGTGTGTCCTCTTCTCTGGTCCTTGTGTCTTGCGCGCTGTAGTCACTTCAGTCATGTCTTACCAACAAGCCCAAATCTACACACTTTATGCAAATTGTTTGTTAGTGGACAGCGACGGTTGTGAGCAGAGCTTATATTTATTCTTGTCACCGACCATAGTTTCCAAACAGAGAGCCCATTCCAAGGCAGATTATACGCGAAAAGCCTCGTCTCATTACTTTGCCAGACGCGTTAGAGAGAGACTGAGATGTTCAAGACGCCCGCGAAACTCTCCGCCACGGCTCACCTCATAAATCTGGGGTAGCTCGGAGAAGTTCGCGGTAATTAGAGAGTCAGTGCTGCTGGTTGTTTTTACGTGCGGCCTCTCCTTGATAAACCACTGCCGGTAACTTCCAAGATATAACAACCACTCGTGTGATTTCCTCTCTTCCCTCTCTATTTCACATCGTTAGAGCTACGGATGGCGCCTTAGCTCACGGCCAAAGCACACTAGAGCATCGAAGTACGTCGTCGACTTTCTTATTTTGCTAGCATCGCCCTCTTTACCATCACGACCATCTACAATCAAGGACTACTCTTCACATTAGTGCATCAATTTGCTAACGTTCGCCACCTCATTTTTCTTTTTTTTACCATTCATAGCAGAACGTAGCAAAGGAAGTGTACCTTCACCTCTGCTCTTTCGACAGCACAATGTTCTCATTTATTGCTGGTGGAAATTGCAGTTTATTCACGTAATAAAGAGGCCTCCGCTAAAATAAATGCACGCACACTTCCGGTTTCTTTTAATATGAATCTGCAGACTCAGGCGTTTTCTAACTGCTACATTTATAACGCATTCTCTTATATGCGCTAAAGACAAAGCAAATCTGAGTCCCTGTATCCCGGTATGCAGGTATGCCGACTTTCGCGTAAAATTCGTTTTCTCCCTATGCCGAAGTCAAGCATTTTGAAGTGATAAACCTTGAAGTCGTCATACTTTTGAATACAGTACATGGTATCTGCAGCCTATCACGGTTTAACTGCGCACGTTACTCGCACGACGTCTCTCTAGAATACGTTGTGAAAACAACATTTCTCCATTCATTGACCATGATAGCTTCCCACCTCTTGCTATGTTATGAGGGCATCAAATGCATATACAAGATGCCCACTAATGGTCCTCTCGCAAGACATTGTTGAGTGCAAAGGAAACATTATCTGATCGAAAGGCATCCGTGCCATTCCATACTATGCAATGAATATGTAATCGCTGCAGCGATTCTGTTGTATAGCCTATATGTGGCAAATGTTACTTGAAAAATAAAGTGTGAAAGTCCCTGTTTCCGAAGGTCGGAGCAAACTTGAAATTTCAAGTTTTAGGAAACTAAATGTGGTTAGTTCACAAATTTCACAACTTCATGAACAGCCCTAGCCATCGATCTCTTACCAGCTTCCTCTAGTGCATTCTTCCATCCTATCAATCTCTCCCACGCAGAAAATGTCTCTCGAAAAAACCGATCATTTTCTCGAACTTGAGAGTCCACACCTCACTTCAGAAAATAAGTGCTCGGGCCATATAAAAAATAACAAGCACGGTGACCAGGAAGTGAAGGCGAGTGCTGTGCGCGTCAATTTATAAAAGCTTTAAGCCCCCTACTGAAGTAAGGCTGTGCGCAGTGACGCCCGCGTTCTCGCTCTTTCGTCTTTCTGAACACTCAGTTGGAGAAATAGGCAGAGAATTTAATGTTTTTTTCGTAACAAGACGTGAAAGAGGAGCTTTCACTTAGGAACGAGAACGCAGAATCGGATGTGTATAACGGGCGGTGCGGAGAGCAGTTGCTAAAGGAAAGTACTGAAAAAAAGACTGCTGCAGTTTCAACTTCCTTTCGAAGTATTTTGGGAACTTTCCTTTCCTCTCTTTCTTTGGGCTTTCAGATCCTTAGGAGCTATAATAACCAACCTTCGTTCTCTTATCGATATCTGTTGTAATACCAGTACTGTAAGATCACTGAGTACATGGCTGCACTGAGTACATAACTGAAATACTCAAATTAAATATTTATTCACTTGTGCACATTCTAACGTAGCTTAAAGCTGCGCAACCGCTGCATAGATGAAATACAAGGGAACGAGAAGCATCAGCATTGTTCTTCATACTTCAGCGTCGTTTCACAACAGAAAATATGTTTTACGTACTACAGCTATTTAGCGAAGTCGTCTGTGAAGAACCAGCGTAATAAGGAAAAAAAAAAACTGATGAAGGATGCAGTTCAATGTGCACATTGAAATAATCTAAATATATTTACTTAATAATTAGATAACAATTACACGTCAGCGTTACGCTCCGAATGCACACGATTCATTTACCCTTAACCCTCTTTTTTTTTCTTTTTCAGAGGGTGCATTCCAATTCATGTTTCATCTACCCATAGAAATAACCTGCAGTCTTCGCATACTACCTTTGACAGGTCAAGCTGCATTGCAGTTATTTTGCTTATTAACATACCTTCTCTGTTTTCTTTGAAACGCCGTTCTCATGCACCTGTTCCTTCGTTGTGCGTCGTCCTTCGGCCCTCGTCGTAGCCGAGCGAACTAGCACAGCAGAAGTTGTCTTGGCTCACACAGCACTAACCACGCGACGCTCTACTTTTCCCGGGGCTGGCTGGAGAACCGGGAAGGTATATGTTCGAGTTTTCTTCTAACAACTTTCTACGATACAGAAGAGCCCAGCAAATGCCACCGCCAAAGCGGAAGCTCAGCTGCCCTTTTCCAATAACGAACGACGCATTCGGTGGAAGTTTTTCGCTGATGCGGCTCACCGAGGTAAATGTGCGCGGGAACGAGAACATAAGTTCCTCTCAAACTATTTCGCTCAGTATAACGCCACATAAACGCAGGCATACAGCTGAATTTACATTTTGCTTTAGAAAGTACTGCTTTTTCCTCTAGTCAAGTATGGACAAGTCCAAAGATTTCGCCTTTTCTACGAAGCTGTGTGTGTGGCTGAGGTTGACTGAACTGATAACTAATAATCCTGGTGAGACACGTACGATTAAGGAACAAATGACTATTTTGCTTTATTACACCACTGTACTTTATACTTACCTTTATGCTGGCCGCACAAGTATTCAGCAGCACAGTAATTTGGGCGAGATGGTAAGGCTTGATCAAACAACGCACATACACGAAGACAAAGGGAAAGAAACTGACGACACGAGCATTGCACGGTCCTCACGTCGTCAGTCTCTTTCCGTTTGCCGTATTGTCTGAGTGTTGATTGGTGATTATGATAAAATGATTGTCATCGGGTATTCAAGTTTAGCCACGCGCTACTAAATAGACACAAGAGAAACTGTACGGTCACAAACTTTACGACAGTGAACACACCTGCCCACCCTTTGGCACAAGCAAGCATGGTCAAATTGCAGGGCTCACCGTGTCTGAAGTGAACTGAATCGCTCGTTTACGTTGAGATATCTGGGTTGCCATATGCCGATTGTTGATCAATACATCTTTAATTTATGTAGCGCTTGTTATGTAGCCGCTCATAAGGCGATCGTGCAGAAGAGACGGCGTAGCACCGTACGCTATACAAAGCTTCTTTCTCGGCTCTCTCTCTGCATGGTCTTTGACAGCAATTATCGATGGAAAGCAAACTGCTCCCATTGAGCGGTTGGTCTCCCACGCTGGCCCCCCCGGGGTTCCTGGTACGAGACCCTTCCCTTCCGCTGAACGTCGCTCGGGGGGGTCGCGGCTGCGCGACCGTACTTGTCCTCTTAGTGGCCGTTTCGGGGAAGAGCAGCTCGGACGCGTAGGAAACAATGCATGAGAAGTGCGCCCTCGCTTGAAGCGACAATGCGCTTGGCCCAACCAATTCTTTAACGACCGGCATGCGCTCTCGGCGCGCCGACTGGAACAAAGGGTTGAGTCCCAGCAGTGCACGATCCGAACTGCGGGAAAGGCGAAGACACGCTGTGTTTCCTTGAACGACAGGGTTCGACTGGATGAGCGTGGGAGATGGCCCGAATGCCGCAGGGCTGCTACGATACCGATATTTCGATTGTGAGAATATCTGAGAGCGTGGGATAAGGAGAGGGAGAGCCATGATGGGAAAGAATGCCAAAATGCCTGTTTAAACTGCAAAGACGCTGCTGTCGGGATTAGGGACAGCCCACTAGGGAGTGGCTTAATCTGAGGATAAACAGATTGGATGACAGAAGGTTGAGGCGGACCAGCAGTGGCCACCTCCCCTTTTTCTTTGTCACCGCAAGGTACTAAAGACTGGACGGGATTCGTTTCCCTTCAGTCTAGGCTGTAATCACTTAACTGATCGATCAGTAAGACTCCGTACGATGCAACTTCTGTCTGGGCCGTAACCACTCGGTGGTCGAACAGTGAGACTAAGTTCGTTGTATGTAGTAACAGTGTTCTAGGCTCTAACTTAAGAAAAGTTAAGTAGAAGAGTAAGACGCTGTTGATGTCTATGTTATCATCAGTGTGCTTCGGCAAGATGTACATATGACTGTAAATATTTTGCTACAATATACCTTCAAGTTCATTACCTCCAACCTGCCTTTACACTCAACGACCGTATTAATAAAACTTCTTGCGCTGAAAATTCTCGTGAAAGATCTTTCAGCCAATCCTGACGTTAGACATATCATTGCATATTCCGGTTGGCTAATCACAAAGATCGCTTACAAATGAGAATTTTTGTGCATTCGGCCCTATAATATTCCTACGACGTTCAAACCTCGTCACAAATGGCTATGTATCGTGAAATCCAAACTACAACAGAAAAATAGATAGGACTGATTGACTTGTGGGGTTTCACGTCCCAAAACCAGCTTTGATTATGAGAGAAGCCGTAGTGGAGGTCTCCGGAAAATTCTACCACCCGGGGTTCTTTAACGTGCACTGACATCGCACAGCACACGGGCCTCAACATTTCGCGTCCATCGAAATGAAGCCGCTCGCGGCCGGGATTCGATCCCGCGACCTTCGGATCAGCAGCCGAGTGCCATAACCACTTGACCACCATGGCGGGGCAAAAAAGAAAATATAGGAAGAAAGCTCAGGAAGAGGTAGAGGCTTGAATTGAACAGATCGTTGAAAACGATGAAGAACATGGAATGTCGCTAGCGCGAACATTTCGACGGGTGGGCCTGTCTTCGTCAGGGCACAAGTACAATTTCTTCCACTTGTCTTCGACAGGCAGTTGCCATCCTGACGAACACAAGTCCACTTGTCGAAACAGTGGCTCTGTGTGCAATGACTCGGAATAAACACACGAGAGAAACCGGATTGTCAGAAGCAGGATATATATTTGAGAAAAAAGTAAGCGTGAGGTACAAAAACACAAACGTCAAGCGTGACTTCAAAAGTGACAAACCTCTGCTCCTCACACCGTGATTTCAAACTGTAACGAGAAAAAAACAGCGGCACCACTCGCAATCCCAACGCAGTGTGTCACACCGCCCGCGTGCGAGAAGTCAAAGCTGGAAGGTGCAAGGCAGAAAACTACGCCACGTCCATAGTGTTCCACTTCCAGGCTTTTGTGCCGTACCCTACAGTGCTACACGAGAGAGGCTTTTGCGAGAGTGAGACTAGATTTATCGAGACTCAGGGCGCGTTCACAATGGCGACTGACGGGCGTCGCGCGGTCAAGCTTTTCACGAATAGTCACTTTAGTCGAGAAGAGAGCGACTTGGCGAAGTCGCTCACTGGCCGATTCTTGAGCTGCGACACTGGAATACCAGAGCTGCGTGACCAATCAGCGGCGCAGGCACACGACGTCATAATATGCCGAATCTTGTTTAACGGGGCAGCGGTTGTGCTAGCAATGTCGAACAGGAGAGAAACAGACGTAAGAAAAAAACGATCGCGCATGTGGCGGCGCGTCGCGGTCGCCGGTGTTAACATCGGTGACTGTTACGGACCTTTTTCAGTCGCCTCTGTGAATACCGCCTTGATATTTGCAGATAAGACAGGATTTATACTGTAGCAGCGTAGTCACGTGATGAGATTTCAGCATGTACACGTGCTAGAATGAGTGTGATATGATCGTTCTGTTTTGTTGCGCTGTGATACAGTCAATAACAAAAAGTGGCCGACCAACACGCATAAAGTATTTCCAAACCATTGAAATGTTAGGCTTTGTCAATGGACATGGAGCAATTATAGATAATTGCGTACCCTAGTTTCAGCCATTAAATGAGACAGGTAGATTGCCTCTTGTCCGTTTGTGAATGACATCTTTAGTTGTCCCGGCAATTCTAATTAATGGATCTTTTCAAGCAAATGTTCTCGGCGTCCGAGTGACAGTGCCACTAATGTGCAATACACAGTCGGTTCCCGATCAATATTGTTATACAATAAATAATGAACACCATGTGCTAAGTACGTAACGTACAAAACGCAGTATCTTCACCGGGATATAAATTAAAATTTTACGATACACCTGTATCGTTTAATTACACCCGTGTACATAACTGTAGCAAACAAGAACACAGGCTACAGAAGTAAAAGTCGCTGACTTAGAAGACAAGCAAGTGTTTCAAGATACACGCACAGTTCAGCATCATGTTAATTACATATCGGCGACTGTACAAACAACGCTCAGTAAAGCCCTCCAATTTGAGCTGAACAACGTGTACAACAGCAAAACGTTCGAGCTCAAAACAACACATCAACTTTATGAATTGTCAGTGCCAAGGATCTATCCATCAACTCATAGCATTCCACCCGAAATCACGCCTTTCACCAATTAAAATTCCTGATTTGGGAACACGATTAGCGAAGATTACAACAGCAGACAAAAAATGCAAGACGCACATCAAACGCCACAAAGAGGCACAAAGAAAGATGGTTGCACTTTTTCTTGCACCTGATAAATATAAACGCATACATAAGACAAACCTATACAGATGTTAGCTTAGAAATAAGACACACTTATGTCTTATCAAATCAAACGAGCTGTTATGACAGTGATCACCTGATCAATCCTGACTAGCTATATGAAAGTTTCCCGCGGGTTAGTCTCACACATGCGGTCTCTCCACTGCAATATTTAGTCATTACATCATGGTCAGGGAAAGACGACACGTTCGCGCCACAACAGCGGATGCTGTCGACTGACACTTTTGTGTCCAAAATATTCATTCTTCCAACGACTGGCACATCATTGTGTCGTAGAAGTACATGAGCAGAACTAATTACAGATGACTGACTGGTTTAGCAGTGACTGGCTACGAGTGTGAAAAATATGCAAGATGTGGCGGCGGCTCGGCCAAAAGATATCTATGTCTAATTCTTGCGGTTGTGTCTAAGTAATGGCTGTCAATTTCTAACTTCAGTTTTTCAATGGCGACTTTCGTCTAGGGCCAAAGCATATGCAGAAATGCTCAAGAATTAATTTCACATGAAGCAAGGCTAAATGTGACGAAGCCTTTCTTGGACAGCGATGCGAACATTTCCTTCCGGAGCGAAAATATGTCACGCAAATTAATTGCGTGCTGCATTACTACTTTCGCAAATGTTCCATCCACCGAAGGTTTGATACAACTGTTACGTTTTCTGGCAGTAAATAGGAAAATAGGTATCTTTTTATACATATGATTTTGTTATGTCTTGGAGGGCTTGATCGTGGTGGTTTCTGCTTTTCTATTTAAGAAATGGTGGCCTGTCTTTATCTCAAACTACCTTCTAGTTTCTCTTGTGAGCAGCTACCGTATGTGTTATACAAGTGAGTGCGACGATGATGAGACAAATAATATAAAAAAGAAGGTGGACTACCGAGGCTCTCTCTGCAAAAGTATACAAAGCAATAAATAGCGTGACTCATGCAAAAATAGACTCAAGGGTGGTAGTAGCACCTTCCTGCCTTGAGATCTCGGCAAACATGATTACTACACGCTACTGTGGCTGTACAAAGCGTTTATGAGGCGTAATGTGTTAGCTGGACGAACGAGCGCTCAAGTCATCGGAACACTTGCTATGAAAGAATGAGATATAAATAGCTAAAACACACCTGTCTTTACAAGGCGTGGTTTCTTGATTGTAACTCACAATGCGACACGCAGGCTATCCAGTCTTCCATGCAGCAGAAGAGCCGAAGGCGGAACAAGTAAAGGGCCTTCCTCCCTTCTGCATAACAGGGTTCTGGTAAAATGCGCGTTTCACACTCCCAGATTTCTTTTTTTTTTTACATTAAGCATCATGCACACATCATAGAGTACTGCATACACGCCCGTTACCACGTGAAGGATAGTATCCTGGCGGTTTGCATCAATATAGAATGGCGGAATATAGTATTTGATGTAAGCATCATGGCAAACTTGAATGATATAATCAGGAATCAGTAATCTCTGCGAAGAACTTGCCTTTGCAAACTCAAAGCGAGGAGTCTTTTAAATGGCATGATTGAAGCAGCCGCCAGAAACTCCAGAAACTATTTCTGATCATGTGAATTGAAAGAAATCAGACTAGAAAGCTAATTTTTTACCCATAGCTAACATTATTTCTTTCAACAACGCTCCAGTCCCAAGCCTAAAGAAACCGTGCCTCCAACATTAGGTAGCCTATACAACAAACATTGCACGTGCAGGCGAAATGCGCTTGAGCAGCGAACTAATCTCTATTACGTTGCACTGAATTTCAAGTACAACCTTACCAAAGGTTACAAACTTTCTTGCACATGGAGGAACAACGGATTTACTACCAAAATAACAAAGATAAAAATAATCGAGTAATGTGACCTAGACAAAAGAAACTTCACATACTAAGTAATCGTACGTACTTCGATTTAGTAAAGGAATATGTTGTATGGTTATAGATTGATGCGAGACGTAAGACATGAGATGTAAGATGTAAGAGTTAAAACAACTTGATGTAATAAGCGAAATTGCTTGAACTATTCATGTCTAGGTTCTTGATATTCTGTGGAAATATGTGGCGAGAGTAAATATTCTGCCATTTTTCAAATACCTTTCGTAGATGCTAGGCACGGCGACAAAATATTGTATTGAGCTAGTTAATTATGCAGGGCCACTCTGCGAAGCCATTTTTCACATTGTCTGCAAACCCACCCGGACGTGTAGCAGTACTCTAACAAGTAAAGCCAAAATGTACCTTCTACTGGACCGTGCAAGAAATGATTAGACTGGATAGGCTGCCAGGAATATATCCACCAAGTTATGGCAGAGCCAAGCAAAACTATTCCTATCAAGGCAGGGCTTTGCTTGAGGTAACACATAGATTTTCTGCTATAGCTGCAGAGGTGGTGGCTCACTGTCGCTCTAGCTGTCACTGCATGCTTGACAGACGTACGCAAAGTAATTGTAACAAAGAAAGAGCAAATTATAGTAGGAATGGAAAAACTAATCTGGATTGTTAGAGCACTCTCAATATCTAATGCACGTTTCCAAAGTTTCCTCAATGTTAAAAATAAAATTCGCCTATTTATTGTTGTAGGTACTACTACTGAGCAAAAAAAAAAAAAGTGTGTTGTGAATAAGAAAACCTAACTGGTACTTCATTTCTATTTGCTACCTCAAGCATGGAGTCCTGCAGTGATGCGTATTCTTCTTTCTGTTTCTTGCAAAAGAAACGCTACAAAACGTTCTTGCAAAAGAAAGAAGAAAAAGCTTTCGACAAGCGTTCGCATCAATGCGAACGTACGTCCATTCGTTATTGGCGGTAACTTAAGAGGGCAGCACGACTCCCATGAGTATTCGTGAGTGGATAAGGCAGGCGACTAGAGCAACGGTGGCGCCGCCTAGGGGTAGGAACAATCAGCAGCTCCATGGAGCCGGTTACAACAAACAGACTTATGGCAAGAGATGCGCGGTGACAAAAGCACTTCGACCACGACACTTGCAAAACTCCACTTGAACGCCATAACCACAACAACTTTCAATGAAACTACAAATCAAACAGCACGTTTATAGGTCATGCTGTAGTAAAGGTAGCATGCTTCCTCTGCGGTAAGATCACTGTTACAAGTGGCCTATAATTATCGTTTTTCGGTCTTTCACTCGGGGTACAGGGAAAACAGCGTGGAGTTTTGCAAATGGCATGATCGAAGCAGCCTGCCTATTGACTGAGTGAGCCTGTACAAGGGTGCACGTGCGCGCTTGCTCAGAAGGCGGTGTCGCGTGCGTGCAGCGGCAGCTTGTTGACCAGTACGCCCCACTTGGCTCGCCACGTGTCCTGAGCATTGAGACTGGCCTCAATGGCGGCCTTCTCCTCGAGCTCCCGCCTGCGCTGCTCGTCTCGCTCATTTTCCGTATGCTGTTGCTGCAGCTGCTGTTGCCGCTGCCGCTGCTGCTGTTGTAGATATTGTTGCTGATGCTGCTTCTGAATCTTTTGCTCTTTTTGACGCTGCCGCCAATGCTGTTCTAATGTTGAAGGTACGCGCTGCCACCAGTGCTGTTCGTGTCTCTGCTTTTGCTGCTGCGGTTCTAGTTGCTTGTGCTGCTGCTGGTGTTCTTGTGCCTCCCTTCGATCGTGCTGCTTGTGTCGTTGCCACCAATGTTGTTGATACCACTGTTTTTGTTGCTGTTCGAGTTCCTGTTCGTGTGTCTGTTCTTGGTGGCGCTGCTTCTGACGCTGCCACCAGTGTTGCTGATATCGCTGTTTTTGTTGTTCCTCTTGTTCCTTCTGTAGCTGTTGCTGCTGGTATTCGAGCTGAAGCTGCATTTGGTACTGCTTCCGCTATATTGCAAAAAGAAAACAACAACAAAAGAGTTCAGCAATAGGTAAGTCCACAGTAGTACCATCTTTGTGTTCAGAGAAATCAAAGGTTAGCTACAGCAAACAATGTTTTATAACTAAGACTTATTTATATGTCCTATTTGAAAGGTTTTGTCCGGAAATATTAATACAAACAGAAAGAAAATTGTTACCTCAATGTCCTCCTACCACGCCTGCATGAAAAGCAAAGATCAGAACAACGACTGTTAACGTCAAGAGTGCACATTCAGCACGTCACGTAACACGCCGATGGCCTACCATAATGCAATCACAAAAGACACCATATGGTATATGGAAAACACGACTTGCTGTGCAGCGGCAGCAAGTGCGAAAAAGTGGCGCAAATGTCTGCTTTACATTTAATGAAAGCTCGTACCGCCGCGTAATGTCACCGAGTTCTGTAGCGGTTCCCCTCATTTCAGTGGAAAGCCAGTAATAATTATACTGGTACCTGGTGTCCTTAAGATCAACATAAAAGCAAGAAGCCTGGCAGGTAATGATGCGACATAACTTCCCCATGGTTCTTACACAACCACCCTGGTAACGCCTTAGTGTTCCATCTTTTATATGGCTACTTATGGTTGAATGCTCCTTTAGTTCCAAAGCATTTTCGAATATGGGGCATCTGCGACGTTAAATATGAACAGAGATAGTGCGATGGACAAATAACGCAACAGCACTACCACCTATTAAGGTTAATTTACCACAATCACTCTATGTATTACAAAAACCAGTTTACATGATCCACAGCAAAAAAAAAAAAAAGAAAAGGAAAGCTAGAAGTTGCATATGAAACAGAGAGGCAGGAAGGAAAGAAGCAAATTGTCAGGTAATGCGCTGACGCATACAGGAAGCGCGTGTTATTGAAGTGCACTGGCCTCCATCGCAATGCTCTGATCAGCTTCAAAAGAACAAGTTTTCGTCTGTCATGTAAAGACTGTACGCACCACGTGTAAGGTTGTAGCTTTCAGGGACTCATAACGATCGGCTATGTGACCTCTAATTTCGACAGACCTCACTCACTGGAAAAGGCTGTGACGATTGATGCTGGTTCACCGTCTTTCGAGCTCTGTATACTGTTAGGGCACGCTAAACAGGCAGCCCCCTTGTTGGACTCTTCAAGAACACTACTCAACATATGTCAGTGTGGTTCACGCTATGGCTGATACTGGACAATCACCTTGTACCGGTCGTCGTACTGGAACGGGTCGTGAGACGGTGGAGGCGAGTGCAGGTCTTCGGTATCGTACACGCTGTCGGCGGCGAAGTTCTCGTACGACGCGGCCAGCTTGCTCTCCCAGTCCTTGCTAGGAGATGGCGTCACGTTCTCCAGGTCATCGTCTTGCAACCGGCTGCTGTACTTGCGCCGCTCAGCTGTGCGGCCGTATATCTGCGGCAGCAAAGAGAAACACGTGGGTACGGATTACGGTTGATTTATGTGAAATACGATTTAATTAAGTCCCTCACGACGCTTTAACGAAGCCTCAACAGTGTTGTCCGTGAGAAGTCTTGTCGTATATAATGATGCTCACAAATAGTTTGGAAAGTGACTAAGTGAACTGTTTGGGCATGCTGGCAAGACATGATAGTGGTAAATGATATAGGGAAACGTAAGCTTGCGATTCATTAAACATGTTCCGCGCAAAAAGAAACGAGGAAGAGAAGAGAGCATAGGAAAGATACAGACGAGCGCCATCTTTCCTATGCTCTCTTCTCTTCCTCGTTTCTTTTTGCGCCGGAACATGTTTAATGAGCTAAGTGACCGACTAGCCCAAAAACAAGTGCTTCGTAAGCTTGCGAGCTATAACACTAATTTGTCGGAGCTATTTAGTTATTTTGTTTTATCACGAAGTACTAATTCGGAAGCAAAACGTGTCGAAAACCGTGTCGAAAAGCGTTTCGCTTTTCGAACGAACAACTGACAAAGTTTTCCGTGTCAAAACCACGCTATCATTATGAGGCACGCCGTAGTAGAGAGCTCCGTTAATTTGGATCGCCTGGGGTTCTTTAGCATTCACTGATAACGCGCAGTACAGGGGCCACTAAAATTTCTGCTTCCATCGAAAATGCGACCGCCGCCACTGAGATCGAACCGGCGTCTTTCGGGCCACCAGTCAAGCGCACCATGATCACCAGATCACCGCGGTGCACACATTGTGGCATACATGAAATGTCCTATGGAACTACACTCGAGAGAAGGTATATATATATATATATATATATATATATATATATATATATATATATATATATATATATATATATATATATATATATATATGCGCTCACATCACTGAACACTATTTTACATAGAAGATACAATTATGTTTATGAAGCGTACTGTAATTACTCGCTTAAATACAGTACAGCAGTGGCTACCGCTCACTTCTGATGCTCATTCGCTCTTATAATTATACAATAAAATTACACATGCCTCTTTCCGTTACATGCTTCGCAAATTACCACAATTACCATTAGGACAACGTGCCGCTTTTCTTTCGTTTTTTTTTTTTCTCGCGTGCAACAGCACGTTCCACGACACGGCCTTCAAGGTTCAAAACTTTCATGCTCACCGTGACAGCTCCAAAGAGGACAATAAAGATTAGCGATGCCGTGGCGATGACAATCACGGCAATGGCCCACTGCGGCACCGGAGGTTCGGCTGATGAGGAGGCCAACGGCTTGGGTCGCACTACGCCAACCACTGTGAAGCATAATACCGGCATGGAAAATCAACGTCAGTATCGCTTTTACCGAAGCAAAACGGTGGCTGAGTAAAGCACCATAGTGGAATGATACGACAAAATAAAGATAGCATGCGTCGCCGTACAGGCTGTCTTCGGTACATAAACGCTTCTCCTTCTTTCTCCGAGTTTTGCCTTTGGTTTGATTTAGAATGCACCCATTAGTGCTGAATTTGATCGCAACAACGCAAGAAAGAAAAAGCAGATATAACACGCATATTCGCCACAAATCGAGTTTCACATTCGCAACAGTGATATATAACCATGCTACAGACGAGCATAGACTATATTGCCTAGTACAAGGTTCCACGATGCAAGGTGCATGAAAGTTGGAACAGTGGTATATACAATTCCCAGTCCTAAGGATGCCATAATGACCATCAAACCCTAACAAAGTCGTAAGAAGCGGTGCGTCGCATTACACGACCAGCGGAGTTTCTTGCTGACTAAACTAGGTTTTGCTGCATAGAGTCAGGACTCATCACTGGCTAATATTTTCGACGTCGCATAAATCAGACAACGTTCCCCCTAATGTTATCGATAGATAGAATCGGGGGGAACGTTGTTGTTGAAAGCCTCTCGTTATAGCGAGAGGCTTTCAGCTAAAGTAGGTTTAGCTGTGACGCATTACAAGTGTAATGTGCCCGAGTGATATTTTGTTTTCTTGGAATATTTTTATGTTTCTTTAAATTCCCGCCTTAACCATACCAAGATATTCATTATCGTAACTGAAAATTACTTAATGTAAACCAAATAAGCGTGACAGTCTACAGCCCAGTGATCAAAGTTGTTGCCTGAGTGATGTTTACCAAACAAGTGTCCTTTTAAGCACAATGCTCCCCACAAAGCACCTATCATGAAACTTTCACATCCTTCTTAAACGTTGAAAGTAATCCAGTTTTCTAATTTGCGATAAACATCTCTTGTCTTACTAGTGCGAATAATGACAGTGAACATCATGTCTTATACACGATCGCTATTTTCTTAGAATTTTCTCGTAGCTCCTGTACTTTTAAACAGAGGGCGACAGCGTAAATCAACATTTGCACTGAGAAGTCACATAACTTATACAATATATAAAGCCAACAGACAACGCAGCTAATTAAAGCTTGAGGTAGCTATTTGTACATTTTGTTATTGAAACGCAGTAATGATATAAACGAAAATGAAAGTCGGCCACACACACACAAAAAAAAGAAAGAAAATTACTTGCTGTGATGCGGAGCAGACACTGCCTTCGCATCTCTGCGGATCCGCAGCCGAGGCGCCAACTCTCCTTAACACGTTGATATTTCTCTATGTACGAAACTCCTCACCACGATCTACTCTTCTTTTCATTACACATTGTATATATCATTCATATAGATTTTTTCCCCACGAACGACACCATTTTTATCATTTTACAAGTTTAGTTGAGCAAGAAACCCACTTCTAAAGAACAGGCGATCACGTTTTTTTTTTTTTTTCATTCGCTTTTCCTGCCATCATGCTGTTGAACTGTACCAGCCATTATTTTTCGCGAAAAAATAAACGTACCTTCAAACTGCGTATAGGTGGGGTCCAGGAAGAACTCCTCGCCCAAAGATCCGTTGACGCCAAGCTGGGAATTGAATGCCGATGCGAGCTCCATCGGGTCCACAGGTCCACCTCTCTGGTAGAACAGAACGAAGTAGTCGACGATAACGCTGCCAGGGCTGCAAAAGAGATGTGCGCGTTAGAATTATACAGGCGTTGTGATATCAGAAGTGTTCCCAATGTGGCTGGCCGGTACGTCAATACAATAAAATCAAATACAAGTGTCAGAAAGAACGCGGTTAGGACGATATGGCCAGTGCTTTGACTGTCGTGTTTACACCGACGCATCAGGACTTCGCCCTACGCCTCCACACCCCCCCCCCCCTTTTTTTTTTTAACGCGAAAGCGTTAAGGCGCTCGTATCACATAAAATCCTGCGTGGACGTCGGCATCGTTGTCTGGCGGAAATAATCATCTCAAGCTACCGCTAGCGCCCTTATCCAGGAGGTAAAGACCACGCAAGCTCCCCGCCATGGCGCACAAACTTCAGTGAACAAAGTTCAATTTCTCAAAGTAAAATCCGTCAAAAAAATCGCAAACTACGGTTTCACTAACGTTCTGCGCACATGACAGCTCGGACTGTAGCCCTGTTATGAGGAAACTTATTTCTCTTACAAGGAAGCTTAATTATGTTGCAACAAAACTCTAACAATCCCAGCCCTTTATACGGAAGACGCCAACACGGCGCCAATGAGCGCAACATTCGCATAGGCGTGCGCAGCTTCCACTACCCGCGCATGCCAACAGAAGCTATGACGTTAGCGCTAGGGCAAAATGCGCCTCAGCGCACGCTCGCTGTTCACACTTGTGTGATGTATTCCGTACCGTGTACCGGTGCGGGCCCACTGCAGAGCTTTCCTCGTCAGCGAGTACTGATTGGACGTATATGTCAACTGATACCAGAGCGCGAGGGAGGCGACGTAAGGAGGAGGCAGGGTGTGAATAAAGGAATGTGGTGCCATGACACCTACGCAGTTATGTACACACGCGGTTGTGTGTGTGTGTGTGTGTGTGTGTGTGTGTGTGTGTGTGTGTGTGTGTGTGTGTGTGTGTGTGTGTGTGTGTGTGTGTGTGTGTGTGTGTGTGTGTGTGTGTGTGGAACACACTAAAGCCAGCAGAAAAATATGTCCTCTTTCTCAATTAAGGCTAAAGCAAGGCGAACGCGCGCACTTCAAATTCGGAATACTCATCAAATAATTTCTGCTAATCGATATCCAGGTTTCATTGTGACTGGGATTAACGTTACACATAAGCCAGGTTTAACATCTTTAAAAAGATGAGAACATTTCAAAAGAGAACGAGAGCAAGGCAAGTAATGCAAAGACCGAGAAATCGATTCGGTATAGGAAAAGATCACAAGGAGCTCAATGATAAAACAGCGAAATAAAAGCCATCACCGACAGATTGCCTGATAACGCTGGATATAACTGCGAAGTAGCCCTAAGGAGAGGCCAATGATTGCGTAAAGGAAGCTTCTTCTTTCGGGCAGAGAAAATTGGGTTGATGTAATAGGCGTGCCTGGAAGACAGCGGAGAAAGGTAGGAAGTCTTCAGGCGAGAACGTTTGGACTAACTTTGGAGTAAGTATGAAATAGGAAAAAAATTGAAATAGCTGGAAGAGAGATAACGCGGGATGGAATAAATCCAAACTTTGCGTCACACGGTGACTGACTGGTAAAAATGTACATTCAAGGACGGTAGAGTATGGAGTGAGCGCCCTGCACATCGGAGGAGGAGTAAGTAGCGCTGCGTGGCTAGGCAAACACGTTAAGTAACGGCAAAAACCTTACTTTTCTTTCTTATTGGAGAATGAGCGACGTCTATTCAGAAAGTAATCTCGCGAAACCCTGTGATCGATTTTGCTTGACTCGGTCACGGCGTTGCTTCTAATGACGCAGAAATTTCTTGAAGCGCTTCCATGCGTTATCATTCAAGAATTATTGGCACGTAAATTGTAAGAAAGCAGCTCACATTTCACAAATAAGACTTATACTGCAAAATTCAAAGCTATTCAGGTCTGAGAGCTTCAGATCGGAAATGAGTACACAACGTTGTTTGTGAACAGATTCGTGGCATTTACAGAGTCACGTTTTCAACCGTAGAAGATCGCTGTCCAACGGGCGAAGGTGCATGCCCAAAGTTCAGAAATTGAGTTTCAGCCATAGTAATTGGGAGAGTTATATGACAAATACGTTCCGCGAAAGTGGGCATGGGAATGGGAATGCAGAACCAAGACGTGATGCGGCGGTGGATGGTGTCTAATCAACAACACGTTCTCAGTTTTCTTTTCTTTTCTTTTTTGTAACAACTGCGAGAAGTAAGCTCAATGGTTTGCCTCACTTTGCGTTATTTGTTGTTGTCGTTGTTGTTGTTGCGTTATGCAGCGTGACAACAGATGCGCAAGGACAAGTGCGCATGTCGAGCCATATTCTCCTTGAGACCAGTTCAGTGCGGGCATAAGGTGCAGATCTACCTTGGCCCGGATGTAGCAATGGATTAGTGAAACGCTGACGGACAGAGCAATGCGGAAGGGGGGAGGGAGGGGGGGGTGCTGTTGTTTGCGCCTAAACTGGTTGGTCACCTCGTAAGAAAATGCGAATAGATGAAGACGACGGGAGCTAACTAATGTCTGAAGAAACTCATACATCGAAAATGTCATCTATAGCATGAGCGGACCGTAAAGAGGGCACGAACCGCGCGGCACAAATAGTCGCGATCTTCGTGTTAAATATTTGCGGCTAATGACACACACCTGTCTCCACTTATGTGTGATGTATTGCCGGCGCAGTATAATTACTTGGGGTATGCCAAATGAATAATACACCTCCGGAGTTCTGGCATTCAGATTGTGATAAATGGGGCTTATGGAGAGTTTGGATTGAATACCTCAATTTGCTGTACCGAAAGGGAATGGGTCAGAGGCTTGTTTCTTTTTAGAAACAACCTGATGAAACCAACCTCGTTATGGTTTCGTTGTCTGTTGGTTTCACCATTGGCTATACAAGTGAAAAACGTAGCGGTTGTGCAAGCGAAGAGAGATAGTTTCGACACGAGATGCAGTTCACGAAATATAAGGGGTTTCCTGCTGGTCCACAGAAAAAGGCAGCCTGTAACCCACAAAATTTGTTTTTCTTACAATACATCAAATAAGGTACACAAGCCATTTTCGTTACTTCTCACCTGAATCCATCGATGTCTACGCGGTACAGGTACCTTCCTTCAGAAGTTCTACGGAAAATCGATGCGAGCTGTCCAGACAAAGAAAGCAGAACGTACATGGCCTAGTGAGAGTGATGTATTTGTCATGCAACATACAAACAAACTGAAACAACAGCGTCCTCCTTTTTCTCAGCGTTTACTGTACTAGCTGCTTCATATATTAAACCAGAACATCTCAGCTTATGCTCAACTATTTCAATAAGCAAACTCGAGAGCGACTTTATCTAGGGAGCATTCTTAGGCTTAATTTGGACAAGTGGCAATTTTGACAACGCAGGCTTCGCGCACGAGCACTGTTCACTACTACGCTATTGCTATGAAGTTAGTGTTCCGATGACATGTGTTCTAATGGCCAAACGCAGTCTAATGTACTGTCTTAATGCCTTATGGCAGGAAGAAGTATGGTAATTTCATTATGCTCCTGTAGTGCTCGCAGAACGTATAATCGAATATATGCAGTTGCCGCCTCAAATTTAAGCTGGTCTGATCGGATACTGACCATTCGCCTCATGGTGTAGGCCAAGTACCGGTACTCGTGCGTGTTGTGGTCACCGAGCAGTGGCGACCACTCCCATCCCTCGACGATCTTCGCGATGCCAGCTACGCGTATGACGGGTGCCTCGACTTCGTTCGGCGCTGGTGTGGGATCGGTCAGGTTGAAGAAAGTCGTGCGCCACGTCGGCTCCGGAGGACGCGGTGGACGTCGGGTGACGTGCAGAAGGCGCGTGTAGGCGTCCAGGTCGAAGTTCGTCTCGTTGCCCAGCGTCGGTTTCGGTCCGATGGGGAAACCCTTTCGCGTCGGCTTGCCGGTCGTGATGCGTATGCGAGGACCTCGGTTGGGACGCGGTGTGGTCGCCTTTGTGTGTGGCCGTGTGCGCGCGCGGTCGAAGATCTTGGTCAGCGGTCGGATCGTGGCCTTTGTACCTAGCGTCGTGCGGCGCGTGCTACCTATGATGCCGAACGGAGCGCGAGTTCCGCCGCGACCGATGAGTGGCTTCTGCGTTGGAGAGCCCGGCGCACCGGGAGTGGTTTTGCGCGTCGGCAAGGTTAAGGCCAGCCCTACCGAGGTGGTGGTTTTTGGCGACCACGACGTTGGGCGTGGTCCCAGACGGCGCCGCCGTTGTCCTTCTTGTCGGAGGACTGTACTTACGGTGCTGCGGAGAGCTCGGACGAAAAATTGAGATGTGGCCGCCGGAACCATTGGAGGTCTTCGCTGAAGTGGAATTTCCACCTACTTCTGTAGAGCTGACGTTGTGATCTGAAACAAGGTTCTGCAAGTCTGTTGGCTGTGAGGGCTCTGGCTTGGGAACGGGCGACGACACGTTATCTTTAGCTGCCAGGAAGGCTTCGTTGTCGTCGTCGGAAAAGGAGACACTTACGACGACCGAAGTAGAGCTATTCAAGCCAGACAAGTTCGCAGAAAGTCCAGGAATGGAATGTAGTGTGACATTCTCCCGCTCGCCTGAGGCAGGCGGAACTTCTGGGTGGAGCGTTTGTGGTGCCGCTAGGGAGGGATGAGAGAATAGACTGATGTGTTTCTTTTGTTGAGTATTCATGGAAGTCTATGGTTTCTAAGTTTGTTGGCCTTTCTGTTTCATTGGACTTCTCAACCGAGGACTTCTCGTGCGTTATTTCCACGGCATCGTCGTCGTCTGTGTAGTTAACGTATGAAAAGATTTGGCTTCGCACTGTCGTAGTAGTACTCGCCGATGCAAGCCTTTCTTCGTGTTCAATCTTTGTCTGGGCTTCCGCCAGCTTCTCCGTCGCACCATTACCATCATGCTCGTTTTTGGATTCCTGCTCTTCTTGCTCGGGTATCACGGTGATGCTTACTTCTTCCCCTTCTGATATGTTCGTCATCGCGGCGACCGCGGGGGCGACACGGCTAGGGAAGAAAGACGAAGTGTTTCTGGCTATTTCCCGAGACGGCGATGGCGTTACCGGCTTCGCTGTGGCTGTTTGTTGGGAAGGAACAGGAGACGAAGCTGCTTCCGCCTCTTCCTGTGGTTCCCTAACTTTGGGAGCCATCGTCACGTTTGATAACCCTACGTGCTGCTTGGACAATGCTTGTGGCGACGACGTTTGAACAGAAGATGTGACTTCTACCCCAGTCAGAGTTGTTGCCGCCTCTGTACGAACAGATGACGGCACCACTGTGGATACTGTTGGCTTGGGTGAAGAGGCAACAGTGGTTTGTATCGTTGACGAATCGTTGCTTCTGGCCGAGATAACTTCCTGTGTTGTTTGACTAGGATCGTCTCCTTGCGAAGAAGTCTTGACACCGACGCTACTTTGGGCGCCGGTAGTGGTGTAGGACGAGGAATTCTGGACGGTCGGTCGTGGTGTTGGGTCCTCTTCGCTCTTGGATGTGGATGTAGGCAGGTTGCGGCCAGCATCTTGAGGCATGGCAGCGGCAGTTGACCCCTGCTGAGGCGAGGTCGTAGAAGCGTCGACAGCGGCTGCAGTGCTTGCACTCACGGCTTTGCTGCTCGTCGAGTTCGCAGCGGTTCGTTCGCTGTCATCTACGGAGGGAGCATTGCTCGGTGTTGTCGCAGGAGCACTTGTCTCTCCGTTCGAAACAACGTTCCTGCTCGAGTTTCCGATCCCAGCCTGCACAACGTCCGTCTCGGAGGCAGCGGTCGGCTCAACCTCAGCTGTGCCTAGAAAAAGAAAAAAAATAATACATGTGTCATGATAGCGTTCGCTTCTAGACCGCCTTTTTAATGAGCAACATTTCGCAAAAAACAGGACTACATAAAAAAGAACCCTTGATTTTTCTAAACATGCGCGTGTTTCAACCATTACAGTTGATTCATTAAAAACAAGTATCAGAGCTTAATAAATGTGTCGTTGCGGCTTAGGCCTTCTATCTTTCTTCTGTGTGTTGCTATGTAAGTGTAAGTACACTCACAGGTCGTGTAAGAAAAAAAAAAGATCGCTGCAGCTGCAAGCACCTCCACCTTTCGTACGTTACTACTTCCACCTTGTAAGCACCATATCACGGTTTTTGGTGGCTTTTTTGCAAATATTATCAATAACAGTCAGCGCGCACTCCCTCAAAATATATTTCTGCTCCTCTTTCCTACAGTGTGTACAAGAGATACCCCTCCGTCCCTCCTCTTTACCTGTACCCTTAAATTTTCAACGGATGGCGCAGCTTTATTTTACATCTTGTGCAAGCAAACAATCAGTCAGGGAGTACAACACTCCAAGGAAAAACACAAACTAGCCAATTCTTTCACGAAAGGCAATATATGCGGATCTCTATGAGATCAAGCCATTGAGGTGAAAATAGAGGAGCGAAAAAAAAAATAAACAGTAGCCCTTTGTCGGCGTGAACTATGGACAATCAATGGCTCTGACCCCTACTGCTTGGTTCCCATAGAGACGGCCAGGCGAGCATTTTCAAAACATTCCCTCTCGGGACGCTTTGTCGAGTGTAGTTTTGTTGTTGCCATTTTTTCGGCTGGTTCGATGCCAAGAAAACGACCACGCACTTTGTACAATGGCAAGAAGAATTGTGCCATGGACTGATAGCCAGCTGCACGTTTCTTTCTTTCTTTCTTTCTTTCTTTCTTTCTTTCTTTCTTTCTTTCTTTCTTTCTTTCTTTCTTTCTTTCTTTCTTTCTTTCTTTCTTTCTCTCTTTCTTTCTTTCTTTCTTTTTCAGCACCGAGAGCCGTTTCAAGGGAGAATGCGCTGCTTCGTAAGCTGCACGTTGCGGAAAAAAAATATTCTCCTTGGCGTATGAACACACACGTGTGTTCATACGCGAATATTCATATACCAATTCATGTACAAATTCATATACCAATTCATATACCAACTGAATACATGTCGTCATTCCCGTTTCCTTCCAGCTTACACTCTGTAGCGAACCGCAAATCATATAATTTTCTTTTCCAGTTCTTTAGTATTTCCTGGCTGTGCTCGTGCTTTCATGCTTTCCTTGGCCATTCGTAATTATACAGGTAAACAGTGCACAATACTCCAAGATGGCGATAAGAAGCGATGTGCAATAGTACAAACTGGAATGCGACAAGTATACTGTTATGTTTCGGTGAAGGATGCATGTAAATTATTCTAGAAAAATCATCTTTTGTGTAGTGAAAACAGGCTTTGCCGTAGCGACACCAGAAAGAAAGAGTGAGAAATATAAACCTATATCATCTGACTTGCATGCTTTGTAACCACGTTATGCATCGAAGTTCGTTTAACCACGGCACACACCCGTGGCTCTCATCTGCACTAGGCGCCAGTATATGGAATGAGGCGAGTGACAGTTTCCGTTAGCAGTAGGTTTCCAGCCATCTTCGTTTTAAGGACGATAGTTTCACACCACGCGAGAGGTTCTAAGCATGTACTGCGTGGTGAAGACAGGCTATGCCCGTTCAGTTTTCTCGCCTAGACACTAATGTGCTCTGGCATAAACCTTCTGCACAGCAACACTGCAGCATACCGGGTGCTGCCCACAATGTCACCACTGTCCCGTTTCTGCATATAATCAGCTATGCAAACGAAGGTACTGTCCACAATAATAACGTATAACGAAAGCTTATTGCACAGATTGCGACTACGTGCGACATTGACTAAGAACCAGGTATACATCGTCGACCGTTCCAACAGTCTGGAGTGCTAGTAACGAGGCATTTCCAAGAATGCTAAACACTTTTCCGTCGACTTCCCAAATTCTGATGCGCCAACAAGATCACTGACCGAACTTATGTCGGGATTTGTTCATCAACCGTGCCCTGGAAGTCCACCTTCACAAGGTCCTCATCGCTGACGTGATAATATTAACGTTGTCAACAGATTATCGCACAAGAGCAGACTGAATGTGACCCTTTGTAGTATTCTTGTGTTGGGACACGCCCACATAATGTATGGCAGGTCCGCTCTATTGCTGCATAATTTACACAGTTCTGTACGATTTCCGGTACACAGAATGAAAGCCGCCGAGATGCAAGGCGCTTCGTTTGTTCCCTAAGTGACGGGCAGCCGGAGCGACGGCGAGGTCCAATCAACGTTGTTTTCTCACTCCCTCTCTTTTTCACGTATACTTCGCCATTCAAACTTATTCGCCACCATCTTCAACCTCATAATAGTTAGTTCATCTCTATCGCTTCACTTACACCCATTCCTTTTGCTCAACACTGATCAAGAAAGCAGAACTGCGCTTGAGACTGACGTCTTAGTTTCCCTACCGCAATAAGTATTTCGCGCACTCTGTTTCTTTAGCAAAGGCGAGCATGAATGAATAACCGTACGCACGATTCTCAAAGCACTGACGCTGAATTCTAGGCAAGCAGGGCTTTGGGTGAATATCACAGAGAGCTTGTGAATAGAACACCAGGCGCGTCGAGCGAACAGGTGGTCAAAGGCCCGAATTCAACCAGCGAGTCAGGACAAAGCATGGCACCCAGTGGAATGACTTCCACGAAAGCGACCCTCCTTTGCATCATAAACAGTAAAAGGTGCTCGAGGAACGTAATCGAACATACAATGCTCGAACAAGCGCTAAACAATTGCTGTATATTTGTTCATTATATGAACTCAAAAATAGTTATGAGGTACTCCTAGAAAAAAAAAAGAATATAGAAGTCCCAGATGCGTAGTGTAGCAATCATTTTACGCAAGTTAGCAAACGGCGCGAATATCTTCTTAAGGGCCCACTTGGGGATAAGTTTTATAACAGCTTCCCTTATTTATTTTTGTAAGGTTTTATGATATGCACTCAGAGAGCAATACTGAAAGGTGAGGCAACACAAGGCTGGCAGAAATTCCTGCAAGTTGATTGGCGCATATCTACTGCTTCAGTGGTCTTTTTAACGGATTCGACTAAGCCTTTAGCACGGCCGCTAAGTTCTACTCTTGTTATCTAGACAAGCTGCGAATATCTCCTGTAATAAGCTCGACCTAAGCTGGCGCTCAGGCGACTGTTGAGCGACAGAGTGCTCGTATAATTGGAGAATTTCGAAGTGCGGCTAACGCATTAAGTGGTTTCATAACCGCGTTTACGAAACGGTCTCACGTGAGGACTAACTCGCTATTTCTTTTTCTATTACACTTTTGGTTAAATATTTATTGTATTGTACTTTTTATTTATTTCAACAGTCATTAAAGAATACTTTGTTTATTCTGTCTGCCTACGACATCGATATTCAGAAAGGTGATAATTCCCTTGCTCATTCAGTAGCTACGCATCATAGCATGTAAACATTCAGAAATATAAGACTGCGATCTGGTAACTAGCAACATAAAGTTAAACTTAGGCAGATATTAACAAATACTCTTAAGACTAGTATCTGGAGGCTAGGTTAACGCTAAGTGCGCGTTTGCACAGCGTTGCCTGGAATGCCTGAAATCAACTTATATTCATTAGAAGCGACAACCTTCATGAAAGGCCCTCACTGTTCTCTATACCTTCGAAACCAGCCCCGAAGTGTTCAGGTGTGTCGACGATCTCATTTTTTTCCATTCAAGCCACGGGGAAATAAAAACTTATTCTCTCGCGGACCTGCGCGTGTGGCGCAAACATCGAAGGACACCACGGGCTTTTTTTTTTTTTTTTCGGTGTGCCAATTACCACAGAACGAGACTTTTCTGCATTGCTTTTCTTCTTGGTAACTGATTATTAGACAGCTACGTTGAGTTGAAATGTTATGAGCCATTCGTCGATATCTCAGCTGTGTACAACAGCTGCAGTGCTCGAATGAAGTAAGGTCTTCGTTCATTATAACTTGGTAGTGTACAATCTCACTACTTGCACAACATAATTTCTGGGATTTTATGACTGAAAACAGCGGATATGATTATGAGAGACGCTGCAGTGACAGGGTTCCGGAATTTTGGACATTTGGTGTTCTTTAATGTGCGCTGACACAGTGCACAACACTTTGCCTCCATCCAAATGCAGCCGCTGCGGCCGGGATTCGATCCCGCGACCTTTCTGATCAGCAGCCCAGTGCCATACACAAATAAGCCACCGTGGCGCGGTAGATGTTGTACGCCTATGTTCAGGCCATTCTTTTGGTTTTTCAAGCGTTGTGATCGTGAAACTTGTGCGGTACCTACACGTTCAGCTGTAGAACGCCGTTTCTGGATTGCTTCGCCCTCTTTTAAAAAAACAAAAGCTAGCCGTACAAGTGGCGTCACTATTTTGTGCACCTTCTCAAGATCTGGCAGTACATATTCCAGTACTTATCCGCCAGACTGCATTATACTTAAAGCGCACTCAGGTACTTTCCAACGTTCACGGTACTGTTGTCGTGACGCATGTTGCGGTAACGTCGTTGCATGAAAACACTGCAATCTTCATTCCTTCTCATGGGACTTGAGACAGCGCTGGCACAATTCAGGTTAGTGTGAACCTCACTAAGTAAGTATGCCCTAAAGTACATATCGACTTTATTGTCACAGCTGCAGCATTTTGGATGCATAATTTATTGAGGCGTAATTAGTGAACGCTAGAGAAGTACTGAGTTAAGGAGTAGTTTCGGTATAGCTACTAATGCAAAGCGCCCTTAATAATGCGTCGCTTGAAGAAAAAAAAATGTTCTTTTTCACCTGCCCTTTGCTATGAAAGTTGTACATTCTGTGTGAAGTAATATGCGTGTATGTAGCCTTCTTTTTTATAGCCCATTTCTCTGTAGGCTGCATATGTACCTGTTTATTAATTTGGCTGTTAACTATCCCACGCCTTATACATCCTTGCTTCACTAATGTGATGAGATTCAGCGAAGAGACTAACCAATGGTTTTGCTTACGCGTAAAAAGAAGAAAACCGTGGACTTGTGTTACGTAGCCGTCTGCAGGCTGCCCGTTTATTTTCACAGGACAAGGCTGGTGCAGTAACGGAAATTCTGAATAAAACAACTCTTCATCTGAACTGCAAATATTTGAAGGTACAACGAGAACACATCGCTGAAGAGGAGAAGCACGGGCTGCTTGGCATTTTCCCTTCGATAGTAATGGTTAGCGCTACATTATACACCTACTTCTCTACAAAGCACTTTCTGACGGTGCGTTTGTGAGCCTTCAGTGTTCCTTAGGGAATCGCGCTTGGAGATAAAAAAGTTCGGGTGCGTATACGAAAATAGCGCTGAATGGAGGCGTTCTTAGTCTGATGTGCCCTTTAGGAAATTACTCTTAATGCGCCAGGTCTTCCTCACTGAAAATGGCACCCTCACCCTCACAAAACCAACGTATCCGTGAACGGTTTGTTCAATATAAACATTTTCTGTTTCTTACCTTGCTACCAAGTGCTTCAATCAAACTGTCCTTCGTAGTTAGCGCTGCAAGTTAAAGCGTTAAAGCACGTGCGCTTTAAGCAAAACACATACATACATACATACATACATACATACATACATACATACATACATACATACATACATACATACATACATACATACATACATACATACATACATACATACATACATACATACATACATACATACATACATACATACATACATACATACATACATACATACATACATACATACATACATAGAGGTGCGCAAATTTACCGCTACGTGTAAGTAAACTTCGAGCTTTCTGAGTTGTTGCTCATGGTTAGTTCAACGCACTCACACACTCCGTTTAATAGGTACAAGCGCACATTTATAAGAACGCACGTTTATTATCGGCACACTAACAACACGTGTCGAGATAGCGTAAAAGCAGCTACAAAGCAGTCGGAACAATGCAGATTTATATCGCAAAAACACCGTTTCAGTAAAAAATTCTTTCCGTTGCATCAAATTACCCTGAAAATAATTGGCCTCTACTATGCTGAATTTTATGAAGCCCTCCGTTTTGCCCTTTTCATTGTGTTATGTGGAGAGCTTAACTTTCTTCGGCTAGTTTATTCCTTCTCTTTCTTGGAAAGATTTGGAGATCCGCAGTGTCGTCAGCAGTGCTATCACAGGGACGCCTCCGCGCGATCGATGATTCCGCGATCCACTAGCTGGTGTCAAGTGACGGGGCTTTACCCGCTCCTTGATCCGAGCGTAGCGCTCAGATTGCAATCCCAAAGACAAAAAAAATAATATAAGAATACACACTACACGGTAAAGACAACAAAATGCCTTTACTCAGCGAAGATTCCTAAACTTATTTCTTGCTACCCTAAGCCTACCGCGATGGAAAAGATACAGTAAAAAAGAAAAGCGAAGCTCCGGAGGATACCTTAAGAAGGGGATGTAGCTATTTCTCAATTCCCTTCCATTGTGAGAGTTTTCTTTCTTCTCCGCAGTGCACAAGAGCTTCTGTTAAAACGGGCTACCCGTCGAGGCTCGACAGAAGGTAATAACAAAGCGGCCCCTCTGAGCAGACTAAGGCGGCCATCTTCGGGCAGCTTCCGCTGAGTTCGCTTGCTTGCGAGTATAATAATTCTTCAGCAATAGACGAAACGATACGAGAGACGCAAGTGCAATGTTGTTTCACTGCATGCGTCTCACAAATACGATAAAATGCGTCTCGCAGATGTTTTATTTGCTTTTTTTTACCTAGCTCCGTGTTCCCTCTCACCTTGTCTCTCTCTCTCTTTTCCCCCTTTTTGTTCAAACACTACATTTCTCACTGTTGCCCTTTAATAATTTAGAACAATCACTTCGGTGATTGGGCTTTGTCCTTTTTGTAGTATACAACAATTGTACCTGTTCTCGTGTCACGATAGGTGAGAGGAAACATATTACCGTTTGTTGTAGCACCGCCTCTCCTCGAAATTGAACACAGACACACACTGTCAGGGTCAATCCGAATTTAAGTGCGTTCTTCGCTGTATCGGTTGAGAATTTCCTTCGTTTATTTTTTCCAGCTCTTCTTTCCTATGATTCCCCTCTCCCCCTCCCCAGCTGTAAGGTAGCTAACCGATAACGTGCTTGGTCAACCTTGTCTTTCCTCATCAATTTGCATCCCTCTCCGCGCACGCAATTTTTCACAGAGGTCGGCTTCTCCGGCCAATGACAACTAGTGCAGCAAAGCACACTTGTGTGTGGGTGTGCCATGTGCGAGTGATGTTCACCTAAATCGAAGTGCACAGGCGTATTTGACGTATTTTCGGCCTGTCGAAATGCGCCCTTCTCGGTGACGTACGGGACCCGCATCTTTGAGCCAAGCAGCGAAATGCTTAGACATTTTGTTTAAACACAGGTTGCCACTACAGGATACCGCGTCCTCTATTCCGTCTAAGGCTAAGATATACAGCTGCGGCACAAAGGATGACTCCCAAGTTACGCTGACAGCTGCTGGTATTTATTTCAGCACTAGCGCTGACGGAGGTAGTGCAACGACTGACCTTTAGAGAAAGAGAGTCGCCATGGAGTCGGGGAGTATTTACACGGGGCACGCGAACCACAGAATAAGACCTCGTAAGTTCCAACACCGGCCGATGTATATCTCAGGTTAGCGTGATCGCTGACAATAAGTTCGGCTTCTGAACTTTCGCGGTCCGCTGTCGTGACTAGCGACGATTATGTGACAGCCGACGCTCGCTTCCGTGCAACAAGGTTCGTACATAGTTCAGCACGATGTCGCAGCGTTCGGCCACAACGAGTTTATCCACCTACATATGCAGGTGGCCAGCCAAATGTCTCGAGATTGAGCGACATTACAGTTGCCAGCAGCTTAATTTTTGGATTTTAATGTTCAAGGTATACTGCTTGCTTTCCAAAAGAAACCCGCGTTTTTTTTTTTTTTGAGAACTGCCAGGAAAATGTTCCTTCTTAAGAGAAAGCTCTGTACTTGATTCGATGCGAGTTAAAACGCGGGTCGCTGCACTGTCATCGCGACAGCTTGACGACGCTAAGCATCGACAACATCATCAGCATGGGTGGTGTTATCCGCACAAAGTGCTACTGTAACTCTGCAGTTACACTTTGTATAAGCAATCACGGCAAATTAATTCTTACTGAAGGACCGCGTGCATAGTGCGAAACATTGGTGGGAAAGATGGAGAGAAAGAGAGAAATAAACTAACATACGAGCAACTTACTGGTTATTTTATGAATAAATGTCGTTAATTACATGTGATTGAAAGGAACATTTGTTTTACATGAAGACAGCGCAAGATAATCTTCTAGAGTAAGGAAATTTTAGATGAGAAGCAATCAGCTGATAGAATTTCTAGCGTGAACCCATTCATTCGATGAGAAAGAAAAAGATACGAAAGTTCTGGAAGGTTAATTTCTCTCCAGTGTTGCACCTAGTTTGACTCAGCCCAACAATGCGATATACAAAACACAAGGCATCATCTCCATCACTTCGTCTGCACACGTAATAAATATCGCGCTCGACATTAAGACAGCAATAAGGCTCGCAGTATCCTTTATATGAGGAACAGGAGACGGGAAATAACGAAAGAAGGAATGACAGAAAGGAAAGCAGCGCTAGGAGATCACGGTAGTCATTTGTTCTGTGCCGGCATTGTCTTTTCCGCTTCACTAGGCACTCTCGCGTCGAGGGTACACGCCGCAAAGCAGTTGCGGAAGGGCCAGGAGACGCCACTGCGCCAGATAATTAGATCGGCGTCGATTCTTCCAGGCAGCCATGTGCTGATATAGCTTCTGTTCTTTCCCACAAGATGGCCACATCCCATCTATCTCGCAAGCCATAGAGAATGCAGACTAACGGCAATTTATGACGGCCATGATATGACGTAATAGTCATAAGCGAAACGTGATGTCAGCTATAAGGCTTATGACAATTTTTTTGGTTGAGTAAGACAGCCAGCATAACAATATAACGTCTAAATTTATGAGGAAGAAGCTTAGCTGTCCTCGGCAATATAAATGTGTAGAAAATAAGAATGTATCGCACTTGGATCTTATATAAACTGCAATACCTACGCCGACCACGATGGTCAACTTACGCTAGGTGCTTTCCTAAGATCGCTATCGAAATAAAAGAGTCCCTGAATTTCGACACCGCTTAGTAAGTGTTGAAAATGGAACACAAGCCACTTTATCACAAGCCATCACAAGAAAGAGTTAAGGAAACGTCTTCAACCTAAGCTACAAAGGAGGTATATCTGCTCAAGAAGTAGACAACAAAAGGTTAGAGCCAGTTCCACAACTGTGAAACCTAAGTAAACAGCGTAGCTGCCGAGCACGCGCAACCACCTGGCGAACGCAGATCGGCTTCTTTCATCTTCCTTCAAATTCTTTTTCATCCTATTTTTCTTTTTTTTTTCTCTCTGTCTATATAGCACTCTCTCCTCCTTTCTCTCTTTCCCATCTGCACACAGCTCCTCCTCACCCCTGCCCTTTCCAACCAGTTGCGAAACTACATTGTACAATGCAATGCCACACTTTACCCCCTCCGATCCTTCTGTGTTTTCCCTCACCCTCTCATCTCCCCTGCTCACCCATCCTCGCTTCTCTTTCCCACGTCCTTGCAATACTATAATATGCAAGACTATGCTACGCTAAGAGCTGCTTGGCACACATCCCCTTTTTGTCGCGCATAACCAGTGCGATTTCTAAAATGACGCACGGAGAAAGCTCAAGCTTAAACAGGCACTCTGCTAAACATGATGCATAGAAACGAATAACAACACAGTCATCTCACATGCAAACGTACGGAACGTTGTAAACTCTGTGTGTTAACCTGAAAAGAAAAAAAAAAGGAACACGTGTACGGTTTAGAAAAAAAAATAACTTATGGTTGAATATTTTGAAGCTTTATTACGGAGGTATTATGCGCTGCACACATGAATAAAGTATACGTCACACTGTGTGAGTATTCTTAGTGATGTGTATTCCGCGTGAGATTTGGGTGACGAGTTTAATCGTGTCTAAACGTGTTGTTACATAGATATCACTTGTCACTGCTCCATATTCGTTACTGTTCTACGTTATCGTTTACGGAGTTTTTTTTTCTGAATTTATTAAGCATAAAACTGACGCAATTTAACGATAGTACATCTACAAAAACTAAGATTTTATCTGGGAAAGAACAAAAAGAAACACACACACACAAATCGTGGTGCCTAGCGTTCAAACCAAGCAGTGAAGGAAGCCGTATACCAGGTCGCCTGGGATAACTTCGACCGTAGCAGGTACCCTCAAATAATGGGACGCCGCCGTCTTTGTGTTCCAGTACCGCTCACCGTAAAACAGCCACAGGCACCAAAAGGCGCCCAAACCTGCGACACTGTGCTTACTAGCAGAAAGACATAATCACGTGACCACTGTAGTGGGCGAAACGGAATGTGCTGACCGCCACCCCGTAAACTCTTCGCTACCAGTCCTGGAATGCCGTTCTTTTTCCCGGTGGTTGACTCTCTTGTACCATTGTCCTCCGTGCACTCACAAAGGGGTGTGCAGGAGCGAGCAAAGCAGAGAGATAAAAGCCCCGGTGCTAAAGGAACGCCAGATCGATGCACATGCCTGACTGTGGATTTTTTACTACTATTATTGCCTTTACACAGGGACAGTGACGTTTCCAAGTGTTTCCTTTCTACCTCCAGCGCGCGGGAAAGGAGCTACACGCTCGTATCTCAGCAGCTGCCTCGATCGAGTTGCGTTCCTGCGAGTGCTTCACAGAAAACATGAGTCAGTCTTCAGTGCTATATGGAGTCTGTGCTGGTGTCGTACTATCGCACCACACTTGACTGGATGGCGTGCGCGTAGGGCAGGCTCAAGAAGAGAAAGGAAAACCCGACACCGTGCCAGTGCGCACATACGTTCATAACGATAACTACCCAATATTTGTGATCGCATTCTATTTGCAATCAAATAACGGATCCCCACCCAGCGCGCGTCAGTGCAATTTTCCTTCTACTTATTGGTGTCCTTTACTAACTAGGCGCAGTGCGCGACGACTTGAGGCGGCATTACACTACCTAAATCGACCTCACCAAACAATTGACGATAGACATATATGTTGAAGCTAATCGTGCAAGTAAATTAGGACAATTGTAAACAAAGCTTGCGATACAGCGTAACGACGGCTATTCAGCAAAGCAGTAGAGTTAGTTGATTGCAGCGTCAAGAAATATTAGTGTGCCGCGAGACATTGACATCGTGCATGCTCATTATGTTAGGCGCAGATAAACAAGGGGTTAAACTAATATACAACGCATAGTTGATGCGTTTTCCTTATTTATGTTTAGCAGCATATCTTTTTTCTTTTTTTCGCTGTGAAATAGCGGCATGCCCTCTATGGAACTAGTCATGTCCGTTTTCGTGTAACCTCTGCGGTCGCATGGCATCCGCTTAATTTTAGATGTAACGTCGAAGCATCTACGCAAGGCATTTGTGCAGTAGAGCATATTCGTCAAATTCCGATGTGTGTGAATGAAGTGCATGAAGGCCATTGAAGCCGTACTTTCCGAGAACCCGGGGATATCGATATTCGGGAAATCCTTTAAGCGGGACAGACGACGCCCTACAGTAAAGCGACTAAAGAAAACCCAAACACGTGTCCACATATTATTTCTGAGTGCCATGGCAACGTCGTAGGCAGCCTTGAATGACTGCCACTAAGGTTTTCAGGCACAGGTGATCATACTGGCACTCTCAGCCATGCTGCACAAGCGCGCGCTTGTAATTAAGTGACGATATCTGCTGCGTCAGTGGCTCGTGTGAAAGGCGGTAGACCCTCTCCACTTTTGCCACGGCTTACTGCACGATACTAGTGTGCTGCGGAGAAGTAACAACGTTACTTTATTGAGGTCTCAATACTTTTTGCGCAAATAAGCCAGTTTTTCGCAAATAACTGGGCAAACGTTCGCAAAACCGTAAGATGGGGTCAAATTCGCACGTTTCATGGTGAATTCGGAAGAGTTGGTGGATAGGTTTAAACGCACGGTGGCTGTCAACAACCAGATTCACGTGTGCTGTATATATAGACTAGTTTATAAGGTGTGAAAGTTTTAGAGAATTTTAAACAGAAACTCATGTAGTCTCACATGAAGTGCGCAGTAAGTACACGCGACCAGAAATGTATTTCTATTTACACCAGTACAAACAGGCTTTACGAAAATAAACACGAGAAGGCGGTGTTTATCTTCACCTATTTTTAACTGTACCCTCAGCAGCTAACCATTGCACAAAGTGGGAAAATTTTTCGCGCCCGCACCAAACATGTCTCGAATAACAACCTACGCAAAACACAGCCAAATTGCCCGATAAGTCCTCAGCTAGGAGCGTTCTAAACAAGAGAAGCTCTGAATTACTCTTTAGAAACAACTAACAAAAAAAAAAAAAAAGAGGCCAGCTCTGGGCAAGCATACCAAATTCCGTGGTATGCTCTCATTGCGGCCGCTACTCGACACGGATAACCGGTGGTACTCAAACTCGGTTCCTGGCACGCCGGCCGCCCTACTTTGGCCGCCATTGATTACCGTTCGCTGTTCTCGTTGCCTGGTGACGCTGTTTTGACCGGACCGCTTTTAGAAGAGAGTGGTCAATAGAAGCCAAGGCCGCACACGCCCACCGACACGCGCGCCTCCCTTTGGCCTTATCCGTAAGAAGAGGCGGTCGAAACGTCATTAACGTGGGGACCCCCGTATTTCTCTCGTGTTCGACTCTACGCTGATACCGGCGACCGCTGATGAACAGGCGCTGTCGCAACAGAAACCTTTGCTGCCGTGTACTACCTTGTTTGCGCACGGATATAAACTAGTTAAAGCAACACATCAAAAGGAGCCGCTTCGCCAGATATATACCGCTAGACTATGAACTGCGCTTGTTTTGTTGGTATTCCGCTCATATTTCATCGTTGAATGCGAACTATTCTGGTGGCTAAGCAGTCGTGTGCACATTATCAGTTCAGGACATTCACCTTATTCAAGTAGATCAGTCCTGCCCATGATAGCTAGGAGGAGGAATGTCTGTTATCCGGACTTGAACACGTTGGTGAAAAAATGTAAGGGACTAAAATTACAGTCACTTCACTCTAAGATGTAAGCGACTACGATTACAACTACAGCCTCGAAAGATGTAATCGAAAAATGACTCCAGAGTAATCGATTACTTCCGCATGTACCTTTCGTTACGGCACGGGCACTGAGTGAACTTTTGTTTCTTGGACAGAACCACGTACGGAAGTAAACGATTAAATAAAGGTCGCCCACAGTGGTGCGCGCTACCGTGTCAAATTTCAGAGTGTGACTTAAAATATGACACATCACACATGACACATGAAGCATGTGCCTCAAGATACTGATTTTCCCGACTCAGTTTGACCGGCGGCCTCGCTATTTACGCCACGCTATATTTTAAACAAGCATTCGCATTTGTACATTTCACGTTGTTTTGTGTTCGACACCTTGTTCAGTTCTAGCGGCAGCTGTATATGGAAGTTCATGTCGGTCATTTTTGCGCGTTTTACAGCGGAGGCGTCTGCTGCAACGCTGGAGAGCCTGCCCACGCATGCACTAGACGTGGTGTACCGAGCGAACATTTCGCGCGCCAGTTCATAATGGCGCAGCGTTTCGTCGCAGGCTTCCCAGTCAGTTGTAGCTGGTAATTTTGCAATCGATTACAGAAAGGAGGTGGCTGAAGCGTTACAAAATTGCAGCAAAATGTAATAGATTCCAATTATTCCATTACTTAAAACGCGTTGCGTACCATCCTGCTGATATAATAATAATAATAATAATAATAATAATAATAATAATAATAATAATAATAATAATAATAATAAACTCCTTTTTTAGTTACCTATCCGAATGCTGGCAAACACGCGGGGGTTACGGCACTAAAGCTTGGCCAGGGCACAGCAAAAAAAAAAAAAAAAACGCAGCGCCGCCGCGAAAGTTTCCGAACATTGGGAAGTTTATCGCAACAAAACAAGGCACGAAATGGCGCTATCATTATTTTTATTGTTTCGTAAAATGTTGCTGATTCGGTGTGCTCGCTTTCCGATTTCGCTTCCGCTTCCGAAACGAGCAATACTCAACATTCAATTAGCATATATGGCTTTTGACTTTTTGACTTGAACTCCTTTTAATTCTCCCACGCATGGCTTGTTTTCGACGACGCTTTTTTTTTTTTGTCCATCCACAAGGCGTGCACAGAAAGTGAAAGAACGAAAAGAAATATCAGAAATATCAAAAGTTATCGCGCTGCTATGGAGACAGGCTGTCTGCACCGGCCTAATACGCTTCCATATTCGATGATGCCTTCCAGACATTGACAAGCACCTAGGTAGAGTAGATGGCAATGGTCACGGCAAAGCGAGCAAGCGTACGAAAAGAATTATGCATAGTCACAGGATTTCGCATGACGGATTTCTCATAACTCTTTGTATAGGATTTCTCATGACGAGCATCCACCTAATTAATGCACACTCAAGGAGATTGCAATTACCGCACTTACGGCACGCAGTTTGGTGTAAACGCGGTTTTTAGACGAGCTAAATACTGTGACAAATTGTGAGATACTCGTCCGCCAAGTGTTCTGACACTCCTGATAAGATGTGACATATCAAGGCGCTAAATTTAGCCTTTTCATTTGCATATTCCAGTTATATTTTTTCTTATATATTTAACTATACAACGCTAATAAAATTTTCAATTCATTGTCTAAATACTTGCAAACGACTTCGATCAAAGTATCCATATCCCCAAATGCCGACTGTTAACTGGTCACGATGGGGGTTATATATATATATATATATATATATATATATATATATATATATATATATATATATATATATATATATATATATATATATATATATATTGTAGCGAAAAGTAACCAACCCTATAGTGGGGTAGGCTCTCCGGTGTGATCTAGTGGGTCTGGATCTAACGCGCAGTGCTCGTGCTCGCCGCTCGCTCTCGGGGCGCGTGCTTTCAGCCGTTGAACAAGCTACCGGTCGGGCCTGACGCCAGCCTTCAATAAACGCCCTTTTACAATATATATACTTTTACATATTAATGATGTCATATGCTTTACTTGTAGGCGTGCGGGGCGACTTACTAGGGTGATGTCCGCACAGAGGCAAGGAACGAAACTACAAGTAACAGGAGAACAGCAATAACAGCTGCTGTTGCCGCTCTTCCGGTCAGACGTGAGAGCGCGTTCGTAAATATGTGGCACCAAGTAGCCCTCGGAATTCACAGCCACCACTAACGCCATGGCACCCGAACGCCGTAATGAAGGGAACAGCAACGATAGCAAAGAAAAAAAAAAAAAAGGACAGCAGCGCGAGCCAGCCTGCGCAGTGCCTGCATTCCAGCACCCTCTGTCAATCGCTTCACGCTTCAGTGAGTGCGACAGCTTTCCCAACGTAAACACAGGGTGCTGGGCCGTTCGGGCGCTCCGAGTCGTAACGCTGTTAGTCGTGCATTACGCTCCGGTAGCGGCGAGGCACGCTTACGAGGTTTTGCTCCCTCCCTGTCGGCCGCTGCGTTGCCAGCTGACGAGTCCGCTCCTAATGGGCTTACACGGGGAGCCCACACACGCGACCTGGGAGCGCAGAAAGGCCGGTGCACGAAACATGGCTTCCCTTACGAAAAGTCCATTCATAGCCATGTCAGGAATATATTACAGATGTCCGTAAATGGTCATGTTTGCCCGATTCGGGATAGAACCATGCATGGGAATTATTGTACAAGTCTTGCATTGCTATGCCACAGATTGAGCAAATATCGCCAGATGCTGTATATACACTGATGTGCCCAATTTTTGATAGGGGCATATGTGCTTATTCGGTTATCCATAGCACGTGTGTCCCTAAATGGCCATGTTTGCCTAATACATGATATAGCCATATACAGGAATTTATTATGGGTATTGTATAGTCATATATGGCTCTATCACGAAGTAGGCAAACATACATCGTATTACGGACACGTGCCATACTAAGCCCCGTAAGCTCAATACCTGACATGGCCCCATGTTGCATTTCTATAGAAGTTGTCAAGTGAAACACTGTAGCTTCCGATTTCTCCAGGAACGTTAAAACACAAAGGCTGCATCGTCTGTCGTGTGCATTCAAACGGGGCATGCAGACGCTGATAAGCTTGTTCTATTATACTCTACCTCTAGACGCGGGAGGCAACACCGACAGCGCGATCACATTCACAGTGGCGACACGCCACGGGCTTCCCATTGTTAGGTTGGCTCGTTTCCCTTTATCAGCATTGTGATGAATTATAAAGTTTACTTCAATCGTAGCCGAAGTAAAACTGTAAACAATAGTCTACTGTCTCGTTCCCATTTCCTTTCCGCAAAGCTTCAAGCGTAGAAAAGCAAAATGCTTTCACTACTGAATAACTGCAGCCCTGCATATGTATTCTTTTTCATTCGCAGAGTACTTTGGTTAGCCTAGCAACACGTTTAGCTAACCTGACTTTTTGCGCAAACACAGACTCGGTCACGTATAGTGAACACAAAAGGTGCGCTCAGTCCTTGAGACTACATTCTGCGTAACGACTGTTTAAATGTGCGCAGGTTCGTTAACTAGGAAAGCCTTGTTTTAAAAGCATTTGTTAAGCTACGGTCTCCGCGCTAAGTACTGAAAGTTTGAAACGGAAAGAAGCCTTCAAAAGCTACGCACTATGGCTTAATTAAATTTTATGTTTCCCGGTACTGTCTGTCGTGATACGACATTCACTCTGTAAAAACACGAGGAACATGTTTTTTATAGGCTTCCTCGGCACCGACAAGGCTTGCTCAGCAGCTCTACGATCATTTCGCCCCTCACGCCTTTCAATTTGAATTCGTGACGCAAAGAAGCAACTTCATTTAGACATTGTGCACATCATGCCGCTCTAACTTACACTGTCATGTATAATTATGCGTCCTCTCTAAGATGTATATAGCGTGCTGCAGCTAAGTGCCTGCATATTCAGCCCTTCTTGTGCTAAGTTATTGCACAGTATTTGTAATCTAGCAGATTTGTTGGTATGTACCCTTATTTCAGCCCCGCCACGGTGGTCTAGTGGTTATGGCACTCGGCTGCTGATCCGAAGGTCGCGGGATCGAATCCCGCCTGCGGCGGCTGCATTTCCATGGAGGCAAAATGTTGAGGCCCGTGTGCTGTGCGATGTCTGTGCACGTTAAAGAACCCCAGGTGGTCGAACTTTCAGAAGACTTCCACTACGGCGTCTCTCATAACTGGCTTTGGGACATTAAACTCCGCAAATCAATCAATTACTCTTATTTCAATATAATTATATCCAACATACCACATCACACACAGCATGGACCCGCCACATCAATACTTTCGTGGGCATTGTTTATAGCCGTACCGTTCCTTTTGTCTATGAAAGGAACGAGGACTCTGATGTCGGAAGTCCCCGTTCAGCCTGATAGTACGAACAGGCTTTCTGAATTTACGTCTCCGCAGTATCCCTGTACTGAGACAGTTAACACAGTGGTATTCTCATAAGCAGCTACTCGATACCAGTACGCTGCCACGTCGGCTATATGTGCAGAAGACGTGCAAACAATTGTGCAATTTTAAGCTGTACGAACACTGAAGCATTCTGTCTATTGCTTTAGGAACGCATCCCTGGACGACGGCGTCAGGAAGAGGGTAAACTCTATTTTCAAATTGAGGAGACTTGAGTACGGCGTGCTTTTAGTCAGGAAAACGTACAAATTTGGAAGTCCCACTTGAGATTAAAGTCTGCATATGTGCCTTCGTACCTGTTTTTGTATTAACGGCACAATCCGCGCAGTGATCTGTATGCTGTGCCCGCACAGCCAAACATAGCGCTGATTCTCGCTAAAACCAGAGAATTAAACGCACGGCAGTGTGTGCCTAACGTATTGCGACCCGGAAACTGTTACCAGCACGTAAGACAGCATATCAGGGGATGGAGGTCACGTAGGAGGCAAAGAGGAAAAGAAAAAAATGACGACACGTTCTATTCATGCGAACAAACTGGCAGTGTCGTGCCGTGGTGACCTGAAGCGGAGCCGACAGGTCGACGGAGCAGACATCCCTCCCGGAAACGATTCTTGCTTTGCCTGCGCTTTCTGCTTCGAGTGGCTCGTGCGTTCGTGCATTCAATCTCGAAACCCAACGACGCCCTACACAAAATGCCTGTCCTACGCCGTGATCACAACGAGCGCGCTGGAGAAGTTACTGCCATCAGTGAAGGACGAATCCGGTAACAGGTCACATTCAAGCAGCGCGTTATGCAAAAAGAAAGTTTGGTGCTGGTTTCGGATTTATTGTTTAAATACATATCCGAATTTGGCATGTATGCAAAGCTTTAAAGACTGGCCCTTTCTTATAGAGAAGCCCATCGTCAACCGCCAATCTCGCCTGTAAATGTTCGCATCAGGATTGTCTGTCCTATTCAGTTTTTTATTCTTTTTCTTTCCACTCTCCTCTGGACTCCTTTAATCCACTTCCCCGTTCCTAAACAGAGTAGCATGCCAGCGGTTATATACACGCCAGCAAAAAAAATCTCTTTCTTTTTTTCAATAAAGAGTCTCTCTCTCTCTCTCTCTCTCTCTCTCTCTCTCTCTCTCTCTCTCTTGGTGCTGTTAACACGTACCGTGTATGCCTGCCCTCTTAAGGCGGGACAGCCCGCTCCCACATTTCTTTTTTTTTTCTTTCTGGAACGCAGTGATTCATTCGAAAGTACTGTCGCGTGTGCATTCTCCATCAATAATTTATGTAGGACGATGCGTCGAAAGTCTTGCAAAGAGTCTGTGAAACCCGCTGCGCTGTGGACGTGCATAATTTGCGGGAATATTATGCGCAAGCAACTCGCTCAAATGTGTACACAACACAATAGGCCGCGGGAATATACTTGCTAGTGACTTAAGTGAAGTATATATTCGGGACCCGCAGACGAACCATCTTGCCCAGTGGCAGAAGCCGGCGCTCCGTTAGCTAAGGCGACGAATGCTCCATAGGCATTCCTAACGTCGATACGGACAGTATAAAGTCCGTACTGTGCCACAATAACCAGTGCTGTAACTGTAATTGTGGTACCCTGTATCTGGGAACACAGCTGAAACACTGCTTTGTATGTACTACACATGTAAAGAGAAGAAGGATTCGCTCGTCGAACAAACGTACAACGTACTTCCGGATATATAGAAAGCCCATACATGCGCACAGTTGTACATCGCAATGGTGGCACTCCGGAAACAGCCAATGGAGCTTTCCGCGAGAACAATCGGCTGTCGGCAAAGCCGTAATGTAGGAGAGAGCGAAAAGAACTAGGCTCGCGCTCTGGCTGTACACACAATGAAGACGAGTGCATGGCTAATGTTCGCTCGTTGCAACAATGAGAGCGAGCGATGTTCCCAGCAAACTTCTACGCGGAAAATAAAACTCGCCGCGGCGTGTGAGAGACAACGGCTTAATGGACTTCGCGGCCTCTGCGTAGCGCGCTGCGCGTGCCACGCACGGCATTGATGATCGGCCGTGTTATGTATACACATTGTGTGAGGGCGCTCGTTCTCTGTAGAGGCGAGAACATTATAAAACGCAGGTGTTATTTTCGTGGGCTTTATTCAGGGCCAAACAAAGGGAAGCCACTTGGTTCGTCGTTGTACGTGTGTGATCTAGAATAGAGCTACTATACAACAGCCTTGACGACCTGCAGCCCACTAATGTGCAGCTCGGCGTACGCTTTCTCAAAGGAGCACTGTCAAGCAAAAAGAAGAGCGAAATTGCAAGATTAGTGCGCTGACCTGCGAGTAATATTTCACATTCGCGGGTGTTAACTACTCGAAACGTCAATAACGCAAAGCCTCCCTTTTGACGCTATGTTAGACCAGAGCAGGCATCTCACCCGGCGGGGGTGAAACGCGAACACAGACCTTTTAACAAATCTATATTTTGAGCTAGCTGGTCACACATAGTTAGGAGAATAACTAGTTGCTACGAATACAGGGAGAAAGCACTCCGGGCAGAACGGGAGCCAAGTGTTAACTGGTTCTATTCCACTGAAACAGAATAAATGTACCGTGACACGGTCCAGTCTAATGTGTTTTACATGTGTCTTCTTAGCGCCTAGTTACTCTACTAACTTTTTGCCGACCTCAACGTCGGAGCAGTTAAGATAAGATTCATCAACGCAACGTGCTGGGATTATACGTCATGCCCAATAGTTAATCATGAAAGTTAACAATACGAGTTAAGCTGTTACAGTAAAAGGGCGCGATTCACCCAACTGTAAATATGTTATTTAGTATAATTATGGGAAGCAAACACTACATACGTAGTCTGAATGCAATCGTCAGGAGACTGAAAGAAAGGCAAGAGAAAGACAGGGAAGTTCACCCAAGGACCAGCAAAACCCATGCATGCAATGGAGACATCGCTGCGCTTCGGCCAAACTCAAATACAGTAAACTGTCCTCCATTCAGACGTCAAGGGACCCCAGAATTTCGTTTTAATTATCATAATTTTCAATTATCAAATACGGGCAAAATCACATGGTTCCATGCAACATACCTGGAAAAGCATAGATGACCAATTATCACATGTACTGACTGCCACCTCCGTGGTTTTTTTTTTCTTTTTTTGTCTCTTTCTGCTAGTGATTTCAAATGCTTTGGAAAATGTTGGCAGGCGAATGACTTTATTTCTGGCTGTTAAAAAAAGTTATGAGCATGAATGTTCAGCGAGAAGTAACCAAAGTAGCCGATGTTTCTGGCAAGAATAAGCAAAAAATATGAAATAACAGGATTAACCGAATGGTGCAGTTTCAATTTAGCAGCTTCAGGATACATTCAAAACATACCTAGCCAAATAATAATTCTGTGTCTGTTCGCTAACGCAACATTTCAATGATCAGAGTTTCAATTATCAAGAGTGAACTGTACCTCATGCTATTCATACAGTGACGGTTCTGCTGCTTTCAACGTGGTCAATCGCTAAAATAAACATATCAAGAAAAACTGCCATATAAAACAAACAATAAAACAGCACATTTCGAGGTAAGTGCTCAAGTACAAAGCGCACTGTTTGCATCGGAGACTGCAACGAACGTAATCCATCATCACATAGCAGTGACAACGCGTGTTTTATTCACCATCGAACACGACGAATTTCCCAGTGTTTTGTTTGTTTGTTTGTTTGCTTTTTGCACGAACAGGACACCAAAGCTTTCTTTTATTACGTATTGTGCCATTTCCGTTACTTTAGTAGCTATCCAATTAGCCACTAAGAGTCCCTCTTTAAAATTTTCACTCAATTAACAGGCCGGTTGACTGAGCCAGCTAACGAGCTCTCAGCTTAAATACACAACAGCGCAACATTTTTGGGCTCACGTGAGGCGCAGTGCCATCGCCACATGTTTACTTTATTTTGCTGTGTTTGCCCGCGTGCAGTCACGCGTTCACTCCTACTAACAAGGGCCGTTAACGTGATCAGCAGAGCGTAATTAACTTTCTCTCGAACGCCGCTCTGTTTCAGACTCATCCCAATAAATGCTCTTCGCTGGCGCCAAATTTACTGTCGTTAACTCTGCAGCCGCCCTAACAACTATAACCTGTCTTTCATGTCCAAGTCGGTACGGTTGTAGCGTAAGTTTTCTTTCTTCGTTGAACCACTCCCTGTGGCTTCAAGCCACACGGGATGGTTAAAAATAGTAGCATTAGCAGGTACGGTGAGAAAGCACGCTTCGCTGCGTCCTGGAAAACGTCAGGATAGGACAGTAACCAGGAACGTGACCGGTGTCGGCAAACCTTTTTGATGAACAGGCGGAAACGCAATCGGCAGCACTGGTCGAGGTTATGGCTTCACGCGGGAGTCTCATGAAACTTGCATCATGTGCAAATATTTCCGAAAACACGCCCTGTGCTATAAGGATCAGTTTTCGCGTACGGTTGCCAACCTCCTTCACGGTTATATAAATCGTGAAGAATCAGCGCCTTGGACTTTTTCCTTTATGTATTGTAGTTCGGCTAACAAGTAAGTAACAAGAGAGGAACATTTTGAACACACACAAACCCGCCTTGCTACCTTAGATGCTATGCTAATGGTTTGTTATGGCGAGCTCACCGGATCGAATCCTGGCCACGGCTGCCGCACATAACTTAGCGGGGCGAAATCCTGAAAGCACGCGTGTACCTCGATTTACGTGCGCGTTAGAGAACCCCAAGGGGGCGAAATTATCCCGGAGCCCACCAAAACTGGGCGTGGCTCATATTTACATAGTGGTTTTGACACGTGAAAACCCACCAATTATTAACATTGCTTTTACAAGCACACGCTCAGACACAGATGAAAGACGCGGGGGAGACCGTGCGCTTCGATGAATCGCGCTCTATTGATCTCCCACGTGAAAGGCTCACGTCTGATCAACCCTGTAACCACAAATACGCATTAATAATTCCGCTAAAATCGACTAACCAGAGAGCACGCAGGCAAAAACCCTGCGTCGGCTGGTGTGGGCACAAACTCCTGCTCGTTTTCCATATGCCCGCTCCTTATTTCTTTCAAGCTCTGACCTCTGCAACTTACGCCGTGCCAATCGCACGTCTGAGTGGCTAAGACCCCTGCATTTTGTCTTCATTTATGTTTAGTGTGACGAAAATTTTTCGGTGATATAAAATTCTTAGCTATTTCTACTTAGATAGTATTCTCCAGCAATAGAGTAATAATTGCTACGATTTGACGTCCCATAGGCACAATATGATTATGAGCGACGCGTAGTGGGGGAAGAGGGGGGGGGGGGGGAGGGTTCCGGAAAATACGGCCGCTTAGGGTTCTTGAACGTGCACATACATCGCACAATGCAAGAGCGTCTAGCATTTCGCCCCCATCGTGGAGTCGGCAGGCGAATACCGTACCCACTAGACCACCGTGGTGGGTCCAGCACTCAAAATAATAGAGGTGGAATTAATTAACAATATTCCGTTGAAGCTCCTTACATTCCTTAAAACATACGTAGTTGAAGTACAAGCTCTTGGCCATTTCGATCGAGAGCTATGATTGGCTAAACCAAGTTTACAAACCTGTTGAGCACGCACCGTACAAAGCTACAAAAGAAAAATGACCTTACTTTAGATGTTTCATAGTTAGGGTGCCTCCACTTTCAGATTAAGCGATCTGCTCTGTGCGAAAAGTACTCGGGCAGACAAACAATGGCGATTCGTGGGAAATAACAATGGAGAATGGGCGCCCATCCCGAGTCAGCCTTCCGCGTCCGCAAGGCGTTCGTGTGCAGCGTTGTTCAAGAGGATGCATATCTCCGAAACCGTGGGCCAAACCACTCGGCTCCGGAAATTCCTCTTCACTAGGACCGCGCCCTCTCCGATATGCTTCGGCAAGGCCTCAGTCTTGAGACATTTTCTTTACTGCTCCATAGCGAACTTATTGTAATGGTACGCGTACCATTACTGCAGTAGGTGAACGGAGAAATAAACGTAAAAGTGCATCTCGCATAGGCTCGCTTCGCTGCTAGCCCGAGCTTCTCTGGAAAGCATCCATTGTTTTTCCTGACCCGGAAAACATCGTTCCGAAAGCCGTAGATTGTCTGACAGCGTCCTGAGCTTTGCGTTCACTGCGTTTCTGTTTGCGGGCGAGCGTAATGTTTATATGTATCTATCTCTGACGAAACAGAGATCTAATGCACGTGCTTTTTGAAATGTTGTAGTTTCGGCACCTTATATTGTTTTTTTTTCTTTCTTTGAGCCACGGATTTTTTTATATTAATCGAACCTTTCTAGAAAATGTAAGAATGCAGGATTCGTTCTTTGCCTTAGAAGTTCACTTCATCTTAATATTCGTGAACGACTTTCGAATATCAGTCCTTCTGACCAGTCTCGTATTTTAGAATGCCCGTGATATTTCATAGTGCACATGGCGGTCAGTGAGGCCACAAGCCAAATTTATTTCGCTGCACTGAAAAAACGAAGTAGTAACGAAACGCTACCCGAAGGTTATTAAGAACTGGCCGCAAGAAGAAGGAAACTATTTGAATTCAAATACATGGGGTTACTTGTGTACGTTTAAAAATGTTGTAAAGAAAAAAAGAAGAAGGAATGTGACGAAAACGCAATGCCTCACTGATGCGTTTTAAGAATTCCTGCATATAGCATTACAAACTCCTCAAACTTCCCTCAGTAAGGGGCCATTGGCTGTCTCTCGAGTTGGACAAAAACTGAAGTCAGTAAAATCAGCACGCTAGGTAAGACGGCGTGTTTTTCTCTGGACGCGCACTTAACATCTCACACCGTAAAAATGATTTAAAGAACAGCACTTCTGAGCAGCTCCGGAATGAAGACGTTGCCTTCTCGAGAACATCCTTGTTTTTAAAAACAACAGCGTCAAATGCGCATATGAATCTTGATATTACGCTATTCCGACCAGCAGGGCCCCCTTCTTATTGCTTGTTGCTTTCATTTAATGAGTCGTTTGGAAAACTACCTTCAGAGTATTGGTCGAGTGCCTTGTACGGCAATTAAGCCTAGCTCTGCCCAATGTAAAGAATCCGCAGCAGAACGCAAATCCGGCTCTTCTGAGTCCATATAAATGATTCAGAACGCGCTTTAAGTTCTCCTTCGTGATGACTACAACTCAAACAGCACACGTGTTTAGACTTTAGAGTTTATGAACTATCCACCTACTTCCTCTCCTCAGCATCATTCATCATAGCGCACTTAAGACGTGACCGGAACCGCAATTCCTTTTTTTTCGCTCTCTCTTCTACAAGTGATGCCCCTCTGTGAAGCCGCACACACCATGTACAGGGAAGTTGAAGCACATGTCAACGCTTAGCACCGAAATAAAGATACAGGAGCTCGTTACTTACTACCCGAGATGTTTACCACTTCCCGAAAGACATGCTTGGGTTCGTTAAGACTACACTGCGCCTCTTCTGCTCACTGTAGCGAGCTTGAGGGAAAAAAAAAAGCATCAGATGAAGGCAAGCTTTTCGTTCTCATTCAGCAAGCCATGCTCATCGCTTAAGTAGAGATCTTGCAAAATCATGAAGGTAAAGAACGCTTTCATATACTCCGCAGACTTATCTGAACGAGGATTTATTATTTTTTGATAATTTATTTGGTGGTCTTGGGGTTTTAGCAAGATTTCGGCCACCACAGCGTGTAGAAGTAAAACGAACCCATTGAGCAGTGTTCAAGGGTCACTATAGGATCGCCGTTACAAACCAGATGAAAACGTAGACGAACGGTGGGCCGGAAGGCACGCGCCCTTCTATCGTAGGCTTATAGAAGTTCCTTGCTTTTAGAAGTCCCTTCCCAAGTGGAGCCAATAAAGTTATTCTCTCTTTCTCTTCCCAAGTGGAGTGGACTTTCCCAGGAAACCTCGCGCTGCGCGAACAGAGATGTAAAATAAAACAAACTGCTCCCATTAAGGTGAAAAATGACCGGAAGCGGGTACGTCGAGCGGCTGCCAGAGCGCGTCATGCTGCACCAAAACAGCTGGCCTGACGGCGTCTGCCGAGATGTATGCGCCACCTTCCGAAGGAGCCCGCTAGACGAACAACAAGATTACTCAGGCTCGAACTTGGTGCGGCTCTGGTGAAGAATGTGCTGTCGCTGAGGGTGATATGGCGTTGGCCGTTAATAATCTCGAACTTGGCGGCCTGGTTGCCCGCTGACGCCATCATATGCAATATAAAGAAAAAAACACAAACTTGGGACTGCCTTAATTCGTGATCCTTATGATGAGAGAGAGAGGCCCACATGCACAATGTCGTTTACATACTTTTCTTATACGGTTTTCTTCTATCCTCATATCCCTCGATTTTCTTTTTCCCTTCGCTATTTACCGTAGCGCTTCAGCCGCCCTGTTAGCTTGTTAGCTGCCAATATCGCAATACGCAAAACGAGTTTGAATGCAGGAACAATCTTGTGACAGGATAGGCGGGCTGGTTGACACTGCACTCTCAGTTAAACCTAAATTGTAAGAATGACGACAAATGCAGAAGTGTTTAGATGCAGTCTTCTTCGTATATCGTCTCCCCCGCGCTTCAGTGGAGCCGAACTCGCAAAGCGGCGAGTTCCTAAGTGCCATTTGGTGCCCAACTTCGTTAAACCTCCCATGAATCGAGAACAAAACATTTTATGCTAAGGTTTATTGATATTAGTCGACCCGTCAGCCCAACACACGCTTGGTTAACCTCCCTGCCTTTCCTCTTCGCTTTCTCTCTCTCTCTCTCTCTCTCTCTCTCTCTCTCTCTCTCTCTCTCTCTCTCTCTCTCCCCGATGCTTATGGTATAGTAGCTACTCTGAACGTATATAATGTCTCCTGCGCTCGTGTAGTCCTTCGGGTAATCAAGGAACGCGGAGGTAACGGCTACGTCGCGAGTTCGTGCCAGGCTGTTCCATTACTTTAATTAATCATTCAAAAGTTGAGACACTCGCGGTGGCTGCTGCGACTAGGCCTGGCACATTGTTCACAGCCACGATGACAGAAGCCAACGTACACGCTTCGGTCACCCGCGTCTCAACAACTTATTCGTCACCCCTCCCACACTCCCCACAGCGGCCGCACCCTCACGCGCGTGCGAAGTAAAAACAGCGGGAACAGAAAGCGACGCAAATACAAGGGCACAAATTCAGGGCGTGTGCTCGCTCGCTGCTTGCCGTAGGCGCACCAGAACAATGCAAATCGCCGGACGCATTATGTGAGCCTCGGCCGAACGGGCATGCGGGCAGTGTGCCTCGCCGTACAGGGCCGACGTACGATACCTTTCTTCCGCGATACACTCCTCTCTCGCCGTGTTTAATTGCGAGAGATCGCGCCGCCTCTCGCGTTCTCACGCGACGAGCTGCTTCGGCTTTCCTTATCGCCCTGGGCCGATCTGGTACACACACACACGGGCTTTTCGTCGAACCAGGGAACGGGGCACGCTGGCGTCACTGAGCCGCACGACAGACGCATCGCCCCTAGGCCTAAACGCACGTGCGCGTGCCTAGGCAACGTCGCATCTGGGCCGGAGATTATACGGGCTACTTGCTAAGGCGACGATTCTTCGAACGCGTACACGGCCGTTCGCTGACGTGCAAGTGTTATAAGTCTGGGGCGAGCACGAACGAAGTTTGGAGTGCACGGCACTCGTGTTATACAAGTATAATTGCTGTCCGTGCTCGGCGGCTGCTCTCGTTCTAGTCGCGAATTCTAAAATCGCAGGTTGATTGTGGGCGAGTTGCGCTGAAACTTCGTGCACTCGTGTAGTCCTTCCGGTAATCCAGGAAGGAAGAAATGCAACTTAAGGCTCGCGTTATTTTTCAGCGTGTTTTCGCGAATGCGTGCAAAAATGCGGAACAGCCTCTTGAGACCTGAGCTGATTTGGTTGTTGCGTATAACGCTTTCGCCTGCGAACGAAGACATCAGATAACAACGAAACAATCGCTTTATTAAAGCGTTTCACATAGTGAGAGCACGAGATTTTCCTCTGGGCGCGTGTTTTTCATTGCTTCTTTTTTTTCTTTACTACATGGATGACCAAGTACGCAGTATGTATAACAATCACAATATTCATATGGCGCAGCAGGAGTAATACATCGGTCGATAGTCACAAAGATTCATTCAGAAACAATCCTTGCCGCTGTAGCTGCACGAACAAGCTAAATGTGCATTATTACTGTTCTCAATCGTAAGCGAAGTTAGTTTACCACAACCAATATTCCCATAAAAGGCTGTAAGTCATTCTTGTGCTCCTTCCCTGGGCGAGCAGTGATGTCGGTGCACTCATTAAAGACGTGACGGTGTTTGCCATAAGCACTATTTAGAACAGCCGATAATCATAGGCAGCCTTGCATGGAGAACATTACTCTCCATGACACCTGCTCGTGAGAATTGCGCCTCCGGCACCGTATGCGTTTGTGAAACCCCACCAAGGCCGAATGTTGCGATGCCCCTACTAGCGCTTACGTCGATATAATGAGAGCAAGTTCGTATAGCCCATTGTCGACCTGTGCCGAAGCATAGGCTGCTGGAACGTCGTATTCGCGTTGCTCACGTAATCCTTCGCACCGTTGATCACAACACATTCAACATCCGTTACTCGAACGCGTTTTGCCGTCATGGCAGCTTAGCATCTCAGCTGTACGCAGATGCTAACCTCGTCGACACGGCTTCGGTACCCGGCCACGGCGGCAACGCGAGTGCTTTCAGGTCGAGGTGTACGGTAAAAAAAAAATGCCAGGTGGTCGAAATGACGTGCCACAGAGTAACATGGTGGATTTCGAAGGTAAGGCCCTAGAAGATCTTAACTCGTAAATGTATAAAACTTGTGTTTCTAATATACAAATATGGTCATTACTACAATTACTCTTTGCAAACGCATGCAGCAACTGAAACTCTTCAGTTGCTGCGTGCGTTTGCAAAGAAACCGAGGAACACAGTCGCCCTTGTCAGTAACACGTTGGTCCTCGAACATGAGCTGCTTTCACTCCTGCTAAGCGCAACAACAACAACAACAACAACAAAAACACCGTTGTTAGTGGAGCAAAGGACATTTTGCGTGAGCCATTTCAACCATACTCAACGTCTCTCAGAATATTTTGATCTAATAATAATCTTTGTTTCCGTTGCATCCTTCTACTTGCTTCAAGTGAAGACATTTAAAGAAAAGCCTAAGCACGCATTGACAAAAATGGCCTCATCCAAAAAAAAAAAAAAAAAAAAAGGTTTTTAAACGATCCAAACACTGGACGCATTTTTAGAGATGCCGTCCGGCCAATAGCATCAAGCAATTAAGAAAGAGAAGTTCCGTAAACTCAGCCCCTGTTCTCTCAGATGCGGCAAACAGCATCTCCGCCTGAGCTCCGTCCAGTTTTCTCTTCCATAGCGTCCCGCGTACTGCAGCCCAACGGCGTTTTGTGCGCCTACGGTTCTGTATAAACGTCATTAGGCTCGGTATACTCCCAAGAGCATCGCCGAGCCGAGTGCGACGGCCTCGGACTGGCCCGACCGCCACTCCGTATAATGCAGCGGTGCTCCACGCGGCAGCCGGCGTCGCCCGAGACAAATTACCCCCTTTGAAAGCAGCAGCTAGTCCCCGTGCAGCCGACGAGGGCGACGGCTTCCGAGCTGCCGCCCGAGTCTTCGCAAAGCAGGCGTTGTCGGAACCCTATCTGGCACAGATAAAAGGCGACAGCTTTTGAGCGCGAGGCGTCTGTATACCGCAGCACACCAAACTCTTCGGTGGAATTCTGTGAAAACAAGCGCCATTTGCGTGCGCGTAACGGGGGCGCAAGAGGGAGGACTTTCATGATACGCGAAGTCGAAATATTTTGAAGCTCCAGTTGCGTCCTCCGTGCAAAGATTATCAGTTCCCTGAGGGCCAACAGACATCTTCGTAAGTTTCGCCAGTGTTATCGTAGATGAAAACTTGAATACAGTTCTAATGGGATCCTGCAAGCATTACGTTCTTACATAAACAGGCACATGGATAGAGCCATCCATCAGGCACGTGCACCATTTTTCAAGCACTGTAACCGTGAGATAAGCAAACAGTGACAGTGCTTTCGGGCGGCATAAAAGACTGATTGCACTAGATTATCAAGGTTATTAAGAAAAGTTAGAGAATAAAGCCTGTATATGAAGTGACGCATCTTCAGAAGGAGGCCCAGGAGTTAAAAACGTGGGAGGACCTCCTATAAGAATTGAACAAGCAGTTTTCTTAATCACGGGAATTCATAAACTATACATATAAAAGAAATATTAAAAACGTCGTGGATTTACTACATTAGAAAGACAGCGCAGAGACTGACCGATAAATCAGTCAATAAGAGGAGAGCAAGTAAATTTTCATAGACGATCTAAAACCACTCAAAGGTAACATTTTCAAGTAAGGGTTTAGCATGTTCCAAAGAAAAATTGCGCTGAAAGAGACAGTTTGTTTACCGTAATTTGTGGCAACTCTTGGTAAAAGGAGGTTATTTGACTGAGCGAACTTAGTTGGTTTTCTTTGCTTTTTTTTATTAGTGAGCAGATGTATTGAAAGAAATCAAGAAAATCTTGATGGTTGATAACTTTATACAGCAGGACCAGCAGACTAGTTTTACATGTGTAAACAACAGGAAGTACACCTAATTTTAGGAAAAATGACTTAGTTGGTGAACGAGGGGATGTAAATGTTATAATCTTCAATGCGCATTTTTGGATGCTAACCAAGCGAGACATATGAGTGTAATAAGTATTTCCCCAAGCAGTAAAACAGTATTTTATGCATGTATGCAGAAAGCGTGACGAAGCGAGAAATGGGTATTAAAGCTAAAGGTTCAACGATTTTCATTAGAAGTCTTATGTGGAAGCTGATTTTCTTAACTACTTATCTGTGAATCAGTGTGAGCACCAAATTTTAGATTGGAATCTACAATGACTCCTAGGAACTTCGCAGAACTTATTTATTTACAAATAATTTCAACATTGCTTTTCTTATGCGTAAATTAGATGTCATGGATCATTGAGGGAAATGGAAAATTACTAAGTGAGACTTAGTAAGGTTTATGCTCATATAATTCTTATGGCACTACTCTTCCAGCCAGCGTACAGTGCAGTTTATCTAAAAGAGTAATGAAGTTAGCACACGCAACAATCGTCGTGTCTTCGGCGTAAAGGGGACACTTGCAACTATTTAAATAGCTCGATAGATCACTAATAACAGTTCCACTTGGTGGACTATTTTTTAAAAAACAAGACAGAGAACACAGGGACGAAGGGGACCGATAGTTCCAACAACACCTGCGCTGCGATAAAGGCTGCGATGCTTAAAAAAGTCCCAGGTCACCGGCCACGGAAACCTACTTGTTCGCGAGCAGAACTAAGCCCAAGCAGAGTTCAATGCCGCCTTTACGCCTGCTGCGTAAGTGCGCACACAGACAGACAGAGATGTAGAAACACGGATGCGCAAACGTACGAAAAGACTAAGCTAACAGGGGGTAAAAAAATACAAAGAACATCAGGCTCTTTCCAGCTACAGGTATAAATTCGGTTTCGCCGGTCAACGCGCTTTCCCAGAGAAATAAAAGGCCCGTATACAACAACCGGCGCGCGCTCCCGATCAGTGTGACCGAAATCGTGCTCGGGCCTAAAGAAGAGGTCGAGCGGCAAGCGCGAGAACGCCACGCTGAGCAGCGTGCGGTGCGAATCTCATCGCAAAAGCCCATCTCGCACATGCCACGAGCTGCTATTTGTCTCGGGAGTATAGGCCTATACTATACGATCGTGGGCGCCCCCAAATGCAAAGCGCGGTGCGTGGCCTTGGCCGACGAGCGGTGTACGCACCCGCTCGTGCGTGTGAGAATCGAGGGCGGGACAGAGGTCGGCCGGGACAGGCACGCCACGGCTCGCCGCCAACAACGTGGATGCCCGCTTATAGAAACCGCTTAGCAGATACAGATCTGCGTCTGGGTGTACCTAACTAAAAGGATGCAACGGGGGACAGGTGCAAACAGCAAAACCGCTTAGAGTTCGACAATTCACCCTGGCGCATCGATATGCTGTCCTCATGATTGGCTCAGATGGTGAAGCTATATACCGAAGTGGGGCTGGTTCCGGGATCGAATTATAAGTTACAACAGGCTTCTCGACGAATATGAGCATTGTGAGAAATACGAATGAATTTCCTTTGTAGGTTGGCTCTAGAGACGGGTGGATGACAATCTTTCAGGAACTTTACCTAACCATCCACAAAATTGATTTGCTATAGCAAACATACGGCGCCCAAAGCACTTAACCAAAGCGGGCTCATCCAAAAAAAAAAAAAAAAGATTGCAAGAAGCCGGGCGGATGTATGGTCAATTTCGTGCGGACTTGCCATATGTTACCATTCCATTTAAGGAGCTTCACACGACGGTCTTAGCCATGGTCTGCACGATTTCTTTTCCAAACAAGACATTAAGAGCTCAATCCCAAGTATCGAGTGGTATACACCTACTCCCAACTACTAGCGAAGAATTTACGCTAAAGAACTAAGTCGGTACTTGACAGTTTCAGAAAGTTTGCAGCTGCGGCATATGCGGTCAGCACTGCGATCCGCCCTTCCAATGCTAAGCTTATCTTCTTTTTTTCTTCAAGCGGATTCTTAGCTACGATACGCTTAATCATACATTTTTTTTCTGCTGCTCACTCTTCCGATTTGACCTGTTTCCAGAATTCGTGTTCTTCTCCTTTCATCCGTCCGTCCGTCCGTCCGTTTGTTTGTTTGTTTGCTTGTTTGTTTGTTTGTTTGTTTGTTTGTTTGTTTGTTTGTTTGTTTGTTTGCTTGTTTGTTTGTTTGTTTGTTTGTCTGTTTGTTGTCAGTCGTGGTGGTACACGGGTTATGACACTATGACGCTCCGCGCTGGCACAGAAATGTGCGATCGATCCCGACGGTGGCGGTCGCATGGCCGATGAAGGCAAAGACGCGGTTTCAGTGCGCGTTAAACAACATCACGAGGTGTAAAGTTTCGGAGCCCTTCATTACTGCGTGCCTCATTATAATATCGTGGTTTTGGCACGTAAAACTCCAGCAATGATTGCTATTCTTTCTTTCTTTCTTTCTTTCTTTCTTTCTTTCTTTCTTTCTTTCTTCCTTTCTTTCTTTCTTTTTCTAGTTTGTCATTGACGATTATATGTTCCGCATAATCTTTCAAACCTTAGTGCTTTTGTCTCTATATTCGCCAGCCTGTTCTCGGCCGAGTGATAGCGCGGTAGTTTCTCTCTCTCGTTCTCTCTCTCTCACCACTGGTCTACATAATACCACTCTGTAGTACGCGCACACGCCAAGCCGTGCCTGCCACTGTGCTCTGCACCAAGAGCGCGCTGGACACGCCTGTAACGAGACAAGGCCAAGTCCAAGGCAAGCGGCGCTGCATATACCGCAGCCTTGTCGGCTCACAGGTCACGTTTACAGCATGGGGGGAGCTCCCGGGAGAGTCCGGCTGCCGGACACTTAACCACGATTGATCGCACCTGCCCGGATCAATCAGCGTGGCGTTGCCTGCAATAGTGGCATTCGAAGGCCATGGTGCCACGCGGAAGTTTTCCCGTGATCACAAAAAATTATAACGCTAAAGTGGTTCGCCGGAACAATTCCTAGCCCAACTTGCCGTCATCATCTGTTAAATTTCGCCGCATGCCATTATGCTCAATGCATAATGAGCGCTAACCACAGTCATACAGCTTTACGATGGCTTTGTTTTGCGCGCAATGTTATAAAAGCGGCGTACTTGAAGCGTTCTTTTTGAAGCTACAGATGTATTTTTCCTCTTTTTTTCACTCCCTCTTCATATATATATATATATATATATATATATATATATATATATATATATATATATATATATATATATATATATATATATATATATATATATTACTCCTAATATATATATATATATTACTCCTATATATTACCACTGTAGGGCATCACAGGCTTGTATACATTATTTTACTCCAACGCCGGCACGCTGTTGCTTACAGAAATCGAGGGGGCGATCAGGCGCTCATGCCAAGACCCTGTTCTTCTAGAATTCCAAGACCATAATTGAGCGTAGAGATACGTAGCACTATTATGCGGCGCTTTTGCACCTAAACTGCTCTGCGATCGTCACTGTTATCTACAGCGCCCTCGGGGAAGCCAGCAGACGAACTTCGCGGCCTCGCGCCGTCGTTGCAATGTCCCCTTGTTATTTCTCTCTTCCGACCTTCAGTTCGGCATACGCGGTCTGCCTGCTGACGCCCACCGGCAAAACGCGCCCATAATGAACGATCCTATGTATCTCAAGGACCAGTGGCGAAAAAGCACGCACGCAACGACGAAACCGGAAATAATATTCCGCAGTTATCGATTATCGTGTCATTTGTCGCACACGTTTTTGCCCCTTGGGAACGTTTCAAGCATGTTATGCCAAAAGCCAGCCTATCAGACAAAGAAGACAAACAAGACATTCGAAGCAGAATGACACGTACGAGGACGACGTGTTTACGTAGGTTGCTTACCAGTCGCAGGAAAATAAAAATGACCTTTGTAGCACGCGCGTGGATATATCTCGACAAAATCGCCTAGAAATCTCAACAGCCTCCCATTTCTTTATTGCTGTCTCAGAGCTTGGCGAGAAATGTGACCTAAGACAACGTTAATAATACTAATAATAATAATAGATGGAAAGGAAAAAAATGAATGCTAAGAGTGCTTCCGATGAATTTTACAATACAAAGCAACTCGAAATGACTTCACGATAAACAAAGCGCTAACATGGTAGAGGAGAGAACACTTTTGTTCCTCCATGCTTTCCTTCATGTAGGGTGGAGCTTACGGCAACGAAAGGCTTATGAGATAAACTCACACCCAAACCGCACCCCACCCTGTGAGCCACATTTCCAACTATCAGTTTTAGCGTTATTTCTAACCGACCGGCAAGACCCACGTAAACTTCTGCCAGTTTTCCAATGTCATCATTCAAGAGCTAATCGCCGAAGCGCATGGTACTACTTGCATTCCACAAATTATTAAGAACACAAATAAAGACGTTTTACCTATTTCACTGAGCGTGCGAAAGTACCATCAGCGATAATAACAGTTATGAAATATGCGCGTTTTACTTCAATATCATACCTTAAGATCAGTGAGCACTTGCCAGAAATGACACACGTTCAGTGTGCACGTTTCGAGGCGCTGTATTTGTCATGCGAGTTGCAAATAGTGCTTACGCAAAACAACCACGAATTGTCTATGTTCTTCGTGCAGGCTTTCTGGGCGGCCGTTCGAACGAATTTTACACATCGCCTTGAGGCTAGAAGTGTCGACAGTGCGGCGCACTTTACAGCCTAGACTTGTCGGCGTCTGTAAAAGCGCGACGTTAATGCGATGGTGCGAGCGAAAGGCTTGGCGCCTAATGGTTGGGGCTCTTCCTTCGGCAAACGCCGTTAGAGGCGCCGGGAAAAAGGGATCCCCGAACTGAACGAATTTCAACATAGTTCGTGTCAGCCTTTTTGCATACGTAGAAAAAAAAGTTTATCTCGCTAGCGGATCAAATTTTTTCTCTTTCTTCCCCCTTTTTTTATCGCTTTTTAAGGAAAGGCAGAACAGCGTAACGCTTGTAGGAGGAGCAAAAAGAAAGATCCATCTATCTTCAGTGCGGCGCACTTACGAAAATTCGAGGTTCGACAACGAGATTTCGCACCCAAGCGTACTTCATAGCCGAAGAGCTCTTGCGTTTCGCTTGAGTGTATGTTTCGTCTTGTCGAAGCAGATGGAATACGAACCGAAGAGGAACGCTCGAAATGCCCGCGAAAAGAAGGAGGATAAAGATTTGTTTACAAATGCAAGGGTGGTGAGAAACGAGAGGTCGCTCCCATAACGTGAAAAATTCCCTGTGATGCGGCAGCGTAGAACGGCGCACGTTAAAAATTGATGAAGCCAACCAGACAATAATTTCTTAAATCAAAGGGATATTAAAATACCAGCAGCGAAGGGACTTGCAGTTACCGAGAAGCTGGGACTAATCCAGTGAATCCTGCTATCGTTAACACAGCTAAGTTTATACGCTTGCTCGAAACCTATAGTTTCTATCGAAAACATACTAAAGAAACAAGCGTAAATATAAGATGCAAAGCAGAGGCCTGGGCCTCATACTCAAGAATGTAGAAATAGAACTAGGCAAATGGAACGGAAACAGAATCTGAGAGCCACCGCACACAGCACATATCGTAATTTTACTCGTTGCTACTAGGAGACTAGATGAAAATGAAAATAAAAAATTCGGACGTCATCTAAAGAGTACCAGCAACACTGCAATGCAGTAGGTGTCGAAGTAAACGGTGACAGAGGGATAGAAGATACAAAAACGGAAAAATTCGCGACGAATGGGTGAAACACGAGCAAATAGTACGTACAGAGAGATGAATTAGGAAAGCAGAGAGGTCGTCCTGAGCTAATACGCTTTGGCCTGCTACTCTGCACAAGGGAAAAAGGAAACGAGAAGAAAGGAGCGATGCAGGGTGACGATGCGCACGCAAAGTAACCACGTTATACAGTACTTTCTTTAAAGTCGATCATCCAGTTCCATATCGTTAAAGGAACGAAAAAGTGTCTTTGTGGTTTTCATTGTGGCTTTCATTGTGGCTTTCATTGTGGCTTTCATTTCTTTGTGGCCACAAAGTAGTACGTATGTATTGCTTATAACATTGCTGTAACAACGAGCAGCCAACATTAGTCCGAAACAAGCCAACACTGGTTGCTGCTGGCCTGTGAGTGAATACAGTACATGTCACGGCATGTATTCCGTGCCAATTATTTTATGAAACGCATATTCTAATATCCCATTTAAAGAAACGACCGCAATACCATTTTGCTATTTATGTCATTCATGTCATGATATACATGCTATGCATGCAACGTCATTTATGTCACTGCATGTTATTCGTCTACGTTACAAATGGTTCTCATGTCGTGCGCATATGTACCCAATTTATTAAACAGACGCTAATCAAACGACCACGCAGGCATAGCAACAATAGCCAGCGGTAAGCAAACATCAGTGAGCGCTGGTAACATTCCAGTGTGCGGTTTTTGACGAACCTGGGTTGTTGGTCTTCCAAACGAATAAAACGAGATGCAATTGCTTATTCTGTATAATCTGCAGCTTATCTTGGAACATCTAGGCTCGATAAATGCGACGTCGGCCACGTTTCCCCCAACCGGATACACCGAAGGTCATCGCCCTCCCCACTGCGCTGCTCGCGAAATTGTCGCAGTGATCGCCCACTTAACGGGCACTCGCATTACCAACGTTCTTCGGTGGACCTTCACGACACACTGGTTGTGCCAGGAGATTTCCGGAATCGGACGGCAACAAACGCCGCGAGGAATGAAGCGAGTGACATTGGCGCAGGCAATTACGAGCGAGAGATATCATTTGCGCCAATTTATACATCGTCTACGTGCCGTTAGTATCTCTATATTCAACAAGCGCGCAAGTTTTACCGAAGCGTAGGTGTCGATAATGTCCAGTGAATCAAGATGTGCTTCCATTTGTCGCTGTTATGTTTGTCCAGTTGGTACATTGCTGCTTTCTTCCAGGAGACGCGCGGACCCTTGCGCGGCTGGGCGCTGGGGCCTTGAATTGTCGACATGGCTTCATAATGCACACGGCTGTCCTCTCCAGAGGACGAAAGGAAAATATATCTGTGATTGATTGATTGATTGATTGATTGATTGATTGATTGATTGATTGATTGATTGATTGATTGATTGATTGATTGATTGTTTGGTTTATTTCTTTCTGTATTTACAGAAATCGAAACAAAAGCAAAAGGCTACATAGCCTGACACGATAGTCAGCCTGATTTCTCAACGCTGTGCTTTCAATCCAGTCTTTCAATCAACTCTTTCAATCCATTAAAGAGATCTCTGATGGCAAGATTTAAGATGGCAAGAGCAGCCTGATCTCAGTATTTGACAAAGAGAATTTTTCGTGAATAACCGATTGAATGAGAGTGCCACATCGAAGTCTGCAACTTCGATGTATTCGAAAGAGAGATCGGGATTGTACAGTGAAAAGTGAAGAACTTGTCATGATTGCACTTGGTATCGGTTGCGCAAGATCTTTAAATGCCTGACGAAATCAGGCGGTTTAGTGACTGAAGGATATGATTAACGATTCCCTTTGAAGGTTACGCCTGGATCCGAAAAGAAAGGTTCAAAACGAGTCAGGAATCTTTCGAACTCATTGTAAAAGCGGGAGGGACAAACATCAATTCGTACTTATGTCTGCAAACCGGCACCAAAGGCCGTAGACGTACAAATACAGTTAAGAACAAGTGACATATCTCGCCTTTAAATCTGCTTCTCATGCACTTGTAACTTTTACAAATTGAGCCAGCGCCGTCTTCATACATAGTTAAGGCCCTGTATAATAATAATAATAATAATAATAATAATAATAATAATAATAATAATAATAATAATAATAATAATAATAATAATAATAATATGTACAGCTGATTTTGCATATATATTGTAACATTTTAAGTTATGTGCTTCTGTTTTCTGATGCCAGACTGTACAGGGGAGCTGAGGCCTTCGTCAGGCATTCCACTATTTAGCCCCGGCTTCCTCTATTTGTATGAAAGGGAACTGAACTTCACCTCACTTAAAAAAAACAGTAAAGAGAGAGAGAGAGAGAGAGAAAGAAAAGAATAATAATAATAATAGACGGAGTTTTTACGTGCTAAAATCAGATATAAGAGGCACGCCTCGCAGAGGAGAATGGTCTAGTGGCTGTGGTACTCGGCTGCTGATCCGAGGGTCGCGGGATCGAATCCCGGCCGCGGAGGCTGCATTTCTATAGAGGCTAAATGTTGAGGCCTGTGTACTGTGCGACGTCAGTGCACGTTAAAGGACCCCGGGTGCTCTAAATTCCTGGAGCCCACCAATACGGCGTCTCTCATGCTCATATTGTAGTTCTGGGATGTAGAATCTCAGAAATCAATGTATCGTAGTGGAGGGCTCCGGAGAAGCTTTGACCACACTGAGATTAAACACTGGCAGTTGGGCTAGTGAGTAAGGGTTCATAGTGAAACGGTGCCACAAAATTAAGACGAAACACAAAGAATGGACATAAACGCCTAACTCTCAACTAAGCTTTATTCACATCGACACAAATTTTTATACGTACTCGTGGCTACAAAAAAGAAATAAATAAACATACAATAAGATACGACATAACCCATTAATATACGAAATTTCCTTTTGCAGCAACGCTATGGGAAGCTTATGCACGAATCTTTGTTATGAATATGCAAAGCCTCGATTATCTCGAGTGAAGCGCTCTAGTATATCGTTGCATTTGTGTCTTACTCTTTACCCATCATCAAAGTGCAACCATACAAGAAAGATGGTGTTAACAGGCTCCAGCAAACACAAAGACAAAAAGAGATAAAGGAAAAGTGAGGTTGAAGCGCACGACCGCTTAAGTCATGTAAAGTTCAACCTATCTTAATATCTGAAAGAACACACAGAGTTTCAAATAGAGCAGTCCTCGAACACGGCTTGTCGCTTCGCTGCTGCAGAAGGAGTAATTTCTTTAAAAGCTGTGCTCGCAGAATATTGAGATAATGAAGTGTAAGCTAGGGCATCGCAATCAAGGAACGTAGATAAGTACTGAAGAGTAAAATTTTGGGCCAGTTGGTAATGCATGCTTGGAGGGTGAAGCGCACAGCACGGGACAGGACTAGCGAGACGGACAACGCGGGCGCTAGCTAGCAACTGTGAAGGTCTATTGAAAATGCATCGTCTCAGCAAGACAACATGGGCATGAGCACACCATCCTGAACAACACAGCAACAAAAAACGAAGATTTCTCTACCGTTACATCAAAAAGACACGTGCTAAAAATGCATACATCCACTGATTTAAAAGATGCCAGACTGGCAAAACAGTAGTAGAGCAGGAATGACTAAATGAATATGTGCAACAAACAACAGTGAGCAGGACAGCCTAAACGCGGCTACACAGAAAACGCATTTCTTTGTCCAACAGAGAAATGGACGGAACGCTAACACACATGCCGGGCTCACAATTATTTATCAGGGCGGCTTTTAAAATCTTGACAAATGTGTGTTTAAGTTCCTGGTCCATATTCACAGAAATGTCTTTCAATAAAAATTTGCGTAAGAAAATATTTCAGCCAATCTTGGTGCTGGACACATCAGTAGAGAAGCCATATGGCCAATGACAATAAGCACTTACTAAAGAGATGTATCGTGAATTCAGGCCCTGTTCTGTGCTCGTAGGTTTCCAATGACTATAGGCTGAGCGGATGACGTTCTGTAAATATGCGACCTGACACCTTACCCTGTATGCTCAATTATGTTTTGTCGAAAACTGTTCTGTGGCCTGTGTGAACGGTACATCGATTTTAACATCGCGGCAAAAAAAAAAAAAAAAAGAAGAGGGGGGGGGGGGGGGTGAGGGGACTTTAAGAAAGCAGAGCAATCTACAAGAAGCCATAGATCTGGTTTGCAGAAACATTTTCTTTTTCTAGGAACTCTTAGGTTCCCTAAGAAAAGCTGATCGTATGATATGGACGCACACCAAAGCATGAACGCCTTTTCTCATGGGGTACAAATGGTCCTGAACTGAAACTTGAATACCTTCACTACTTTTTTTTTTCTTTTATATAAGTTTAAGTCATGAATGCTAACAATAGCCAAGCGTGCGACTCCCACTCCACCCAATCTATATGTCCTTGTCTCCATACATGTCCAGAGGTACAAATACCAGACCCTTGAAGCCTTAATGCCTATTGGTGCATCTATAAATGCTTGCTTCTTTAAGTGCATAATCTAACAAAGCATACCGATAGGTCTTGTCCAAAGGTACGCGTGGAGAGAAATTAAAGACACGCATGCACACACGCCGCTTCTTTATCCCGAACGGCGTTTCACTAACATTTATACAAATCTCCCGTGTCTGCCCGTCGGCACGGCTGCTTGCAAATTGGGTGCGTAAATTGGGCTGTACTCTTACGCCTCTGGCGGCATGTCTAATCCACTTTGTCTCGCCCCGAGTCAAAATAAGCTGGTGGGAAAATACCATGGCGAGCCCTGCCCTAGCGTGAAGGGTGCAATCAATTACAGGCAGCGGCGAGTGTACGCTAACCCGCAATTTGCGCGGCCTTACGACGTTGTCTCCACCAGATGGATATAGCAGGTTATACAGAGCACCGTTTCATTGGTAAGGTGCTGTTGCCACTACAAAACAAATTAAGCTGTTCATTATAATCCCACAATGTCAACCAAAAGCTATAGTGCTTTCGATGACTGTTCATTTCACTACATCTTTTGACATTTTGATCCTGCTTCGTAGCTGAACTTACTGAAACAATCCTAAAGTTCAGACTTCGGCAACGCTCTATGTTCACATATATAATACAACTAGTGTGATGTTTAACATGGTCAGTAAATTTCACGTATGCTAAGTTTTCTCACTGGCCATATCTTTGCATATATGCTAGGTTTTTTTTTTTTTTTCATCATCCAAAGCATGGGTGTTCAGCAAGGCTCAGCCATGCATGATGCTGCACGATGCACACGCTTGGAAGAGACAAGGCTTTTGAATCTTGCTCAGACGAATTTCCCGTGCCAGGCTTTCTAACCGGCGCGGCAAAACAGACATACGGAAGAACAGCCATCGGGGGTGCTCCAGAAAACGGTAGTCGCCATTCGTTCACTTGTGAATCGTCGTTAAAGGTGTGGATAATTACTGCCATGAGTTCACACATAAATATTATGCAAGTCTACGATGTCAACTAAAAATGGGCTTTCCAACGTCGCATAAATTTCTCCTTCAGTTCATGAACATATCGTGTGCGCACGGCTCTCGGAAATGTTGACAGTTTGTAGTATTGCTGGTGTTCTATCTCTACAGAATTAACAATAAGCAGTGCCCCGCCACGGTGGTCTATAGTAGCTATGCTACTCGGCTGCTGATCCGAGGGTCGCGGGATCGAATCCCGGCTGCGGCGGCTCCATTTCGATGGAGGCGAAATGTTGAGGCCCGTGCGCTGTGCGATGTCTAGTGCACGTTAAAGAACCCCAGGTGGTCGAAATTTCCGGAGCCCTCCACTACGGCGTCTCTCATAATCAGAGCTGGTTTTGGGACGTTAAACCCCACATAACAACAACAATAAGCAGTGGCCTACCCATTACATGGACGACGTTCATTGAAACACAGCAACTTTGACAAGATAGCACAGCGCCCAGCTTTACCTGCAGAACAAGAAAATGCACAACAGAAGTGACGTTGCAGATGTGAGTTACGCCATCGCATGTAGACACGCTGTGAAGTTCTTTACGAGCACGATTTTCCTCCGTACAATCATAACCGCTATACTTAACCTTTTATTATTCCAAAACCACACGTCCCTTCATCCCGTCGTGTTTTCCTCTTCTTTTTTTTTTTCTTTCTGATGCAAGACATCAAAAAGCAGTGACATGCGCAACTGAACGATATGACGACTCCAGATATATGTAGCGATTCCAAGCAAATCTGGAAGCAAACTCTTCATCGTCTGTGCTGCATGGTACTTCGTAAAGCAGCATCATAACAAAACAGCACCTTCTCTCCTCAAATGAGTCCCGACGAGTCTGCGCAACGCGTTGAGCGGCGACGGTGGCAGGTGCTGTCAATCACAAAGGTGTGCCACGCACCCCTTTACGAACGTGCCTGTCTTGCGAAACACCCGCCCGTCTGTCGTCGGATGCACGTCTTCATTTTCTATAGAGGCGGGGATGACACTGCTTTTTTGCGCATCCTAGTTTGTTTGCGCCGCGAAAGTGACAAGCTTCAGTCTAGTTGTCACTTCGGCACGAAGTGGAAAGATGGTGCGTATTATACATCGTTCTGATATACTCCTGCTGTTAAGTAAGTACTGCCGCATCCTTGACTGCCCCTGGTGACACCATGCAGCAGACGAACGCAATGGGGAGCTACTTGATGCGAGTTTCTTTTTTTTTTTTTTTCGTCTTCATACAGGTGATCTACGCAGCCTCCAGTACTACCTAGCAGTCGTGTGGTAGCGGCTGTGGTTCCGTTAAGGAAAGGGCGCTAATTTCTGCAGCCTATGTCGAGAGCACGGCTAAGCGTCCGTGGGATTAGGGGAAAGGAAATGAAAGAGATAGGAGAGAAAAGCCGTAGTGGAGGTCTCTGGAAATTTTGACCACCTGGGGCTCTTTGACGTGCACTGACAATGCACAGTACACCAGCCTCTGACATTTTCACCTCGATCGAAAATGTAACCGCCGCCGACGGGAGTCGTGCGCATGAGCTCTCATGCGCACGACTGAAAAAATCTGGCGTCGTTTTCTCTGATATACATCCTTCCCCTCTCCAGAAACTCCATAAAGCGCTCTCTCCCACGAGAAGCTATAAATTAGGCACGACGGAGGAAGAGCCTTGACACTTGAACAGCACATATTTTACAAAACCATTATGTTTATCTGAAAGAATGAACAGCTGTTAGCGCAACCACGAAAAGTAGAGCTTCGGTGTTGCTTCTCGTCATGTGAATACCAGGGTGGCTGGAGACACCGTACCTTTTGTTCGACTCAATCCACGTTGTTCCGCACCGTGCATCCCTTTCAGGCCACGCACACGTTATCTAGGCCTTCTTTGTCCCCTATGTCTTTTTATCGATCACAACTCATCGTCATAGCCCGATCCTTTTCAGAGAAAGCAGGATAATAAGCAAGAGAAGCAATTCTCATAAGCGTGTAAACATGCGAAGTGATCGACGTAACTGCTGCTTTCCAGAGGCGTCATACACTTCTCACTAGCCCTCCATAGCATTCTCAGATTTTTTTCCTTAGGAGCTATCCCGCTCCCATCTCACCACCGGTTGCTCCAGCGGCGAGGAACACTTCAGTTGAAAATCAATCGGTCTTGCGCCTTGGCGCAATGATTGATCGGCGTCTGCGTTGCTCCACAACCAGGCGCAGCGGGAAGCCGCGGCTGAGGGAATGGCGACGTCTCTGCCTGCTTCGGCAATCACTGAGCACGATTCCCCGCGGCAATGAAGAGCCATTGCCCCAGGAGCTTACCGCACGAAGATGCGATGCAGATCAATACTGGCGCTAACAAGCTCGAAACGGAGACATGGTAATGACAAGGCGCGAGAAGATTAAAAAAGTGACCCTTCGCGTTACCGCGACAGACAAGAATATGAAATAAAAATTTAATCCCGAACTTTTTCATGCCGAAGACAATCACATTACAAGATTCGACATAGTGGAAATTTCGGATGAATTTTAGCACGTTGCGATCCTTTAACTGGCCCTAACGGGCTAAACCATAATACGTCTTGCAGTCGTTTTGCATTTCTCTCCTCGACTTGGTACTGGCGCGGTTTAAACTTTTGGCTCTGCGCTTAGCGTTGGAACACCGTAGTGGCTTAGTTAACACAGCAGACCAACTTGGCCTGATTATCTAAATCGCACATTTTCATGTTGTCAACGACGCACATCCATCAGGACTCCTAGGCGCGTGACACGGAGTCTCTCAAAAAAGGACATCAGAGAGCTTGCCAGATTATAGAACTAGAGAAAGAGAGAACTACAGAGCGAGAGTAACCCTTTATTAATTAAAGGTTCCTAAAGTATATTGTCGGCATGTGCTCCATTGGCTTAGTGGCTTGCCGTGCCTGCTACGGAGCCACCAGTTGGCTTCCCCAGGCCCGTTCCGAGTGTCGACCCTCCCACGAGACACTACTTACGCCACCGTTCATCCGCTGAAATCAAAACCTCCATCCACTTTTGATATTGCCGCGGGAACATTGTCACAGGTATAAGCAACAAACCAAAAGAAACCTCAGAACAGAAGCCACTAATCTTCCGCAGACCGCATACAGCGCTGCGGTTAACAAGAATTTAAGCCGGCTGTCGTCCTGCGTACGCCGATGACGTATAGGTACACGAAGAAGTTGGTGCATTGCATAACTTCTGCCAAAGCTATACAGTCCAGTGAAAGCCATAAAACTTTGCCTCGATATCGAAAGTGGACGTTCCGCAACCGCCGCGGTTCCTCAGACAATGTCCAGAGGCTTGCGCAACGTATCGCGGCGCAAGACGAAACCAACGACGCGATTGACCGGGAACAAAGAAGCAGAACAACGACGAAGCGAGGAGTCGTTGAATATGCATCTCCTTGTCCTTCCATTTTATGTACAGCCGTCGGACACGCTACGCGTTCGGCAAATACGACAAGAGCGTCGTCTGAATGCGCGTTTCACTATCAAACTATCGAAACGCCTCGCTGTACGGACTCGTTGCGACGTCTCGTCCGGGAACAGGGCCACGAAGAAGGTCGTGGGGAGATCACGAAGCGACGGCCGGCTCGTCGGCGCCGGGCAGGCGAATATACTGCGGTAGGCCATGTGGGCAGCCTGGTCGAAACGCAGCAGGCAGCGGTCGGCGCGTCGGGAACACTTCACGCCACTCTATATAAGCGCCTGTCGCGGACGCCAGTCAATGCACAATCAACGCCGCCGCCGCCGCCATCGCAGAAGCAGATGCGGCAGACTGGAGGGTCATCACAGTGCAGTGCGGTGCATTGTCCGCGCTACGACAGGTTAGGTAGAACGATGGAGTCGAGTGAAGGAACGAACCGGGCGCCCTATTCAGGACTGGTTCCGAACGCCTGGCATCGAAGGTCAGAGGACAGACACGCGAAGACTGCGCTGGAACGACGACGAACCGCTTGGCACCTTGCGTCGTCGTGAACGAAACGCCAGCGGAGGTCACGAGGAAGACGAGAAAGGTTGGCGGCGGCGTCGATCAGAGCGTGGAAGGATCAACATACCGCGAAGCATTTCATTTTCCTTGAGGATCATAAGAAACCTGCTGCGGAGGGTGGTGTTTCTTATAACCCGCCCTCGGCATAAGTATAGCAAGCGAGGGTTCATCTACTCGGGAAAAAAAAAAACGAGGCTTGATCAGGGAAATGGGGCATAGACAAAAGAGAGAGAGAAAGAGGGTATAGGTGCAGTCTCAAGGAGTTAGGTATTATCACACAAAACTAAAGGCTACAAAAAGCTTGGGAGTCGATGTTAAGCACCTAAATTGGGGAGGTGAGTGTGAATGCGTGTCTGTAATAATTTCTGGGGTTTTACGTCCCAAAACCACGATATAATTACGAGAGATGCCACAGTGGAGGGCTCCAGAAATTTCGACCACCTGGGATTCTCGTGCACTGAAATATCACAGTATACGGGCCGGGACATTTGGCTTTCATCGAAATGCAGCCTCAGCGGCCGGGATTTGATCCCGCGACCTTCGGATCAGCAGCCGCTTGCCGCAGCCACACGACCGCTGTGTGTGTGTGTGTGTGTGTGTGTGTGTGTGTGTGTGTGTGTGTGTGTGTGTGTGTGTGTGTGTGTGTGTGTGTGTGTGTGTGTGCGTGCGTGTGTGTGGTGCGTGTGTGTGTGTGTGTGTGTGTGTGTGTGTTTGTGTACGAGGAGAGATGTATCGAGGGGCATTTTTTTATTATGTCGGTCGACACGGTAAACATAATATGCAAGCACTGTCAGTTTTCATAAAATGCGGATGTAACGTCCAGCAAGACAAAAAAAAATAAGCGTGAAAAATGCACTTACACAGATTTCTAGAAAAATTTTTTATTCCTTTCCACCACCCCAAGAACGCTGAGCCGCGCACCCTAGAAGGGCTGCAGAAAATGCCGTCCTTTCCTTTACCCATTATTATTATTATTATTATTATTATTATTATTATTATTATTATTATTATTATTATTATTATTATTATTATTATTATTATTATTATTATTATTGAGCAACGACAGAGAAAACCTTATGTGGGCCCGTATTCACAAAACCATCTTACGACGAAAAAGTTCGTATAGAGAATAATACTTCAGCCAATCTTGAAGCTGGACATATAATTAGCGAAGTCATCCCACCAAACGAAATAAACACTTATGAAAGACAATTTTTGCGAATTCGGCCCCTATAATATGCCTCACATATCCTGAAAAAGTGTGAGTTCGCGAAGAACGCAGTAGCCATAATGAAACGTTAGCAGAATGTAGCATCCGTTGTTTAGTGTTGTAAAATATGCACGCTCTTCAGCACGCTTTCATTAACGAGCTGCACTTGGTTCAAGCCCATATTTCGACATTCCAGCTACCCGACGTACAACCTTTCGGAGACAGGATTTGTATTTTATCCTTTGATTTGGAGCTACGCGCTTAACCGGTCCTCTTTCATGGACACTGGGTCTCACTTCCATAGCGAGTATGATATTTTATGGGGCACGTATTCTAATTACACATGGAACACGAACGGCAGTCGTTGGTTTACGACGTGAACATAATTGAAACAGAAGCGAGGCAATGCGCAGGGAAGCCACCAAGCGCTGTTAACGATAATGAAGTACACTCTCGATTAGTGTCTCGTGTATAACGTCCTGCTTGGTCTTTTGTGTGTGTTTTTTTTACAACACGGCTACGTATAACTTAGTAAACAATGATTACATATCGCATTTAGTCATTATGTATTTGTTTTTTTTTCTACTGCACCGTACTGCTTTATTTACCGCGAGCACTTAATTACAATTTAGAGGACTCGAAAACTTATAATCTTGGGATTTGTGGAGAGCTAATCTGAAACTTCAATTTCGCGATATGAGCCGTGTTTTGCTGCCGCGGCTCTCCCGACTTTCCCTGCCTCTTAATCCATACTTTCGGATTGTGTTCCTACTTCTTTCACTGTTTGTCCATGCTCTTTTATTGATCGCACCTTCGGTAACTAGCAGAACCAAGCACCAATATAACCCGACCTAAAAGGCTAATTTGTCTTGTCAATGCAGTCCCTTATGCATCTATGTTACAGTATTGGTAGAAGAAAAAAGGCACGTCAAGTAAAGGGTGATACAAGAGCCAAGTGTGCACGCACGACCGCCAAGAGACGGCACAACATAACGATTTGAGCTCTTCAAAGGTCGCTATAGCGCATGACGTAAAGAACGACCAAAGGTGCACTGAATTGCACGCCTACAGGGACCATGTCTACGAAGAGGAGGCTTCTTTTTTTTACATCTTCGATACAACTCCAAGATGTTGACCAAAGTGGCCAGTGACTACGCGGCAAGTGGATTTCGCAATAACTCTCTGCATTTCTTATATATATATATAGCGGCTGCTGTGGTGCATCCATCCTATCCCTAGCTCTGTTCCCCTCGCGAATTTCTTTTATGCGCGCAGCGGGCGTAACTCGGTGAGGACCTATGAAACCTACGCCCGTAAAACAAATTCGAAGCCGCGAACAAAGGGCTCACGGGGCTGCTCACAACATACTCGACGTGCCCCGCGACGCATTCGCTTAGGCCTGTTTTTGCTTCCTTGCCTTTCCGCCCCTATAAACACTACACGCGTGTTTCTCTTTCGTTATTATATTACTGCCGCTCCGAAAGGCGGTCACCGGGTTACGACTGGGCCGCCCAGAGTAATGTCGTGATCGATGCAGTTTACAACCGGTGGGGTTTAAGGCAGGCGCCGCACACGTGTGCGCAGTAAAGCGGAGTGCACGGAGAAATCGAAAAAAGTACGCAAGAAAGATTGGAGCGTGAAAAGCAAATATAAACGAACATGTTTCTGACCGATGCATGCCTCAGTAAGTACGCCTCCTTTGCGCAGTACCATTGCTCGTGTTGGGACTGAGCTTGTGCCACGTGAAAGAAACAAAACCCTTGGGCTGCGATGCACAGCTAGCTGTGGCTTAGAACCCAGATTTCTTATCAAAGGAGGCGAAGGTGGTGCAAAATAAAACAGTTCTCGTTAAGTTAATAATGTTGAATAATTTTTTGGGCTTTACGTCCCAAAACCGCGATATGATTAGGAAGGGCGCCGTAGTGGACAGACAAAGAACTTTTCATGAGGTCCGCCACCCTTAGAGCAGCACTGCGGGCCGCTCCCACGTGGGGACAAGGAGGCCTATCCTCACCGCCGCACCGTGGGCTCTCTGGACAGCCCGGAGTTGTGGAACAAGCTCGGAACTCTTGATGGCAGAATTCCACTCCTCCTCGATGACTTGATTGGGCCAATGTAACGAGGGGCACCTCCAGAGCATATGTTCCAAATTGCTAACCGACCCGCAGTCCGGGCAGGTAGACTCGAAGGCATCCGGAGCAATAATGCTGAGTAGAGCTAAACTGGGATATGGCCTAGTTTGCAGCATTCGGAGTGCGATTGCCTGAGGCCTGGAAAGTTTACCGTGCGGGGGCGGAAAAGTCCGCCTGCCCATTTGATAGTGTTTTGTGACTTCATTAAACGTGAATAAACTGTCTTTAAATTCTCCCCACCCCTCCCGTAGTGGGGGTCCCCGGAAATTTCGACCACCTGGGGTTCTTTAACGTGCACTGACATCGCACAGCACGCGGGCCTCAACATTTCGCCTCCATCGAAATGCAGCCGCCGCGGCCGGGATTCGATCCCGCGACCCTCGGATCAGCAGCCGAGTACCTTAGACACTAGATTAAGAAGGCTGTTAATGGCGCGCGAAAAATACTCACGTACAGCGGTGCTTGAAATATACGTGCCAGTCATTGAGAACTCACCTGGAACGAGAGAGAAAGAAAGACATTTAATCGCTCTGCAAAAAACAGAGCAAAAAAAGAATAGTTATAGCACATCACATGAGCGTGTATACATACATGAGCACTGCACTTTGGTTGGTTTGATGCGCAACTTTCGACAAATTCACGTGGCTCAATTTGTCGACAGTTGTACATCAAATGAATAGTAGTCCCTTTATACGTACCTAACTCCTTTAGTTCGCGTTCCCGTCCTTTTTAACCATAAAAAGGCAATAAACAATACATGAATTATGTAACCTGTGTTGGCTCTAGTGGGCATTGATATTGATAGCTTAATAAAAAAAATTTAAAGTTCAACCATAGGAGTCTTACTGACGAGCTGGCTTCAGTAATGTATTGTGTAAGAAGATTTAGCATAATAACAGAACGCTGCATTTTTAAATGTTACTTTCAGAAGAAATGCGCAGATAAAAAATGAAGGTCAGATGTCAGTGTCTGGCAGCTAACGTAGCGCATAGTAAACTGACAACACTCGACAGCGCTACGGATACGAGTACTACGCTTGCAAGAGTGAAATAACCTAAATTCTGCATTCTCGTGGTGAAATATGAACCACTCAAATTATGTTGGAAATTGGCGAAGACAGTAAGTATGCGAATCAACAACAACAAAAAAAATAAACATTGGCAGGCGTTACGTTTTACGAAGTGACAAACCAAACAAATTGCTGCCGATGAATTTGCCTTAACTTTCGTTGCCGGCAAGTATCACACGGAAACTTGGAAAAGGACTCTGCGTAGTACAAGCCGAAATTGCGGAGCTCGTACGCGGAAATAATGCGATACACAAAACAAAACGGCGCTGTCTTAAATCACCCGAGACTAATGATTCGCACGAGAAGCGAACGAAAGAGTGTCAGCAAAAAAACACCAACAAAAATCAAACTCTCAGAGGTTAAGGTGAAGCTATACACGTATAACGTGTAGCGAGAGAGTTAAGGAGCTGAAACTGCCTGGAGTAGGCACGCCTCATCAAGGACGCCCTGAGGGAATAAGGGTTGCGAGGGATCGAGCTTGTTACGAGAAGGTGACGGTTGTGCTGCTCTCCACTTCTTTTTTTCTTTTCCCTACTTTAAGAACCAAACTCCCGCATGTTTTCTGGTGCTGTACTTCGGGAACTACTCTGCAACAGAAGAGTTCATTTTTCTTCCAACACCTCGTAGGTTCTCTCCCTCTTCTTCTGCTTCCTCGTTTCCTTTCTTTTCATTTTTCTTTTTTATCGCGCCTCCACCATCATTTCTCCGGCTCTGATCTCTGAACTGCTTCGCACGGACTTAACACGACAAACGAGGCAGACTGGAGATTGCTGTGCAATCTGGATCCTCAAGATATTTTGCCGTTTTACGACGACCTGTGCAGGTGCTTTTCTCTGGATTACGTTGCAGCATTGATCACACAAATAATGACGCAAGTAGTTCTTTCCCGCTTTGGTTCTTTTCTCCGCACTTCAGTAAGAAACTACCCCGAGCCCATTGTTTCCTGCTCGTCGACGACGCTACAGCGATACATTTGAACGTTTTCCCTTCGAATGTCGAACGTTCCGTAGATGTTACTTTCTAAAAACAAGCAGATTATGGCAGTCACATATTTCTTGAACTGGATGTTACTTCGTTGCACAATTTTCATTCGGGAACATCATTTCGAACCACGCCCGTGAAAGAAACAGACGTATCGCATTTGTAGTTTCTTTTCACAGTCAATGCTTATATCAGTCAACACTAAAAATAGGGGTTTCGTTATGCGACCCACTTTTATTTCGCTATATGTTATGCAATACCCATCACAATGTGCATTTTTTCCTCCTATAAATTATTACAGTGTTGACAATATTTTTCACTATAATGCGGCTCGTACATTCTTTCTTCTAGCGTTGTATCGTTGCACGGTTTATTGCGAGACGCTATCGCTAATAGCCCTAGACACGTTCAGAAAAATCACTTCTCATTTGTACTTGCCTCGTGGGCAGCAACTGTATTACCCTAAACACTAAACAGTTTGTTGCTTTCGAGCGATTCAAAGCCCATAATCACAAAAGCACATTATGTTAATATTGTTCATAACGAAAAATTTAAGCCAATCAAATTCAAAATAGAAAACCTCCGCCAACAATCATTTGCGCGACCTATATAGTCGATTGTGTACAGGTCGAATATACATTTTAAGTACGTGGGATAAACGCAAACAGAAAAGAAGCCTTCCGTCGCACTAGAAGCGTACAAAATGTCGTTAAGTTCTCGATGTTCAACGTGGTAGCCACATCACTTGTGCTGTCGGCTTCGTTATATCAAGTATTTCGTATTACTAATACAGTGGAGGTAGGGCTTGGTGAATTTGTATAATTCTTACATTCACGAATTATATAACTCGCTCCATTCATTCCAGATTATTGGTAACTAATGGAGCGCATTGATACCACTAACGCGGCGCTACTGCTTCATACTGGATGCGGGGATATCACAAGGACGAAGAAGGGTACACATCACAGAAGCTCCAACTTGGAAAATTTGTAGAATTTGTAGAATTTGTAGAATTCGTAGAAAAATTTTGTAGTGGCCGTGTTCGTAATTTGCCCAAGGTACGCACTGTTGGCACTGTCAAGACGCCGCCACGCCCCTAACTGATTACCGGCGGGAATTAGCACGACAAGCTGCTACGCTCTATTTATCGTTCATAGATGGCGGTACCACCGTAGCGAACTTAAGCAAACCAAAAGTGCACTATAAGGGAGGCGATCTTAATTTAGTAGTAATTTTGCTTGCTAAACACTATAGTTCACTATACTAAACACCTTAACTTGAACCTGGTGACAATTACATGCAACTAGTAAATCGCTATAGTGAACATATACGCCATGCGCAGCGCCTATAGGGGCGCCACTGAAAGCCGCGTAGCGGCGGCCGTTGGAACCGGTGGTGGGTCGCGTAGCAGACGCCTCATTTCACTGCAAGCATCGCGGATGCGCGCGCGTGCGATTTGACGCTTGTGCGCGTCCCAGATAATTACTTTTGCGGCGATAGTGTGTGCAAAGGAGCTGCACATTATAATAGTGGACATGTGTCCGATGTCACAGCTGTGTGCGACGACAATGCCACCATACGCGCCAAGTGTTTGCCACACACAAGCGTCAATAAGCTTCCCTACGAAGTGGAGCTCCTCGCACCGCTTTCTTTATATCGTCCCGATCACTAATGCCTGCATGCGTTGACGCGTGAACCAACGTTTTTTTCTCGACACAGTAGCTTCGTTTACGTGCCATGTGTTTATATAGTAGATTTTGAGGGATCGCTGTCGCACCGGCGCATGGATTTCACGAGTGCGGCCACGCGAAGGGTCAGCGTTAGTAAAACTGAAACCAGCACTTAATTGTGAATATATATCTCGGCAGCTTGCGCTAGTGGCGCGAGAATGAGTCACTGCGGAGTTGGTGGTCACCTAGCTTGTCGTAGCAGCTTGGGTACGTATTTGCTAGGTTTTTTTGCAAGCTATTACCAAGTGTTGCAAAATGGCGTTACATTCTATGCGATCGTCAAAGTCTTAAATGTGCACAGGTGCCATGTTTTACAGCCAATATGCAACTTGAGGCGAGCGCACAGCGAACATTCTGCACCGGTGATCGTATTCCAGTGCCATCAACAGGTAGAATGCAGCCGATTTCGTGCAGCACACGTGATTCCACGATGCTTTTGTAAAGGAGCCGTCACCTGCCCCACATTATCTGGCATTGCGCTTCGCGCCATTCGTTTTTCAAGAGAGCCTAGGCATCGCGTCTTATCGGTACTAACAACCTCATGTGCATTGTAGCGTCTACAATGCAGGCGAGGCGACCACGTGTAAACGTAGTAGCGTTCGCTGAAGACGTAGAGACATAAATGGAGAAATAAAACACGATAATCGTTCTAACACTGCTGTTAAGAAGAAAAGAGAAATAGCGGGCGCGAAAGAAGACGAAGTAGGATCGCGAGCGCGTGGCCCGTGATGTTCTGGGTTTTTCTCTTTAGAAAAAAAAAAAAACGGCATCGTAGGGTCTCGCTGCTCGGCGCTCTTCAGGCGTATTGTCTTCCGCCGCACTTCGAAGCCTGGTTTATTCTTCATCGAAGTGCTCGGACTTTGCACTCCTGTAAACAAAGCGCGATTGCTTGCCTTCTGCGTCGTACAGCCGCAATCCACCGCCGCCGTCGCTCTCGCTCATGAAATAGCACCGGAAATCTGTATAAGTGCGTTCGTGGCGATTTCTTGTGTGTGTTTGAGCAGCCGACAACGCAGCAGTTGTTTTTCGGCATTTCTGAAGCCCGAGAGAGTCGAATTGTTGCGGTGGTGTATCGGCTGGATATTCGATACACCACCGCAACAATTCTCCTATATGGAACAGATTAACCTTATATGTTCACTATAGCGATTTACTAGGAGAAAGCGGGGCAGTGGAAAGGGGCACACTTATCCATTTTTGCCAGAGCAACTGTTTGCAACCTTTTTTTGATAAGTAAGCTTTGGTATGTAATGCAAGTGTTGCACTGTTCGAGGAAAAATGTGCAGAAGCTTCACAGAATTTTTGCCGTCTTTGTCTGGGCTTCTGAATGGGAACGCTGTAGCCGTACGAACTTGTTCCGACGTGTTAAAGAAGGGGGCCTTGGTCTCATTCACCTCTTTTTGCGGCAAATTGTTAACAGGTTCTTTTTTCTGCGAGATGTCACAGACCCTTTCTTGCGTACAGTGTGTCAATTGAGGCTTGGCAGACGGCTACCCGACTACGTTGTGTCAACTGCAGAGTGTGGTGGATGGTTGAGCGGTTACTATAAAGAAATTGTATTCAGCGTTAGATTTCTGATGGCACGATTTTCAAGAGACTACTTGAGCACTGTGAAAAGAAAAGAACTGTATTTCGCGCTGTGTGATGTTGTTTTTCCTGTGCCTCTGTATAGGTCCTTGTACAGTGGAGGTCCTGGCACAGATGTCCTAAAGAGAGTTAAAAAAATGCACGTTAAGCCGGGAACTAAAACCTTCTTCTTTAAACTCCACTCGGGAACATTGCCCGTTAAAAGTTTTTTGGAGGGGAAGGGTTTATTTTTGCCGTGGGGTTCACACTGTTTAATTTGCAAGCAGCCAGAAACAATAGACCATGTTTTTTTACACTGCTGGGAGGGAGTTTATTTTTGGGACGTTTTACAAAGGACTATGAAGAAAGATTTCCCCCTAGACCCGTATGGAATAAGGTTCTTAAGCATTGATAACGAGGACGGGGTACCCTATGACTTGATCATGCTCAAGGGCCTCCACTGTATATGGCGAGCAAGAATGGCAGGTCACCACTGCGATAAGGACGCGCGGCCTGCACGTGCTTATTTCCGCGAAAGTGTGTATTGGTTCGTTGAAACTCAGAAGGCGTATGCGGAAACCCCTGAGTGGCTTTCAAGAGTAGAGCCGCTCACTGCTTTGCCAGAATTTTAATGTGGCCAAGCCAGCACTCGAAGATGGAATTCTATGTGTGACACCCTGAAAATTTGCTTTTTTGTATGCCTTTGTTGATACATGCATTGTACCAAAGACAGGTATTAAAGAAAAAAAAAAGTTGCGGTGGTGTATCGGTAGAGCTCCCAGCTCGTCTCGTCAAATTCCTGGTGAAGGTGGGTTCGAGTCCGCCTGCGTGGAACTTTTTCATTGTGAATGAAGTTCGCTTTTTTTTCTTTTTTTTTTCAGATATCCCCTTCCGTTACGAAAGTACATCACTGATTTCTTGGTGGACCCCGACATAAACCACTTTCGTGTTAAAAACTGATAATACACATATAATATTAAGACCACGGCGGGCCATTTCAGAGAATATTCCATGAAATGGCCCACCGTGGTGGTCTAGTGGCTATGGCACGTGACTGCTGACGCTAAGGTCGCGGGATCAAATCCCGACCGATGCTGCCGCATTCGATGAAGGCAGAATGGTAGAAGATCGTGCACAATTCGAAGTCAGTGCTCGCTAAAGAACCCGCTGGCCGAAATATCCGGAGCACTTCACTACGGCGCCTCCCATAATCGTATTTGGCTTTGGCACGTAAGAACGCAACAACAATTATTTTCTGAAATAAGCAAGCTGATAGCCTGCACTTTTGATGTGTGTTCCCGCGTCACCACATCGCTCGCGCATACCGCATGTATCACTGATAACTCGTCCAGCCATCAGTTCTCTAGCAGCATTCGTCATCGTGCCCCGAATCACAAGGAGACCAAGCAAGGACGCTCTCGTCCAAACACCGATGACTGCGGGAAGCAAGGAATCGTTCCTTCTCGCTAGTACGAGTGCAAATGACGGCTCGACGGCGGAACATCATCCTCGCGCATTTCGTGCTCGCACCGCCCGAATGTCGGTAGCGCCGTCCCATTGTGTTCAGCGCAACGGGAGACGAATGACAACGCGTCGCAGGTGCGTACGTTTAGCCACGCCCGCAGTAGAATGCGGCTTCCCGCTGCGACGACCGTTCTTTTGGCGAAAGCCACCCCGCTGTGCAAGTATACGGTGCGCAGTGGGGCCTAATCCGTGTCTTGTGGGCGACGTGTGCGTGTTTGTCCGCATGCGATCGTCTTGCGTGATGCGTCGACGCCCCGGCGTGGGCGTTCGCAGAGCCACGCAGTTGTCGTTCATGTCGTGCGAGCACGAAGAACGCGTAAAGGCGTTACGTGGGCGGCTCGAAAGCGAGGACAATAAAGGTATGTAAGGCAAACAGAGCAAAGACTCCAACGACAATACCGGCTGCTCCCTCACCGGTCGTCATGGCAAACATTCGCGCTCCAGAACATGCATGCTTGTAGGTGGCACTGAGCACAGATGCTCCTTGTGCCGCCCTCATACTAGCTTGTACTGGGCGGATGCATCGCAAGCAGTGCGATGGAATATGAAAGTACAACACTTTGCCGTCACTTCTGGGCTGAGAAACGAGGCAACAAGTTAGCACTTGTGCTGGCGGTATGTGCGCGTACGTAATTTCGTGTCCTCTTATTGAGCCGTGGGTTCATGAAGAAGCTATGGTTCTGGCGGGAGTTACCTCTTGGCCGCCTGGTTTATACAACCATTGGTGCATCACACTCGTTCGTGCTGAGCCATCGTTTATGTGCAGAGATATTTCGTCCCGATTTCGGTTTCGTTCCAATGACAAAAGTTCGATTCCGGTTTCGTATCCGGAACGAAAAAAATAATGCTTCATAGCGGTTCGTAGCGGTATCTTTTACTTTTCCTTTTCTTGGACGCACTTTACTTTTGCATGCAAAATTGTGAAGAAACTGGCGAAGAAAACGTATAATATTTATTTTTCTAATGACTGAACTATGCATTCTCAGAATATTATTATTATTAGATGTGGTAACATAAAGCACAGGACACAAAGGGAAGAAGGAAGGAGCAAGCTGGCAACTACCACAGCGTGGAGGCACAATGCCTGCCTACTCTTTCAGGAGGAGGGAATAAATAGAAGAAGTGAAAGATGGAAGGAGAGAAGAAGTAAGGTAGGAAAAGAAAAAACTCAAATCATGCTGAGTGCCTTCAGTCAAGCGAATGAGAGTGACCTCAAGAGCCGCACCTCATCTATAGTGTACTTTCCAGAATGCGAGGCAGCTGTTCCAAGAAAACCCATTTCAACGCCGAGAATGCCCTCTCCACCCCGACCACCAAGCAAAGCTTGAATACTTGAGCTAATATGTGTGTTTTTAGCTTTCTTCTATCTTTTTCGCTTTTTTATAATTTAATGCCTAGAGGGCGTGGCCCTTTGGCACGCAGCTCCAGCAAAAACACGCACCTCCGGAGTTGGAACAGCCATGCTTTCTGGAATAGCTGCAATAGTGTTTTTGTTTAAGGCCCGTCATTGTCATAATTCAACTTGGGCCGTGTCAAACTTCGGCTAGCTGTAGACTTCGGTACCAAGGAGTTGTACCAGTAGAAAAAACAAAAGTTTTATCGAGCAAGCACTTTCCCCCAATCCGTTAGCTCACTGAGAGGCATGCTTTCAAGGGCCTCAAATACGATGCTTATAATTAGTGGCGTGCTCAATCGGTTGTTTGTTGTACTACCAAAGCTAAGCGCATATTCTGCCCCTGAAAAATGCGCCAGTACTGACGTTGCCTAACGTCGGCTGTTCCAGATTGCTTAATTTCGCCTTGAACCGAAAGTCGATAAATAAATATTTCGGTTTCACTCCCGAAGTACTAAATAATGTTTGGGTCACGTCCCTGTGCCGGTCAAAAATGACTTTTCTTTTTGCTTTTGTTTTCGGTTTTCGTTCTATCCCAATAGAATTATCATACCTAACGATGCAACGACTAGAGGCATTGTTCATTATCTACGTGCCGGAAGCGTAGAGACCTTTCACCCCGACATATAACCCGTTGGCATGGCGAAATTGCTGCACAAGAAAATCAAACCAAATCGGCATCGGCGGTGATGCATCCCTCCTACGTAACGCTCCTTCAATTTTGTAACTGTACTGCAATGTGATGACGCGTCGTTGCTCCTTCAGTATAGGCCTAAGAGTGTCGGACGTCATCTTCATAAACAAATGCACAGAGTCCAGCTGGTTGTAAATGAAAAGTTTAAAAAACACGATATATAACTACATTTCAGGTGCATCAAGGAATGGCACGAAGTCCCAAAACCTTTTTTGCAAGAGAACACACAGGCGCATTTTGTAAGTGGCAGCCGTGTTTCTTCCGCATTGCGGGGTGGTGCTGAAGACGTGGCGCATACGGGAGGGAGGCTGTGAGTCGCATAAACTTCTATCTTCCTTATGATCCGTGTGGATATTAAAAAACAACATCAGCATAATCAATTTTCTAAGGTCTAAGCATACAATCAAATAACCGAACGAAATACAAATGCAACATAAATTCCTTTGCATAGACGAAAGCAAACAAGGAGAGAAAACAAGGAGAGAAACAAGGTCGTTTTTCAGTTTTATCAAGGAGAGAAAGGATAATACAAAGCTATACACAACATGGGTGTATAATGCACCAGCGTGATGGCGAATATGAGAAGGGGATGATACAAGTGGTGGCCATTCCTGCCTTTATAAGGGGCTGCCTGGGGGATAACGAAATTCTGCAACATTCGTATGCATCGGTACGGGCTTTGATTAAGATCAGGTTGCGGAAGCTTTCGCAGCAGAATTCAGGCCCCCTTTCTGGCCTCCAGTTTCAGTCGACATAAATGTCTGCGCGAAGGCTCACCTACAACGAAAAAAATACGTGAGCCTTGCGTAGATTACTTTATTTCCTTATCATCCCGAGCCAGCACATTGTTTTATATATTCTGCACAACTTCGCATCTCCGTCTCTAGAGCGCCAGCATAGCTACGCACACATTCTTCCGCCTCGGACGTCACTTCGGAAAAAAGGCCTCGTTCTCTATGCATGTACTTTTGGGGTGACGCATCCGCAAACGTCTGACAGCGAAACGAAAGCACCCGGACTGCGTTCGTACCGGTATTATTTGACGTTGATAGTTTCCCTTTCAAGAAAAGAAGTGCATCCAGGAAGTTGCCTTCTCCGACCGCCAGAGAAGCGCCGCCGTTCCGCACGGCCGAGGAAAGGTGGGGAACTGATTTGAGGTCAAGCGTGAAATTATGCTCCCTCACTGGCTATATTTCCTCATGCATGAAACGTCCTCCGGCATGCTGGTATAAACAACCTTATGAGAGCCAGACGTGCGTTCAGAAGGTTCTAGACATCCGGCTTCCAATATAGCAGGCACACGTCAACTGCGTGTGGTAACCTCCTGTTGCGGTTGGAACTTCCTGATCGATTACTACAGTTCTGCAGTGTAGTTCTAAACATAGGCACTCCGGCTGCGAAGTTCGGCCTTTGCGTACACGATTTCTGTGCAAGCGCACCCGAGTTCTCAGGGAACGTTCAAGCTTTTGCAGTTGGCGAGGAAATGAATTGTATGGCGCACGCTTACCATGAAAAGATGCGTGAACAATCGCTGTTTCTTACCCTTTCTATAATTGTACGATATATAGTAACCCAGTGACCCGCCACAGTCATCTGCTGGCTATGGTATTCGGTTCTTGATCCGAAGGTCGCTGGATCAAATCCCGGCTGCGACGACTGCAATTTCGAAAGAAGTGAAATGATGAGGCCCGTGTGCTGTGCGGTGCCAATGCACGTTAAAGAACTCCAGGTGGTCGAAATTTCCGGAGCTTTACAATACGGTGTCCCTCATAATTAAATCATAATTTTTGGACGTAGGATCTCGGAAATCAATCAATATACTAATTCGGTGAAACTATACGTGGCCCAATCAGTCCGAGTCACCTGGCTGCGCATTAGCAAAGAGAACTGCACAGAATCGTGATCAAAGTGGCACGAAACAGGCACATATGACACGTCACATTATTGATTCGGCGCTATAACTGCAACACAAGTTAAATTCATGGTAGCACATACCGTTTCTCGTTACGGAGAGGTATGGTGTGTAATTGAGGATTATATGAAAGGGCATTTCCCTTTACTTCACCAAGTATAGAGGATGGTAGTGAAGATCAAATTAACTAATGACAGTAGTGAAAACTGATGACGACACAGGCGCAGTGGCTTGAGCCGCAGCTTCCGCAGATGACAACCGCTGAGAGTTTATGAGTCCGTTACTGGCTCAGTTGGCGAACATCCAAGGATAAACTATTCTTGAATGGAACGCCCTTCTGCGTCATTTAATCTGTACCAGCGAAGATGTCACTTTTATTTTTGCATGCTGCAAACAAGAAGGAATAAGGCGACTCTATAGCAAACCGGGAAGTGCGCATGCACAGTGGCGCCGTGTTCCCGTTCCCCACCGAACACTGTGCGCTCATGCTCTCTGATGTCCACGAGCTTAGCATACATTTCCATTACTAGATTGTTTTTCGAGCTTCCTTTGCCGTCAGCGAAAGAGCTTGCGATGAATAGTGAGCGCTTCAGTTCACTCCGAACAGAGCGACAGGAGGGACCATTCGTAAAGAGCATTAAGGAAAGTAAGTCCTTCTGTTAATGTGCTAGCACAGGGTCCTTCCTTCATTTTTTATCGCTTATTTCAAAAGAGGTTCGCTTCTTTCTATTATGCCGTTTTGACAAAATCCAGCAATATTCAAGGGGAAAAGAAAGAAAGCACACCGTTGTTAGCCTTCTAACAGAACGCTAGACGATTTAATCCTCGGCAGAACCGTTATTATGCGTAGAACAGCTCAAGAGTTTCCGCAGTGATTTAAAAGGCATGTCGGCACAATAGATGCTCTAATACGGGCTTTATAGAACAACAGCTGGCTTTTACCAGTTCTTTTGAAAGTTAAGATTTTGAAGCCCGCGATCACATGTTGGACTGCCGCCCCCTCCTCGCTGTAGAATAGACATATGGTACATGAGAAACAAAAATAATTTTGAATACGGCCTTCGATGAAATGCCGAATAGGACCCTCAGCTTGGCTCCCGACCTTGGCCTTGTCTTTCTTTTGATAAGATTGTCATTTGGCGATACCCGAACGGCACATCTTATCGGAGCTATGGGTGTAGGAGACGTGCATAATAACTTCGCTTAATTTCGAACTACACTGTCAATTTTCTGACCTGAATAACCAGCATAGTAAAATTTCAAGTCCAACTTGGCTTGTCATATGGTTATGAAAGGCATGTGCACTTATACAGGAAGGACTTCCTATATCTTAAAGGCTACCGTCCTTCATCCATTTCCCGTTTCTTTTTTCTTTCTTTTTATCGCAGTACAAAGCGCACCATTCAGAGTGTACATGCTTGCATTGGTTTTTCTGGGAAGTCAGTAGAAACTTAAACAAAAAATGTTTCGATCTTCGTGGTCACCCCTTCTCCGAGTGTTGGGACGCCAGCCACACAGTTTATTGAATTTTTGCAATCTTAATTTAACAATGAAAATTACTCTCCGTCGCGAAAGCACGATATGAGATGCGCGTCAAGAACCACTGCAAATAAGAAACCATTTGCTTTTAAGCAAGATAAGTGAACTTGCCTGGGCATTTCCTGAATTTTCGTTACACTTCGAGATCGACACTCATCACCGAGGATGGCGCCCCCGGTCATATTTTCCCCGAATTTCAGGACAAACATCAAAATATAATTCCCCCCCCCCCCCTTTTCTTTTTATGGCTTACAAGCGTTTTCGTTTCTGTCAATGTAAGGCACAATACTTTCATTTTCACCACAACCGAAAAAAAAAAAGAAAAATTGCGAGCGGTAGACAGTCCCTTTTAGTGTAATTCAGCTGTTTAAGGTCAACGTTAAAATAAAATTGGGCGCATTTGTCCTAAACATTGCGTGATATTTCCGCAGTCCAAGTGGATGGTCCTTCACCGGTGCTTTAGAGGCACTGCCTATGAGCGGAACGCGCGGTACCGCGCGCGCTCACAGCGCAATAAGGTCAGAAACAACAACGTAAGCGGCACATACGTAGCGACGCCACCGCTACGCTGTAGTGTTTCGCAACGCAAAGCACACAACGGGCAGCCGAATATAACAATTTGTTTACATCAGACGCGCAGTGAAGTGGACAGCAAGAGAACGAAGCCGCCGTTGCTGCGGCGAGGTCCCGTGCGGCCCTGATGGCGCCACCCAGAGCACCGACCTCAATCTCGTTCCTACATTGCTTTCTTCTCGACAAAGCACCGGGGCTTGCAACAGCCGCTTGGGCACAAAATAACATCTCCCCAACTTTAAAATGGGCTTATTGTCTAGCACGCGTTGTCTGAACCTCTTAAGTCGGTTACTTTCACAGCCTGCGCCGTAGTCACTTAAAACCGCGTCTCCGACCTGCTTTTTGTCCATTTCAGTAGCGTACCTGCCAGAAAGCGCACCCGTTTTATTGCAGCGGCGGAATGGGCGGTGAAGGGAGCCAATTTAGTACATTTGCTAGATAACTTACTCGGTGCTACGCGTACAACGCAAAAGAATACATACATCAATTACACTATGAGCGGATGTCGTTGGCTTTAAATAACCATAAACCGTAACGGCAGAGGCGAGTATAGGAAAACACCAATATTAAGTGAGAATCACAACATAATCCAACTGGCAAAGCGCACGTAGAGACGCAAGCCATGTACGGTGAACTATGTCCTTTATTTATTTTTTATCGGGAAAGTTGGAATGTTTCGAAATCTAAAAGCTATATGTCAAAACTCAAGATAACATAAGCACCCGAACATCTTAAAAATTTCTAATGCGCCCAAGACAAAGACGAGAGAGTTCAAAAATAAATTGCGACCCGTTGTAGTAGCTTGGCGGCTAGGTGTTTGCTTGCGAGGTCGCGAGACCGAATCCCGGTCACGGCAGCCGCATTCTGATAGGGATAAATGCAGAAAACAGCCGTGTACTTAGACATAGGCACACGCAAAACAAACCGCAGGGAGTAAAAGCTACTAAAAGCCCTCCACTACGGCACGTGCTCCATAACCATATCATGCTATTGTCACGTAAGAACCCATCAGTTATTCGCATTATTAAAACAAATGACCTAAATTTTGTGTTGTCAAAACAGAAAGCTCACAAAATTTCAGGAAATTGGTTTATGGCATTGCGCACTAGCTGAAATAAGTAACCGCAGCAGGTTTTGAAATATCTATCGCCATTGTCCATGTGCACACCATTCGCTGTGCATGTACACATGATGACATAGTGTGCGGGAAGGAGGCAGGTACTGTTGCGTTCTCTTCTTCTGGTGACAGAGGCGATTAAGTGACCAGGCCACAAGAATATGTGCGCACTTACATAATCAGCTGAGCAGGGCTTTGTGTGCACCTTCTGGCGCACCTCCGGCCGTCCCAAGAAAACTGCGCACCGACATCAACTGACGTAAGGGAAAGTTTCCGAGCTCTGAATGCATTTAGAGAATGATAAAAGGGCCCGAGCAAACGGAGCCCATTGTTCGCTCACAGACCACGAGCAAAATGAGATGGCGGTCGTTATACTTATGCGCCGAATATAACACAACTCCGAGCGCGCTTTGTGACGCAATTGTCCATATAGGATGGCATAGCGCGGAATTACCGCGGAGTACGGTTCCCTGCGATAAAGGAACAAATATGCACGTTTCACGTCACAAATGGCAGCGCAAAACTCACATGCATATGGATTTGAAAAGTGCAAGACGGGCTGAAGATGAAGACCGCCGTGGATTAAGTATGAAAAATGAGGGCTTAGGATCTACTGACGTCCGCCTATCTAAAGGTAAGCTGGAACACGGGCTGCTGCTATAATGAAGGAATATAAAGATGGAATATAATTCCAGACACTGAAGGACCGTTCAGCAGTCAGCACTCGCTATAGAATAAAACAAACCAAGCAACGGAACACGTCAGGCGTTTTTCTTTTTTTTTTTTCTCGCTGTTTCTTTCTCGTAATTTTTAGCTATGCGCCAGCTCTGATGAGCTTGAAACAACGTTTACACTGTCCATCGGAAATGTCAGTGACATTTCTATAACTAAATAACCAACATGCCACCGCTAGCGTGCTATGGAAAGAAAGATTATAGGTGTAACGCTAAGAGAGAGAGAGAGAGAGAGAAAAGCGAGCGGGGAGGATCATGGAAACAGAGAGGAGGAGCTGGTATTCTTATATCAATTAAAAGATAGAAGTGGACCTGTGCAGGACATCTCATGCGGAGAACAGACAAAAGATGGAGAGTAAGAACGACGAAATGGATACCAAGAGGAGGAAAACACAGGAGAGGCAGGCAAAAGGTTAGAGGAGCGATGGAATTAAGAAATACGCAGGGATGAAATAGTACCGACTCGCTCAGGATAGGTTAAATTTGATATCGTTGGCAGTGGCATTAGTCCTGCAGCGGACTTCGCGTCGCATTTATCATTTTCATAAGGTTAACGTCTATTCTTGCAGCACAAACGCATATTTTGAATCATTCGTCCCTCGGACGTCATTATAGTGAAACCATCATCCCGCAAACATACCCATCCATAATAATACCTTGTTTCGTGATCCCTTAAACTACTTAATTGAATAAGTACACAAACTTCTTTCCTTGTATATACTGTATGTATTTTCGGTGTTGTATTCTTACAAGTATAATTGTATCTTTCGCGTCTTTTGCGCATTTTGTGATGTGTTATATGCGAAAGCTTTTCTCACTAATTTCATATCCTGTATGTATTTTGATATTGTATTTCCTCCAGACGTATTTCTTGCATATTTTGTATTGTATTCTGTAAGAGCTTTTCAATTACTTATCTACCTACTGAATGTTGTATGTCAATGTTGTAAACTAGCCCACTTCCATCTGTAATGCCTTGTTTTGGCGTTGAGGGTATAATACATGAAATAAATGAAATGACCGAAATTAAGTGCGTCTAAACTTTCATGGCATGTGAACTTAGACCTACGGTTGGGCTATATGTCTTACCAGCGCTGCTCATTTGCATGTAATTCGCCAAAGAAAGCAAAAGAAAGACTTATACGAGAAGGTTGCTGATTACCACAACGCGACACAATGCACTTGTTGGTCGCAGCATACAAATCGTTCTATTTTCATGAACGAGGAAGTCTTTACTCCGCGTATCTTCGAAGAACGAGTCGATACTGACTCAACAACACGCAGGAATATTTCATTCAACACTAACTGCGCTTTTCGCTTCCTCACACTCCCAATCGTAACGTAAAGTTGCACACCACAAGAAAAAAAAAAAGGAAACGAAGGAAAGGAGAACAGCGACAAAATCAAATCGTAGTGTTCGCAGTAACCCGATCGTCGTCCTCAAATTGTTTCTCAATGTCGACAGTGTCTCGCTTTCTGCTTTCAATTCACTCTCCGAGCGCCAGCGCGTTCGCCTTTCTTTGTGCTCCAAAGAACGCTTTGTTCGGTGCCGCGTTTTCGTTGTCCTCTACGCCGGCCGAGGAAACAAGGAATCCCGCATTCCGGCGCCGAAGCACCATCAATCGCCGTGTCGACCTTGGCCGCAGCAAGGCCGCCCGCGCCCTGTCGGGCTTTGGCGGCGCGGTGATGGATGACGAGCTGAGTAGCGACAGCGAACGCGAGCATCTCGAGCTCCTCCGCTTGTCGCGCAGCACTGAACTGAGATGCATAGCGTCCTTAGATTTTCTTCAAGGCTTCCCAGTTTCGATCCCGTTTTCTTTCAATGAGATTACGGGCGCTGCGCGGCGCGGACCAGCGCGAGCCTCGAAAGAAGGTCGCGAGTTTTTGGAAGGGTGATATATACGGAAGGAGCAACGGTGAAGCTTTACACGCATCCATGACAACGTCAACACATGCACTATATGTCACTGTGTATATGTCTATACTTTGGCACTGTGTTATCACTCAACAATCATTTTCCTGCACATGTTGAGGAAAAATAACGTCGAGATAAAAAAAACGGAGTCTGGGAGCATATATTCTCCCAGGCTCGTTTCGTCCCTTCATGGTTTGATAGAAGGGCAAGAAGTGACGAAGACTGTGATGTGGTCGGCGTTTTTTCTAATACTTTACTGGAGCTACATGTGCCAAACTAACATATGACAGACACGCAGACGAGCTGATGACTCAGCGTAATTAGTGTCTACCTTGTGTTAATTAAAGTGCACCTGAATCAAAGTACACTTGCCTAGCTGCATCCCGCTCCCGTTGGAAATGCGGAAGCCATGGTCAGAAATTGAAACCGAGCTCTCGCGCGCAGGATTTAAAGAAGTCCTCCTGCACTTTTTGAACACAGTCAGAAAACGATGCCAACAAGTCGTTGAGGCTCCTGCGATCATGCGAGCCAAATATAATTGCGCTGCACGCACCAGGAAATTTGGAATTCGGTTTTAAATACAGCTGAAAATCGCCTGCTCTTCTTTCAACAGGTGACGTCACGGGGGGCACCTAATAGGCCGCTTGACTTTTCTTGCTCTTGGTAAAAATGGATACATGTATTCCCTGTATTTGTTGAACTCAAAACGAGCAAATAAAGCATTGCAGGGGATCCTTCCACGATCGTGGTATCAGCGGATGTTAATTCTGCTTCAAGCGGTGTTCTCGATGCACCCAGGGACGTTATTTGTTGAAGGAAAAGGAGGCACTTCCCAGCTGTGTTTGAAAAGAAATTGCAAATTGAATGGTGCGTACAGTGCAATAATATTTGACTCAGATGTTCCCAGCGTCGTCCACGAATGATCGGCAGCGTTTCTTGACCGGGTACAAAGAGTGTTGCAGGGTCGCTTTAACCACCATCGAAACTAAGACATTTATTTCACTGCACGTTTCTCTTAAAGTAACAGACAATGACACTAAAAAGATTATCCGACGTAAACTAAACTGCGAAGTATGACATAAAAGTTATCTCACTGAGCTCTTCGTTATAGATTTCAAGACATATATAAGAGCTATAAGGCACAAAAGCTGACAGGAGCTGTTGCGCCAGCAGTGTACTATAGCACGTTCATCTTAACGCAATATGTTTTCTCGAACCCTGCAGAAGCAGACCGTCGGAAGAGGCAACGGCGACTTGATTTTTCGCGAATCACCGTTGTCCCACTCGCAATCCACGCCTTTTGTTTGGCTGAGTGGTATTCGAGTGCCGTCGTTTATTCGCGAAGCAGGAAAACGTTCATCAGGCCTTTTCAGCGAGCTCTCAATGCCGTCCAGTGTCCCTGAGGCAATGTTAACAATGTTACCTGATACCAGTTCATCGAACGAGAACGACAGTTGCCCAACTTCTACGGAGCACATCCCCAGCGGAAATGAGCTCCCTAAATTGGGGACCGAGAGCAGGAGCCGGTGTTCCTACTGGTACAATGCTCGCCTCTCTCGTGGCTGAATTCCGAAGTCAGGACCTAAGAAGAGGAACAGATCAACAGCTCGTTTCATCACTCCCTGGATTGTGGACACAGAAGCACCCAATGAAATGGGCGCGGGGAATGACCGCCGTCGCAGCTCAATTGGCAGAGCACAGGGTTATCCGAAGGTTGCCGGTTCGGTCTCAGCCACGACAAGTAGATTTTCGTCCACTTCAATAGACCCTTTGGAAAATTCGCCAGTGCGCTTCTCTGCCCTGCACTTTCTTTCCCAAGTAATGGCGGTACCTATCCCGTTGGAATCTACGGAGTGCTGTAGCCGCACAGGCTCGGAATTGAACTTTGTGCTGGTTTGTATCACGAGGGCTGAATGTACCTTTTTTTCTTTATCATGTCAAAGCGCACGCTATTTGCAAAATTGACTACGACGTCATTAGTTGAGCTGTATACCAGACAGGAAAGCTAGATTCACAATTTTCTAAAGGGTCTATTCATATCTAATTATGTAATAAATAATACACCACAGTCAAAAACTACAATTATTGTTCCCTATGCTCTCACTTACTTCATTGTCTGTTATGTTCCTTAAGTCAGGACCTGCCACATTACATCGTCGGCTCAGCCGCTTGTATTTCCTCATATGAATTAGGAACATCGTTTGGTTGCACGAAGGTTACGTGAGTGCTCCATTAGAGCATTGTCACCTGTAGTATGATGCACTTCATTAGTTCTTTTACTCAAGTGAAGCTCTTCTTGTGAAGCTTTACATGTTTTTCTGAAATCTACTGCTGCTGTTGCATGAGATTTAAATGAATAGGCCCCATCTTAAATATTTAAAAAAATGATTGCAATACGGTCATGGCTTCTGCTAAGCCACTTTCGGTCGGTGAAGTCGACCGCCTGGTATGCAGTCTTTTATATTTACTTCCAGAGTGCTTAACTTCTTTCCGTTCTGCCCTTTAAAGCAGATCATACCATATTCACTAAAATGTGCGCCATACATATTGCTTGCGCCTTAACTGCAATTGGCTTTCGTGTATGACGACGCACTGCACATATATGCAGAAATAAAAAAGAGAACCGAAACTACTATACAGAAGTTATATGTATCAAGTCTAGGGACTATATCCCTGTGCGAGGGGGAAGCCCGGACATGTGCGCAAATGTTCCTGTCGACAGTGGATGCCCCATATTCTACGTGACACGGTGTATTCTAGCTTCCTTTTTTCAAAGTCACGATCATGTGCCTTCAGTCGTCTTGGGACAAAACTATGCCCATCACAGACGCATATCTTTTTCTTTTCTTTTTTCTTCTTCTTTTCTATCATTTTTTTTTGTTACCTGCTACCTTGAGAAGCAATGTCTGCACAGAGAAAAGTACCCACGTCGTTACCGATTTTCGATCAATGGAAACTATACTCGTATTCACCAAATCTGTCGCGATTGCTATATATACAAAACGTACATAAAGTTGCATGCAACGTTCGGAATTATTTTCATGAGCGAAAGGCTGTCGTACACTTTCTTTGCGCACACGTGTATGTACACAAGATTGGCACGGTACATTCGCAGGCAGCGTGTATAGAACTTAGTAGCAGCCAATGCTTCACAGCCTAGGCCGAAGTTGAAGCAGCAGCAGTGAGCTACACTGCGCATCCAGCAAGTACCGCGTCTCCAAGAAATGGTGTGGCTGCTGACGTGTGCGTCAAAAGAACCGCCGCGCGAGTGCTTTTATTCAGAACGCCGGGTAGAAGTAAACATTTGTTTGCCCGAGGGCGTACTCGTACGGGATGAGAATTCCGCGAGGATTCGCCGTTGCTGTGGCACGCTTGACGCATCGGAGCTGCTGACGTAGAATCCTCCTTTTGAAGTCGGAACATGTTTCGTCTCCGTGTTTCTTCGTCGCAGACGAGAAAGTAGATAACGGAGACGCTGAGTTAGGCGAAAACCGCCCATCGTTGTTCAATGCACCAGTGCCCAAAATCAACTCAGATTCTGTCAGTTCACTGTAGAACGATGCCATCAATGACTACCACTCCACGTCGTCGCTCGTGACTCGAGAAATTCAGAACCCTTTTTTTTTTTTCTCTCTTTCAACAGCGGAGTCCGAGTTCTGGTCGTGCCGGTCTTCGCTCAAATTCGCCTAACGGGGCGAGGACCCACTTTTGTCCTTGACCCACTACCCACACTGATACGGGATAGTGATTATGCGAAGGACAATGTAGAACTAACTAACTAACTAACTAACTAACTAACTAACTAACTAACTAACTAACTAACTAACTAACTAACAAACTAACTAACTAACTAACTAAACAAACAAGGAAAGAAAGAAAGAAAGAAAGAGAAAGAAAGAAAGAAAGAAAGAAAGAAAGAAAGAAAGAAAGAAAGAAAGAAAGAAAGAAAGAAAGAAAGAAAGAAAGAAAGAAAGAAAGAAAGAAAGAAAGAAAGAAAGAAAGAAAGAAAGAAAGAAAGAAAGAAAGAAAGAAAGAAAGAAAGAAAGGCTATTTACAGCTCCGCAAGATACATTCATGCCCTTGAACCATTAGCCACTAGCCAGTGATAGTGAGAGTGCTGCTGCGAACAAAGCACCCGTATTGGGCGCCGAAACGTCAGAAAACCTTTTGTTTTGTGCTGGCCAATGTGCGTTTTTCATCAGCCATGTTCTTCTTCGCCGGATGAGTTTTCGTCAGACTCTAGACTTCAGTGCTATATGACAGCAATAGTGAAGAAAAAGAAAGAGAAAGAGAGAGAGACAGATATATACGTCAGGGCAGCTTCGCTGTCTGCACACTCTGCGCACCTCAGAGTGGGTGCCCCCCCCCCTTTTTTTTTTCCTCTCGCTCTCTACCTTCTAAATTTTTTTTTATCGTTGTTCTCTTTCCCGCTGCTTTTACCTACTCAGTTTCCTTCGCCACGCGGAGCAGCATGGCACCGATGTCTCTACACCAGCTAAGTTTTCTTCCTGTCAATAGGGAGCTTTATTTCTTTTCTTTTTTCTGCGTCTTTCTCACTCCCATTCAGGAAGCAAAGTGGGCGTCTTATGTGCCTGTGCTGTTGTGAAGCTTTCACTTTCAGCCAGGTTCAGAATTTGTAAAAAATAGTAAACTACCCTTGCCTATTGCTAAAAACAGCCAATGGGCCTTCACAATTCTAACGCGAGGAGTTAAGATGTAATCCCGATGCTGTCACAGTATGCCAGCCCAATCAACAGCGCTTGACATCGGAGACAAAACCCTGGTGTCAATTATATACTGCATATTGGGGTTTGTTGTTCCATATCCATCTTATGGAGACAAAAGGGGAAAAAAAGCTGAAAGGAGGAGGAGGGGGGGAGGAGAAAGACACAAATAAGGCGCCCACAGAAAACTGTCTTCCTTCGATATCAACCGCGATGGATCAGGCTACCTTAATTTCGCCTACGTCATGCATTTTTGGTGGAGTACCATCTTAAACGTACGCGCCGCCTTAATAAACCATTTCCTCTCACCATACCGCTTTGTTTACTTAGTAAGCTGCACCTCTGGTCCCAGTTATGGGTCGGCGCTACTTGACCAATCATATCTGGGTCTAATTTCAGAATTTGTGCACTAACTAATAATTACTACCATTTTGTACATAGTTCCGCACTAGCTTAAATTGGTTCGGTGTTCTGTCTCAATCATCATTTTAGCGCCTCCTTTGCTGTCCCACGCCTATGGAATCCCTCAACTTTCCTCTTTCTTAAAGAGTTCTAAAAAAAAAATGCGAAGGCCAAATATCTACATCTCGCAAACTCCTACATAGATCTTAACATGCTGAAAAACACACCGCCTTCAGTAACCTGCAAATCCGCAACGATAAGGTGGTCTACTGTGCTACGTAACACGATGTCAGTGTACTGTTGCGTAACTGCGCCGAAAGTGTGTCGTGAAGTACAGTGAGCATTCCCAACACCGATATCTGCCATGACTCAAGCGTCACCGTCTCCACAGCGCATGAGATTAGGCCCGCTAACTGGTAGCGTGGGTCAGGCCACTCCTATATGGTCATTTATAGTTCTTGACTTGATCAGGTAATTAATTTCATTCCTCCGTTTTTTATACCATAGTTTTCGATCGCAATTACAGTACAAGCTTCTCTCATTTATATACACTGTCACAAAATAATGACTGCGCCTATAATTTTCCAACATTTGAGCACATATTTTTTTCCAAAACATCTTTTCTGTACCTACATGAGCCTGTTAGGTACAGATACATATAGGCATCCAATGATGTAGCTCTCTTTATGTAGATAACATTTTATAGGCCATCATTTCTTGCATGTGGCAAGCGAGGTATATAGCTGTGCGGTTTTTCAATACAGTTAGGAGCGTTACATCGACATGGCGTAACCGCTAAAAAAGAACAGGAAACGATGCCGTGCGCTTCACGATTCATAGCTCGCAAAATAAGAAAATACGCGAAAAAAAAATTAAATCCTCGGCAGGCGAAGGAACGTAGCTATGCCAGTCAAGCTGCGTTGATCTTCGACCTTTGATTCTGCGGACCTAACCTGTCCCAACGAGGTCAAAAACAAGTTTAACCGGAACCTTATGCAACTGGTGGATCGGCTTCGGCGAGGCGGCCTGTACTCAATTCCGCAGTGCTGCTAAAACCTGTATCCCTCCTTTTTTTTTTTTGTCTTTCTTTATTATTTGGGTATAACAACTTGTGTAGGCTACGTGAGAGGCACTATCCCGTAATAATGAATTAGTTCCGAACCGAACTAAGAAAACAGACAAAAGAAAAAATGCTCGTCAGCGCAACAACGGCCACCCCAATTCTGAAAAAAGAAAAGAAGAAAGAAAAAGAAGCAACTTCTTTCGCTGCTACAGTTGTCGTTCGGTTTCTCATAATGCTCCCTGTATATACTGACGTTTCGTTTTTGTATCGTTTCGGAGCACTAACAATAAGAAAGATAATCTTGCTTTTACCTTTTACACGGAAACGCTAGCGGCTGCACAGCGCTTTAGTGTACGTTACTCCAGCTTGCACTTAATAGAAACGTTTCATTTATCTCGTAAATTGTTTTGTTTTTATTTGGCTGCATTCCCGTCAACTCACTGCTACAGTTTTACCGCATAGCACAGTACCCTCTTCAAGCGACTGAAAGAGGGTACTGAGAGGGATTTATATATATATATATATATATATATATATATATATATATATATATATATATATATATATATATATATATATATATATATATAGCGAGAGAGAGAGAGAGAGAGAATTTGTGCTTAATGGGCCAAATGTATTTGTGAACCCACACAGCATATTAAAAGCATGGGGTATTGATTATTCAATTCATATTTAGTCCGTACGACGCGCTCTTCCAGTACCTCCATTCTCTTCGAACCGACGGAAAAAAAAGTGGTGATATTACATGCAGCAGTTTCATTCATTCATTCATTCATTCATTCATTCATTCATTCATTCATTCATTCATTCATTCATTTTTCCCTAGACGTCCTTTTTAGAGCAACACAGAGGAAGAAGGGTGATACTAACACGATATTAAACCTAGCGACATTTTGCATTTTATATTTTAAAAGTCATTAACATATTATGAATTCGTAATATCAAAAAATATAAAATGTAATACACCAGGTACTTAATGCAAAGATATCTCGCCAAATAATAACCTCGCCAACAAAATTAAATTCCACATTTATCGTGAGCACAGCTGTCTGGGGCAAATAAAGGAGGAAGTAAATGAACCATACGTTGCTATATACAAGATATTCCGGTTAAGGTAAAGAAGAACAGACAAGGAAGAGAGAAATGAATGTGTTAAACAGTTACCTTAGCTGAACTCCCTATGAAGTGACTTTAAGTCCCTTTTTAGCGAGACCGAAGCCAATAAACCTAACTGGCATGGAAAAAAGAATTCATACAGAATCACATTTGAATACCGAAGTGTCAGCACAGCTGTACTGCTGCCGGTTCACAGATATTTCACACGAAAGTTTTGCTCGCATTATGCAAATATTCACGAAACTTCTACTGGTAGGTCGGACCACAAATCTGTCAGCGCCAAATCCAGTATCAATCAAACTCTCTGCCCCAACCCGTATTCCAAACGCGAACAACTTCTAAACGAAAGAAAATAAAAATAAAAAATAAAAGAGAGAGAGAGGCAACTGTCGCTTATGTCGTCATCGATTTAGGCACTCTTCGTAAAAATAAACACTTCTCAAAAGTATTTTTTTTTCTGGGGGCACAGCATTTCGGTGACCCATATTATAGATATCTTCTTTTAAGTGCGAATTGGGGCGAGTAAAATATGCGCATATTTCTCCTCAACTCGGATCTTCATCTATACATACAAGGAAATTGTTCGTGGCTTGCACAAGCTGTTCCAGTCACCGTAAGGCCTTTTGCATTTGCATGAGCTTCCGGCGGTCGCTGTCGACCACACACTGGGGCGCCATTTAGAAAAAAAAATGCAGAGTATTCACTCATAAGTAAACTCTGCTACTGCTACGCTTCCTCTGCGTATTACGCAAACAGAATGTGCCTTTGCAGCCGAGTTACTGCATCAGTATATCGCTGCCAAGGTTAATTATTACACCGTATAGAAAGAGCTCAGCCATCCATCTCTGCGAAACAAGCCAATCTTTCATAGATAACATGCGAACTTTTCTTTTTCCTTGCGCCCTTTGTTAACTACGGTTAAGTTCATGCACTTTCTGCAAAAAGTTCACCCGGATGTCAATGCACCGCAATGAAACAAACACTCGACGCTTGAGCGATCGCAATTCGCTTAAATGGACACTAAAGTGAAACACCGAATCACTTTAGACTGTTGGATTATTATTTGTTGTTGTTTTGTGGGGTTTAACGTCCCAAAACCTGTTCTGATTATGAGAGACACCGCGGTGGAGGGCTCCGGAAATTTCGACCACCTGGGGTTCTTTTGACATGCACTGACATCGCACAGCACATGGGCCTCAACATTTCGCTTCCATCGAAATGCACCCGCCGCAGCCGGGATTCGATCCCGCGACCTTCGGATCAGCAGCCGAGTACCTTAGCCACCAGACCACCGTGGCGGGGCAGGATTATTATTTGAGATAAATCTATTGTTGGTTTTACCATCACGGGATCAGTATTAGAAGGGAAGGTGAATGTTGAGTTTTCCTTTTTCAGTTTCGCACCTTAGCCTCGGCACTCGAACGTAAGCGTGAAGTCGCGGATTTCAAGTACTTCTCTTTGTATTTTCGCCACATCAGTTCAATGAAACTTGATGAAACTCGCCATGTTAAGTCTCTGGCGCCCCTACAACACAATGCGGTTCATTATTTGAAGAAAGTAAATCTAATACTAATTGATGGAGATTTAGGTACCAAAAATGTTGACCCAAGTTCGCTGGGTAGCTCCACAGTAATTTTGACCATCTGAGGACCTTTAACGTAGACTAAAATCTGAGTGCACTAGAGTGTTCTCTTCGTTTATTTTTTGCATTTATCCTCCATCGAAATGCGGCCCCCACGGCCGGGATTCCATGCAGCGACCTGGAGGTTCCCAAAGCAACACGTAACCGCTAGGCTATGGCGGGTGAAGAAAGTCCAGTGCGCTATAGCCAGCATCTTCATAACCTATGACGTCAAAGCAAACTGTTGCGGAAGAAGCACGCTCGTTTCCGCCTGTATTTTTTTTTCTTTTGCGTTTCTTCACTCACGGTAGGAGCTGTACTGCTGCTATTGCGAAAAGGTAGCTTACCAGTTTACGAAAAATCGTTTTGGTCTTTTTCTTATAGGGACACTATGCTCCAAAGGTTATGCACTTCTCTAAAAAGGGACAAAGAGTTTAACTCTTTAGCATACTAGGCTTGCATGCTTTCATAATGTTTCTATTTGCTTTGTTTCTTTGTTTTATTTTTAGCTGAACATGAAAATACATGCTTTGCACAGGCAGCTGAGTATACATACATACCTATATGAAACTTCCACAACGCGTCACCAATAGTCTTTCGCTCACATCCTGTACAAGTGCAGCTGAACAGCCCCGACCCGACACACCTCGCTGCGCGACCACACGCCTCCTTTTAGCCGCCACGGCCGAGAGCATTTCGTCCCGAACGGAGCACCAGCGAGCAACGCAAGATGGTCGGCCTAGCGCGACCTTTCAAGGACTTCCACTAAGCGCCGAACATATGTTTAATGGCGACCAGCGAGGCGGGCTTGCCTCTCTATCGCCCTCTCTCTCTCACACACACACACGCACTCCAGTATCTCGCGACGCGGTGGCCCTGAGCAAACTTCGACGCCCCAACAATGAGGTGCTCGCAAACGGTATGGAACACAATGACCGACCGCCATCTCCGGCTGCGGTTCCGCTACGCAGGCCGACCGCGTGCTCGGCGCTCATTAGCACCCACTCCACGAGGGACACCGCAGTCCTTTCGCATACTTGTAGGCGTGCGTTACGGGTTTCTTTCCCCGCGCTAAGGCAAAGCAGACTTGACGGGCGGCACCGACTGGGTTGCGGGTTGCTTAGCACGGACAAAAAATAAGAAAATAAGAAAAATTGTGTCGAATGAGAATAAATCGTAGCGCCACGTAGAGACTACCTTTACTGAAGCAGTCCCTGCCGCACTTCTTTTTTTTTTACGCGTACCTTTGAAAAAGGCATCGGTGAGCCCGCGCGCGCGCGTGTGTGTGTGTGTGACAGAGAGAGAGAGAAAGAGCAAACGTGTGCTGCGTGTAGCATGCAAATGAAGCTTACGGATGGCGAATAACATGAGAATACGAACGCAGCACATGGCCTAGATGAGCTAGATGACAGGCACCTTTCAGTTGCCTTAGTCGGAGTGCTGTGCACAAGCCAGGAGTTCACGGATTCGCTGCTTGAGGGCCACTGGGCTAGATGATAGCTTTTACGCGAATGTGTGTGAATATTCCATTTGGAACACGCTGGCTTGACACTGACCGCGCACTGGCGGCGCGCATGAACACTGGGGCGATATTTTTACCATTGCTCCCGGTGTCCTATCCGAGCGATTGAAACAATCTGCCTCTGAGGAGTGCTGTGAAATAGATGTGGCTACGGCTAACAATTCTGGCTTTTACAGCATACCTGCTAGAACCTCGGTATAATTTTCACCCACCCACAGATATCCTATACACATTGTCCTACGAGTACGGAAACCGCCTGCAGAGCTTTACGCGGTAAGGCTGACTATAGAAGCTCATTGACGCGTGTATATCACGAAGTTATTTTAGAACACTTTTGTCGCACGAAATTGGCCAGCAGCGTTTCGCCACCGGACTTGAAGGCCTGGAGCTTTTAGTGTGTTGCTTGTGTAGCAATCGCGTTTTTATATTGCGTCGTTTTAAACCTGTGTCAGCTCCAAATATCGCCGCTGCATCATCCGTGGCGCAGAAGTTGAACCATTCAAATGAGGACATCTTTTTTTTTCTTTTTTTAGGGGTGTAAGTGCCTTGAGCTTACCATTTCACAGAGAATTCATTCCGACAATTTCGGGACTGCTAAGCATTACCAAACAGTAGATCTGACTCGTAGTTTTACTGACAGTTTATACGAAAAGGAAAAAAAAATGAGGCGTCAATATTCAAATTTATTATTGTTTGGCGATGCCATGAATAGGTGGTCCATACGCTGCGGACGTTGAGTCCATTTAACTGTATACCTTATTTTACACAGGAATGTCGCATTATGTGATAATTTCACACCCTATAGAAAACAATAGAAACACACACTACGAAAGCACGTAAGACTATTAGAATTACAACAAAACTTAATATAATTTTTTTTCAATTCAAATAAGTGAGGGCAGCATGAATTTATTTTACTGATTATTATGAAGACAGAGTTTCAGCGCGTCCTTCAACATTTGTAAAATTGTACAGCGCCCGAAGTAGTGGCGTACAGTATACCAATCGCAAAGAGCGTCCGCCGGGCCTGTAAAACGAACGAGCGCTTTATTTTACGCTGCGATGAAAACATATTCAACGAGGGCGTTTGCAGTTGCTCGGGCGTGACCGTGGCGTGCCTACTCATATTCGCGATACGAACGTATCCATTTTAATTAGTCTTTCGCAATGCTACCGCCAGATGTTTCTTACGCGTGATCGGATACGATCCAATGTACTGGCACGAAAGCTCGCTCAAGAAAAATGGGAGCAAGTTCGGTAGTTACGTCTCACTTCCTGAAGATCGGAAGAGAAATATTAGCAAAGATTTGGCGCCAGTACTACCTGCACGCTGCTCCCAATTCAGAACGATTGTTATCACAACACCATGTGGAGTGACCTCCCACCGTTTTCTTTATTATTTCTTTATTCTGGGCAAGAGCGGTGACAGAATGGCGAACAAGCTAAGAGAACTTGTGCAAGTACACAAACGTTTCTCTATGCCACTGCGGTTCATAATTATTTACAATGGCTTCTTGCACTTATGGCAGGAAAACTCTGAAGGGACGTAATGATTTAAATATTGCTTCAAATATATTCTTTCCGTGCTCAAGGAACTATAAGTCATTGAAGTATCCCGTTTCTTTTATTTATTTGTTTAAGGAAGGTTAATGGCAACACCAAGTTGTGCACTTAAAATGTTCTGAGGAAGCTTTATCACACGCTGCACGTACAGCATAGCACGTTATATGATACATCAGCAAGGCTTCAAACATATGTATTTCTGTTTCTGTAAAATTTTACTCAGCGTCAGTGCTGACTGCGGCGGCAATCTCGACAAGTGCAAGATAAACGAACAGGTATGGACATTATCGCCTCTAATACGAAGGTATGCATGTGCGTCTTTCTTACTGTTTTTTTTCTTCTATTTTTGTCAAGCAAAACCTAAGTGACCTTTCTCAAACGCTGAACATATGATGTGGTGCAGATTGCCGCTATCCCAGTTTCATGCATTTAAAGACACTGAGATACTCAAGCTCCATTCACGAAGTGCGAAGTGACAAATATTATCAACCTCATTTTCTTCCTTTATTGTCTAATCAGGGTAAAGAATTTAATGTACGCCTCTACGATGAAACGTTCACTAACCTCGTCTTCACCACTCGCGACTTGCCCGTGAAGTCAAAGGTACAAAGATTGCTAGATGAAATTTCGTGCCCCGATTTGCATTTTCGTTTTCTCACTTTACCGGTGCGCGGCTCTCGACCCTACATGAGGCTGTTTTATTTGTTACTGCAAATGCAATCTACTGATCCAACACTCGATCGTCAACAGCAGCCGAACTGATGACCACTGCAAGATGAAGACAACTCTGAACGAGCTCCGTTCTGACTTCTGAGCTGCGGGTTCCATTTTATGCCGCCATTATTTATTTATTTTTTTAATTTCATCCCCCGCCTCACACTCTATCGTCTACAGACGCGCATTCCCCCTCTCGGTATACACTCTGTCGCCCTATGCGTGACCATCGGTTATCTGTCCTCATTATGCGACCTGCCCATGTGTACCTTTTCATCGTATTGTGCGCTAGTATCGTACTGTACACTCTATTATCTTCCTGTCTCTTGGTGTCACGCATACTATTTTTCGTCCCCTCGCCCACTGTGCGGTCCTCGACTTCCTCTCAAAACGGAAACCACACGCGATAGCGTAACGACTACGTGACAGCTTATACACAACTGGTAGAAAGCAGCACTTAATATATAATGCGTGACGGCCACACCAACGAAGAAAAACAATGTTGCCTCACTTCCAAGGAAGTGAACAAACGTGAGGCTCACGGCGGCAGAGTCGGGTGCGCTCGAGCGTGACACGCAGCGTTTGCTTTCGCCGCCGGTATTTAGAGCTGCGCAGGAAACGTGCCCAGGCGTTGCGCTAAAAGGCCGCATTCACGTTAACCGTGTTTTCCCATTCGTGATTTCTCTCTCTCTCTCTCTCATGCTTCTTGCGCTATTATACAACTTCCGCGTCAGCTTTCTTTCTTGATACCGCGCAACTTTTCGCACGTTAGCGCCTGGAGCTGGACGTATTATCATTCGTTACCTCTTAACGACATGGGTGCTAACTATTTAGCCAGCTCTTATTTAGGTCACGCTGTTTAACAAATGGCGCTAATCGTTAGGTAAAGCTAATGTTATTCCTGGATAAGGCACACAAATGTAAAAAAAGACATGAGCAACGATGCTCTAGAGTGTCACAAAAAGGAAAAAGAAAACGTGGTTCGCCCATTGAAACCCCGTGCATGGCTCATACCTTTTCAAGTACATCATACTATTTCCTCCCCATATCCCATACTCCAGGACGTTTGTCTGGTTAACATCCCTTTCTTTCATTTCTTCCTTCTCTCTCTCTATCCACTGTTGAATTATGGTTGTTAATAAATCCGGCACGCGTCCAACAACATGCAATGTATGCGGATTCTCCTTTCTTTATATTTCTGTCTTTAGATTCAACGAAACAGGCAATACCCATTCGACTTCTGTAAGAACACGCTAGTAAAATGAACGACGAATTACTGGTGCATGTTAGCAGAGCCTCAACAGCCACTAAATTACACCTCCCTGTCTCGCTTTCTGCATACAGGATTAAATCTATGAATTATTTCTCACGCATGAAAGCACTTCTCTTGTATTTGCGGAAAGTGCTTTCCAAATAAGTAACAATGTTGATAAAATTAATGAGCATAGATATTATGCACCTGCGAATAGCATGAAAGTCACAAAAATCTACGAATTCCCCGTTCCTTGGTCCTCACAGTCTCAAGGCAAAGTCGACATGAGGGCTCCATTACAGAAGGAAAGCCTTACACTGTCCACATTCAGTAATAAGAGCCATGTCGTATACTTAATGCACGTATGAACTACCAAGAGTACGTTTTATCTGTTGTAGCTTCCCAATTACAGAGATATCTCAGAAGCAAATACCCAGGAACTTGTTGCACCAACGCAATTCGCCAAGCTCTCGCCTTCCGAAAATTCTCGTTCCCGCAAAGAATATTTGTTAAAACTGAAATTGGCAACACCAATCTAGACTTGGCATTTGGTTCTAATAATGCGTCTTCATACATTTTATTTTTTCTCCGTGAAGTGTGAATATCGCAACTAAACTGAGTGGTGCTCCGATATCACATAATTTAGTAATCGTTACCCTCAAAAGCACGTCCCTGGTAAAGTTGGATAACCCCAGAGTTGGCGCTCTCCATTTCTGTTAAATTTGTAGTCACTTCCATTCTGAAAAGGCAAACACCAAGGGTTCTGCAGAGAACGCAGAAGAGTGACAGCTTACGTAAGACGACTTTGTTGCGTTCTTTTTCGGTATTCTTCCATTCCACCTTCTCCTCCTCCTCTTCCACCTTTCATTGTCTTGTTTTTCTACTTCCTCTCCTTCGCTGTCATCTGCTTACCCTTCCTCATTTTCTTCCTATTCGTCATCGTCGTTTCCTTTTGCTCTTATACTTCCTCGCCGTGTTCTGCCTGTTCTTCTTCATAGGCATCGTTTTCTTTCTCTACTTCTTAGTCATCGTCTTTTCCTCTTCTTCCGCCTTTCCTTCTTCGCCGTCCTCTTCCTCTCCATCACAGTCATCTCCTTGCTTTCCTTTTTCCCTCCCAGTGATTTACTTCTACTTCTTCGATGAAACCACAGCAGGCGCCTGACAGCAGTCCTCAAACACCACTTGATTGATTTCTGGGGTTTTACGTCCCAAAACCAGTTCTGATTATGAGAGACGCCGTAGTGGAGGGCTCCGGAAATTCTGACCACCGGGGGTTCCTTAACGTGCACTGACATCGCAAAGTACACGGGCCTCAACGTTTCGCCTCCATCTAAATGCAGCAGCCGCGGCCGGCATTCGACCCCGCGACCCTCGGATCAGCGGCCGAGTACCACAGCCACTAGACCACCTTGGCGGGGCTCAAACACCACTTGGCCATATATACTTTATCAGAGCCGTGGCTGAGAACACAAAGCGCCAAACCATATTCTGAGAGTCGGAAAAATATATCGCTGCACCTCATGAGCTCGACTCAAATACGCACACGCGCGCAGTCTCTTTTCTTCTTTTTTTCCCCCTCTCTATGGGTGACAGTCGTTACGGACACCGGCGTCGGCAGACACCATCGCTTCCAATTTCAACCACCGTAACAGGCCCATAAAAGCTGACACGGTAAAAAGCAATGTAAATCAGATAATTTGAACAATCGTGTCTCCTGAATTGAAGGTGGTGCATTAACAATCGCTTTGTTTATGCCATACGGCGTCATTCAGTCGATTAGCATAAAATTACGCTCTGCGTATCTACATATAAATATGTATATAGTACTCCCAGTCAATCTGAATTTCGGTACGCGTGAAGCATAGGACTCGTCCAATCCACGAGGGTTGCGCACACAGCGCGGTGGCATGCAAGAGGCATGCAATTATGCTGACATGACCTCAAGAGAAAAGAAAAAAAAAAAAACACCTCCGTCTCAAGGCACCACCGCAACAGGTTATGCCCTTCCTCACAATAAGCCCCCGCAATAGGTGGTGTTCAAGTCCATGCACGGGCGGCTATTCTCTCCGTTCAAAGGAAACATCTCCTTACTGCTTTTGCTGGCTTTCGCTTTTATGGCGAAATCCAAACACAACCTGTGCGTCTAGATTTGGGTGCACAATAAAGAACCACAGGTGATTAAAATTAGCGCCGCCCTCCACCGCCTCTCCTTCTACGGCGCGCCTCGTAATCATATGGTGGCTTTGGCATGTAAATCCTCGCATATTATCATTACTAACCTGTTTCATTTTGCAAGCGAACAGGGGTTATGGCCGCACTTGGACCCTGGCTGCAATCTTACATCCAACTCATAGATGATCTAGTTATCTTGCATAACAGTCAATTCTCAAGAATGTCATCTAGCGGCAAATAGCGACATAGCTTATAATTTAAAGGACGTGTTGCTTAGCTATACTGCGTGCATGCCTAAATGTTTAAGTATCTCGAACTATGTAAAATCATGATGGAAAGATAACTTTCCAACATCTGCTTCATTTTCGTATAGTTAAAAACTGCGCAGCTGTGCCAAAGTGTACCAATGACTGCATTAAAACAGCAGGCAAGCGTTAATCAAAATTATCCTCCAGCCAATGGTTAGTTCAGGCCCCGACAATTCGAAGCCGAGTTGGCTTCTTCGTCAGGGGTAGCCTGAGCAGCGGGACCTCACGAGTGGTGACTAGCGGGACCTGAGCGAACCACTGGCTGGAGCTACAATCTTACCCAGCCCGACAGGTATTTGTCGAAGATGTCTTCCTTTAAAGGCAAGCGTGTAGGCGAGCAGATGAAATCAAGAAGCCTGCGGGGATAACGTGGCCGCAGAAAGCGCGGGACAGGGAAAACTGTGGAACTACGGGAGAGGCCTCTTCTCTGCAATGGGCGTAGACAGTCTTGTGACCAAAACTCAAGGATGTAGATAAGGTAATTTCGTTCTTCGAATTTTGACAGTTACATATAAAAGGCCACAAATCTACACCTTACTCGAAATTAACCAAGGTTAACCCAATTTCATACATCCTTGATCAAAACCACGCTGCTAAGGTTGGCAGCTACATATCAAAGGCTGAAAATCTAGACCTTACTTAAGGTTAACCAAGTTTAACACAATTCCCGCTGATAACGCCCCACATTTAACGCCGTTTCATAAAAGCCTCTAAAGTATGGGCGAATTTATTTTTTTCTTTCTGCTTACACGATCCACTTACATTTTCGTAATGCACCCTTGTCGCGAGCAGAGAGCCACTCGCCGTCCAGAGATGGACAGGAGGTCCTTCGGCGTGATTGTGATTCTGCATTCGTTTCTGCCCACTACCGGCGGTTCGTAAGCGTGTCGCGTATGCAGAACGTCTTCGACCAGCAACGCTAAGTGGTGTCCTGATGCATGCATGCGCGCACCACAGATAAGTGCGCGCGCCTCAGACGAGGGGAACCCAAGCAACCCTGTAGCTGACGCACGACCAACGTTGTCCGACTACGCGTTCCTGACAGGAACACCTTAATCCGACAGGCGCTCGAAGTATGGAAATGCGGACGCGAACACGACGCGAGACCTTCGATCGATGTCCCCGCGTGTTGGACGAGGTATATGGTAAGAAGCCCGAGTCGATGCACGCATAGTTTCATGTATGTGCTAGGCCTGAATAAAAGTTATAAAAAGGAAAAACGGTCATATCATCCCCGGACTGACCGGTCGAAGTACACAAGGTCAAGAAAATGCGACGGATAAGAAAACTCGCCCCGTAAGCTACCCTAAACATCGGAATAAGGAAGGCGTCGTAAAAGTAAAAAGGAAAGAGGGCAGCCGGTGCAAAAAAACTCGCAGATGAACATTAGATTAAAGTAACGTGCGGTCTTACAGACGAATCTCATTTAAAAAAGTGCTCTGCGGCTTCTGCAAGCCTTGTTCATGCACGACGGCTTCGCTCAAAATATCAGGACCATTCCCTTTAAAAGCGATTTGTTATTAAAACGGCTGCGACCAGCTGGCGACTAAGATCACGGACTCAGTATTGAGCGACAATGTATAGCACTGGCTCTAGTGTTCCTTTGCAGCCGTAAGAAAGTGTAGAAATACTCTAGAAAAATTTCCACGCAGCACCCTTGACCTTTCTAATCATAGATTCAATGCGTATTTGCATGCGTGACGTCAACGCAGAATCAAGCGAGACGTAGAAAGAGACGGTAAGAATAGACAATTTAGGGAGGTCAACCACAATACGAGTGCTGGTTTGCTTCTCTACACTGTGAATAAAGGAAAGGCCAAAACAGTAGACGAAGAGCGGAAACACCGTGCGCACACTGTAGGAGGAATAGCAGGATTAGGCTAAGAAAGAAGTGCACAAGGCCAGGAAAAGCAAAAAGCTTGCTCGTATGAGAGCTGTGTATATGAGTGTGTGCGCGGTATTACGGAAGCTGTGTATAAACGAGTGAGCCTGATTTACTAGCTGAACCGTTGCTTTAAACATGGTCGAGAAAACCAAATTAACAGGTGCAAAAACAAACACACCGGCAAAATAAACGCCCCTTATCGACGCGAAAAAAAAAAGAAAAAATGTGCGGCTTTATTACTCGCCACGTTCCAGACGCCCAGCAACAGCGACAACCCTTCCCATGGAAACATCATCATCATCGACACCCGCTACCACTGCCATCACGCTTATTCCAAAGGGGACAACTTTCTAGTTCGATGAAGTAGCCCCAGAAATGACAGAAACAATGAGAACGGCGCGTCCATGTCGCGACGTGTCGCAAGAACTGAAGACAACTGCCGCGGCGAATAATACCGGCCGCGTTACGTAATCAGCACATCAGCAGTGCGGACGCGCTAGTATGAGAAATGCATTGGGGAGATACGATGCCGTCGGATTGCACATCGCCCCGACAGGCCGACGTGTAAATACTCAACGTCTACCTAGCCCGACGTTGTCACGGACACGGTGAGAAATAACGAGACGGGCTCTGTAGAGTTGGCAGGCCCCTTTTCTTCCTTTTTTTCTATCTTATTTCTTGCTTGCTTTTCAACGTTCCAAAGAGAATTCGAGAAAAGAGTTGTAAAAAAAAATTAAAGAGAGCTCGCCAAAAAGAAACACGCGGGAAAAGCCTGCTCGATCATTTGCTGGGGAGACGGGCCCTTTCTCGAGCGAGAGTCGGCGGCCGGAATAACTCGCTATTCCGCTTTTATCGGCAGCGCTACGCGGCGAAGGCGGCGACAACCTTCGCCGAAGAGTTGCGCCGTCCCGATCTCGCTAACGGAACGATGCGTTCGCTGCTTGTTCGCCTTGAACCGTGCAAGGATGGGAGAAAGAAGGCCGACTCGGGATTAAGAGACGCGCGCGACGGGTATTGAGCGCCTTTAGCGCTGTCGCGCCACGCGTCGCCAATTTCCCCCGGCGGGATCGACACGCGTGCGAGGATGCCCCTTATCGCTGCCGTCGGAGGTAGCACAGCGACGGTGCGCGCCGACAGGAGATGGCGCTGGCCGAGTAACCGCTTGACAAGCGTCAATAGTACAGTCGTGTCTCGTGAATATAGGACCTATAGGAAAATCGCCTCTAACGAAAAATCTTCCACAACAGCTTATCAGACTTCTAAGATCCCGTGACAAGCAATGTATTACTTGCAATCCATCAGATTTTACTGTAATATTGAAATGCTCCAATTCTTTTAAGGAGTAACTAGCCTTGTAATCCAACTACAGCTTTCTTACAATCATTTGTACAATTGCAAGGTTGCATACGTCAAATTGTTGTGTTTCACACTGTGCCTTGAAATTTGACATGGTATAGGGCACTACCAACATAACCGTTTAAGTCAGTATCCGCATAAGTTCACTCACTGATTTTCCTTATTCGATTTACCAGGAGCCTCGCTATTCGTGACGCGCTATTTGTGCACATACCTGTATGTGATACCCTAGTGAATAAGTTGTTTGAAAAGCAACGTCGGAAATAATCAATTACTCCAGAGCAATTTTTCGATTGCTTTCTTGAGGCTGTGGTTTTAACCCTAATCGGTTACCTATTCCCATGCTACAACTAAGCAAGGTAAAAGCAAGGCTGAGTGCCCAAAATGCATGTGGTCACAGGTCAGCGCCTGCGCATTAACGGCAACTCTGTTGACGCTCGTGGGGTTTGCTACCCAGCGCGTTCTTTATAGTGCAGAATTTGTTAGGGTTGCATTAGAACAACACCAATGCATTACCCGGGCAGGTGGGTTATGAGCACTTGTGCTGGTCGTTCCGAGGATATTGCGTCATTCGCACCCATTGTACATGACGTACAAAAACAGGGGTAAACTATAGTTATCACCATCGCGAGTTCTGCTCCTCCGAATCGACGATGGATGGAATAACCGGAAATAGTGAGAAAGCGCTACAGGAGAAATGCATAAAACTATATATGTCTGCACAGACTTGTGCGCCGCCCGAGGAATTCTTGGAAATAAGGCGCCATAAAATTCTTGGCACCCTGCCAGGTCCACTTCACTTTTCTGGCACGGATACCACTAAAATATGTGATCTGACGTGGAGTAAAATTTGCTACTCCTCAAGTTGAGCGAGGATAATAAGCACCCACACCGCTGCCTCTTTCCTTATGCCGTGCCTTATGCCCCTCTTTGTGAGGAGTGCTGCCATGGGAGTATTCAAATCGGGGACGCTTCTGACTGGAAAGCCTCGAAACGAGCATTCTTCCAAGCGGCGAGTGCCAAGTATATGGTCGGCGGGCACGCAAGAACCGCAAACGCTATTCCGCGGCGCGAAGTATGTGTTTTTCGTACAGGCTCTCGTAATGGTAGAGTCATAATAGTAACCAGTCGGAATGGCGGGCATGACTTATCGCAAGGTTTCCTGGGCAGCTCTAACTACGAGCAGAAATTTACACGACCACGTTCCTTGAAAGCGTGAAGATTTTTTTAGAAGCCTGCATTTTATAACGTGTAATAGCGTACGGATTCAAAACTAGCTGATAGAAGTCATGTCTGAGTGCTTAAAACGACGTAGCTCTCATGAAAATTTCCGTGTGCAGTAAAATACTTGCACACACGTGTTGTACTATCGCAGTGCCGCACTTCGCGTGAAGCCACGGGTATTATATGAACATTAAAGCTAGGTACTGGCATAGGCAGCTATGACTTAGCCAAGTTTCTCATCTTCGTCCATTTAGTATGCAGAACAACAAAATAATATGATAGTGTGGCAAAGAAATCGTGGCGAACGAATGTTTGCGATAACGCGAGTGATGTAGCAGAATTTGCTTTTGACTGCTCATGTGAAAATTCCTGCCAATATCTACTTCCTCGACACAATCTGCAAAGCATTCACCTATTAGGACAAAGTGACACGTTCTGCAACTTCACTGTAAAAAGCACTATCTCGAATTAACATTATTTTCTGTTTACCAATATATCTTGCAGAGCCTTCGCGTATTGTTGTGCATGGAAGATGGACAATAAACGACTTATGTGAAACTTAATACGCATCAACATTTTATCAAAATGAGACAATTTGTGTCGCTGCATAAGAATAACCAAAATAATCAAAGATGCACTACAGTATATAAGAAATACCAAGGATAGTCATTCAAATCCAAAACAGCCGTGGAAAAACAAATTAAAAACCTTGCTTCCACATAAGAACTGTTTTTTATTATTATTATTTTACAAGCTGCAATGACGTACACCGTGTTCTTCGTCGCAGCGCCTCTGAAACGCAACTACCGCTGCTGGAAATGTACCTATCACTTCGAGATCAGTAGCCCAACGACATAGAAATTAAAATACACGTAGATGCATAAGGATGCGTTCTGCTATCGCGACTTAATTTTAAAGAACCCCACAGCAGTAACGAAAACAAGAACCTTGAGCGTCCTTTCCAAGCGTCACTGCACGGTTGTATTGAGTCGTTCGGTGACCCGAAGAGCTAGTTAGATGAACGCAGTAGAAAAAACTAGAACTTGACAATGCTAGATACAACCAGTTTCTTTTATAGCGCAAGGCAGACGCCCTATTCGGAATTCTATTCCCTTGGGCGCTCCACTGCAACACTAAGACAAACATCTGATTATATATACGGCACCAAACCACCACTACGCATCGATGAGACCACCTGTAGCCTATAAGTAATCTGCACGACTGAGGAAAACAGCTGGTCGCGTGCTCCGCATTTAAATTAACCAGGCGCAGTCTAGTATATCGCTACAACCTTCTCGGAGGAGAAGAAGCCAACGCGGCTAAACAACGTGCCAGCTCTGATAAGCTGTGTGGTATCATGAAAACACGAATTTCTTTTAACATCCTTTAAGACGTTTCAAGCAATGGTGCACAGTGGCTTCACTCTGAGAAATGCTCGCGTAGACACAGTACCACGTCATAGAACGCATCTCTTGACGAGCGAATAAATTGTCAGATGCTGAACAATCACTGCTGTCGGAAAGCAGAACTCTGAAACACTGCCAAAGGAAGTGCAAAGTAGAGAAGAAAGACATGGACACTTGGCGCTCTAATGTACTCGAGGAAACTTGGATTATCCCGCAATTGACGACAGTCCGTAGGTAATGTGCTGTCTATCGAATTCCATCCCATCAGACAGTGAAAATAGTTTGGACACACGTTGAGAGAAAGGTAAGTGGCGCGGAGAAGACTGGTGAGAGCACAAAATTTTTTAAGCCTTTGTTGAGACAAAGTTATCAGACGAATGACTTGCTACCATCCGCTAACAACACTGTGCTCAATAGGCGCCTTTAAAATGGATACATTGCACATAGCGTGGAGCAATAAAGAAAGAGTAACTTAATTATAATACTTAAAAGTTGTTAACCACCCTGTCTTTCCTTACTCTCTCTCTCTCTCTCTCTCTCAAAGTTTTTTTGGTTATTATCACGAAGGCATGTGGCAAAATTGAGACACCAATTCATTTCTTTAGATTAAAAGGTGGCGTAGTTTATTACACCATGCTTGCTGTAGCCTGGTAAACGTGGGCATGCACCAGATTAAGTTCTTCTGGCTGCAGATTTTTTTTTACTTGCTCTTCTTTTATTCTTTATGCCTAGTTCTTTCACCTTTTCAACTAACTCATCGATCGATGGCCAATCAATCAATCAATAAAATAATTCATGTTATGTACTTTACAAAAGCAGACAGAACAGCGGCGAATAAATGCTCATTTGACAGCCTTAATGTAAATTTAAGTCAAATAAAAGAGCTACAGATGATGGCTAGTGGCATACGTGTTACAATTCGCCTGCGAAGATAACAGGGCGGGAAGAATCCGAGTGACAATGCGTGTTTATAAGGTTAACGTAAATTAACCGTCACATCAGCGCACTCGAGAGGAAACAGAAAAGCGCACTTAGCTTCAAGGTTAGTAACCTCTGTGCGAAAAGAACAGCAAAATATAACTCCAAGGCTCTCCCGCAAACACAAGCTGCAGTGACTAATTCTAGGTGACAGCCGCGGACAACTCATTCTTTATGCAGTCAACCACGTAACCGTCGTGCACCTGCGGCCGCCTTGCACCACCACACAAAGTTCTCCGGATAAAAAAAAAAACAAGAAAGACACCAATCAAAGCGAGACGCGTACGCACCTAATTGTCGCCGGAAAGCAGCCCAGACGCTGCCCTTGCAACCGACTAATTGGTGTTTAATGGGAAGGCAAAGAGACTTGCGACAGCAAAGTAAGAAAACAGAAAAAGAACGAGCAAGGTCCATTCGCAGGCATTGTAGGTACAGTTGCGCGGCTTATCGCAAAAGGCGTAGCGGAGCGAGCGACCGACCGCGGTACGTGACCTTTGCCTCTCAGCGAAGTGCACCGTCGGCTGCGCGAAAAAGATACACGCGACCCCGCCAGCTGCGGCGACTGCAGCCATTATTCATATGCAAAGTACGCGCGCTCGTGCCTCCCGGGCACACGCTGAGCGTCGAGTTTCTGCATGCCTTGATCAACGTAAACTCCGACAAATAAAGACACAAGGCTGAGCTAAAGATACGACAAGGGTGCAAACAATGCTCCTGTCCGCATGAAACAAAGCCAGTATCTGGCCGCTGGCCCAAGGTGAAAGCTTGGCCATGAACACTGAACGTCCAATTTTGTAACTGAAGCTACTGTATGTTAGGAAGGCACTGCAGCGTTATGCCTTTTTTTAGAGAGTAATAAAGAAATAACGGCAGAAAAGGTATATGATGGCCTCGATGAGCCAGTGATAGTAACGTATTAAGGTATTCTTAACTGCGTCTCTCATAGGAAAAGAACTGCGAAGTTTCCATTGTTATAACAGGCCGCATAGCGATTTTCTCGCAGCGTTTACTAAAGTTTCGGTGGTTACCAAGCAAGCTTTCACGCAGAAGCTTGCTCATCAGGGTTATCTAGCGAGATGTGCCGCCTGGGACATGCCTGATGTCGCAATATATATTCGCAAAATGTCGCTTATCGGCTGTTATTCGCTCAATAATGTCAAGCACGAGTGCTATATATGCAGACTTAAATTTGACAGAGTAAAATGCCGACCTCTAATTTGGTGAAGATCGATAAATTGAATGACTGCAGCACGGTTACATGGTATAAGCAGAGCAACTACAAGTTCAACGGGACACTAGAGGAATAATACGCGAGCATAAAATATTATGAGACAAAGGTGCGTTCAATTTCGCGAGAACTTGCTTAAGCTTGGAGGGTCTCTTCTGCTGGACGATACGATGCGATGCCAACACATTACTGCGTCGTAATTGCAAGTAAACCAAAATAACATCACAATGGATGTCTGTTGGATGAGTTACCAGAAAGAAACAATAGCAAGCAGAAAATACAATACATAAATGCGAAAAATGAGCCCACGGCAAACAATACCTGTCTGAATCGGCCATTAGAATTTCCAAAAAAGCTAAAATGAAGTGTGTGTGTGTGTGTGTGTGTGTGTGTGTGTGTGTGTGTGTGTGTGTGTGTGTGTGTGTGTGTGTGTGTGTGTGTGTGTGTGTGTGTGTGTGTGTGTGTGTGTGTGTGTGTGTGTGTGTGTGTGTGTGTGTGTGTGTGTGTGTGTGTGTGTGTGTGTGTGTGTGTGTGTGTGTGTGTGTGCCTACGAGGTAACTTTCACTCTCTCTCATTCTTTTTAGTCTAGCCTCTCTATCTTCCCCTATCCCTCCCCCATTGCAGTATAGCAAATTGGACGCCCCCTTCTAGTTGAACTTTCCTGCCTGCCGCACAACTCTCGGTCTCTGTTGTCCGTCTTTGTTGTAACATATTTCAATCATTTTGCGTGCACGCAACGAGTAACAGGACGTTGAAGGATTGTGATTCATTCTCGTTATGTTCATGTATCAGCGCCGTCGTGTTTAACCACGATGAATGTTTATCCGCAGCGTAAATTCACGCAACAGCACCCGCATTAGCTCACGAAAGGAAAGGCTGATAGAACCGGTGCAGGAGTCCGGTCTTCCATCATATCCACTGACAGGGGATATGTCCTCGATGGTTGCTGATGGAACGAATGGGTGTGCATCGTAAAGTGTCCCAAACAAATAGGGAGCACTTGCAGTGCCGTAGCTGCGCTCAGCTTTATTCTTGATGGAAACTAATACCAAACATTACAAAAGTAGGAGTATACAGAAACGAGCCATCAATGCCGAACTTTAAAGTTATCATGCTTATAGAGACTGTGTTTAAAAAGTCGTATACGGACACTCGAAATTAGTTTAACTGTACAAAAGACAACATATAAGAATCGTTCACAAGACGGTGGATCGGATAACTCACATATTTTCGCCAAACATGGGAGGATCGGGATCACTCACCTGTAAACAAAAAGAAAAAAAAAGGATTCGTCAATTTATCTCGAAACCTCATATGCCCATCAAGAGTAAGTTAAGCAACATGTGCATGCAAAAGCATTAACCACAGAATCCCGTGGATGCATTACCAGTGAGAGATGCGTGATGACCATGGAGATTGTACAGCATGAAATTTCAAGTACGGAACAAAATTGCAGTGCTTGCTAATCAGCCTACACAAAATAACAGCACAAAAAAATCAAGTCACTTTTGTTACGAGTTCGTCGCTTATGTTCTGCTCCGTGTACTTTTCCTTTTAACCTTATAATACACATATTATCAGGCGTTACGACGGTAGACAATGTTGTACGTAATGTTTTAGAATGTCAAGCACCAGACATGCCTAATATTATGGCAGCATCTCCTTCAGTGTTTAGTTTATTGTGCGAAATGAATTTATTGGTTCATATGGCTTTATTTATGTATTTATCTTTCGGGGGGAGGAGTTCTTTGAAGCTGAGGTCAAGCATTCGACTATACAACGTCTTCTTTCTTCGACCTTTTGGCAGGTCGGTTGTTATTTACGTACAGTTACTCATTATGGCAAATCACTTACGGACAGTTAATCATTACGGGAAATCATGAGACCACTTCTCTCTCAAGCAATAATCATAGACGGCCTTCGTTTTGCAATGAAAAGCAGGAAATTGATGCAATTCACTACATAAAGGCCCAATAAAAACCAAGAGCGAGAGAGAGAGAGCTTAGTGTGGTTCCGAACGTCTAATAAATTATACGCACCATAAATCTCATTGTAATTATAATTGTGAGACATAAGACGTCATTTATTAAAGTTTGCAAGGTGTCTTTGTTATTGATCAAATGACATTAAGTCAGCGAAACTGCTGTTATATGCATTAAAGAGTCATGGCAAACTCGTCATGCGGAGCGTTTCAAAGTTAACGAAACCTCACCAAATGTCGACGACATCCTATGTAAAGGCGTGGGCTCATTATTTCGTTAAAACGTATGGTAACAAATTGCCACCAACCATTCTGCAGCCAAACCCGGCTAGAAACATCATGCCGATTTCTCTGATGAACAGCTTGGCTGATAAAATTGCCTCGTAGATTTGTTTGTGCTGGACGGTTTATAATTTTTTCCATTTGTCAATTCAGTGATATGCTGCAATGACTTACACGCTCCTGGTTCGCTGTACACGTCCGCTCTTTACAGCGTGTGGTCACCGTGGTCTTACACGTACCATTCCAAACTCAAGTTAACGCACGAACAACGCGAGAGGAGACACTGTAACAGACGAGCGAGTCGTCGCATCCCTGAAGAGAATTTTAAGCGCGAGGAATTCACCACAGCCGCCTCCCTCCATTGCAGTCGATACCAAAGCACCGAAGCGCTAAAAAAATAAAGCAGTCCTGAATGTCTTCGCCTACGTGAGCGGGAACTTAGCATGCGATACAGCGGCGCTCCAACTGGGAATCTAGCCGCGCCCGCCGTAAAAGCACGAAAGCCGCTTACGGTAAAAAAAAAAAAAAAAAAACTGCCAGTGTCTAACCTCACTCTCAGCATCTTCGCTTTGCGATTGCAAGTTGGCTTTGCTTTAGACACAGGCGCGCCCCGTGGACATAAAGGACAGGAAAAGGAAATTCCACAGTCGCTTGTTCTTTCTTTCTTTCTTTCTTTCTTTCTTTCTTTCTTTCTTTCTTTCTTTCTTTCTTTCTTTCTTTCTTTCTACGGGTGAACGCTATCAAACCCCTTCAGTCGTTAGTTCATTTTCTTTCTTCTTTTTTTTTTTTTTTGCTGCGCGCGAATGCCATCAAACCCCTTCGTCACGTCTCCGCTACAAAAGCCGACTGTCCTGCAAGTAATAAGACAGAGACTTTGGATACTTTGTCAGATGGCTCGAGGAACGTAAACGACTGAGACGCTTTGACGCTTTCTTAGGGCTGGAATATCGGCAGACGTGCTTAAAGTGGTATTCATTCCATTCAGACGTGGTGTAGAAGTGCACAAGCTGGCTGAGTTTTTTTTTTTTTTTTTTTTTTTCAGCGTCGTTCTTACGGAGAGTAGTATTGACAGTTTGGGGTCTTTCGTGAGGACTGAGCGGACAGCTTCATCGACTCGCTCTTAAGCCTTTAATCCTGCAGCACAGTGCACAAAGATCTCTCTCTTTCAACACGCTTATGCTACTGGAAGGTCAGCGTTTGTCGAAATAAAAAAAAAAAAAAACTAGAGGAAAAGAAAAAGAAATTACGCCACAGGGCTTACCCTCTGAGGATGTGTAAATATTTTGTCAATCCTACCTTCTGCTACATGGTTGGTTTGAATTTTGAAGCCGTAAAAAGGAAAAACAAGTTCTGTATGTTTGCCTTCTCAAAGTACATTTGCTGCTGTACAGGTGACAGGACCTAAGCCAAGCAACAGCAACGCAGCTTCTCCTCTTGCTGGCTGTTTTCGTTGTATTTTTTGCACTAAGTCTAAATCAATCAATCAATCAATCAACATTTAAGGATTGATTGATTGATTGATTGATTGATTGATTGATTGATTGATTGATTGATTGATTGATTGATTGATTGATTGATTGATTGACGCGGCGTAAGATGACAATTAATACAGCACAGAGAAGCGAAAAATCACAACGATAAACGTTGTCCGACGCACTATCATTTGGGATACGTACGCTCTGTCATAACCCCTGCTGTTGCAAAAGAGGCATGAAATGAAGGAATGTCAGCTTGACAAACATCATCAGAGTGGAGCCTACGACGTTTCCACTGCGGGCTTACGCTGTACGAGCACAGTGAAATAACTTGAATAAGAATCTGAGAATGCACCGAATTAAGAACTGTTCCGACAAAGATAATCGAATTACCTGTCACATGTATGAACTTCGACGTATGTATACTAGATATCATCATGTCTTATTACGAGTTTGTTCATTCTCTCTTTAAGTTCACTATGTTTATTTCTCTGCGACCCAAGAAGATACACGAAAATGGAACTACGCTGCACTGCGCGGTAATGCATGCATTTGCCATCTTTCATGATTATCACTGCTCTAGGCGGCAAATTTAAGGAGATCTCAGCTGCGATTAAACTTGTTAAAAATATATTCCACCGTAGAGGAAAACTTGGTTTGTTAGTTAATTGGCTGGTTATCTTATTTAGTTGTTTTCTACAAACTGGGTTAGCCAGGGAATCTCGGGCGACAATGGCGCCGCCTCTTTCGCAGTCCGCGAATTTGTCGACCAAATCTCCATTAGTTGAGCGTCGCGTAGACGTTAGGGTAGAAGGCGTGAAATCTCCTTGGGCGCTATTCTCGGCTCTCTGCTATATTGCAGCACCCCCGCTGCGTGACCTCGCAGTCTCACACGCTCGCTTTCTAATCCGGCAACCGCCTAGTTATACCAGAACGAGTAAAAGAGCGAGAGGACCGCGCGTTTGCGCTCGAAGAGCGAGCGGCGCTGTATCGGCAGAAGACGCGTCGATTCATCTCTTCGATATTCCGGCCTCCGCGACCTAGTTTCTTTGTGCTTACGCAAGGACGCGCGCTTTCGAAAGACGTTGTTAAGGAAGCAGCTGCGCGTGGCAACAAAAAATAAAAAGAACCTCGAAGCGATGAGGTCAGCGGTGCCAGTTACGCTTGAGCACTTTCTTGCCACGCGAACGCGCGGCTTCCTGAAAGCCGGTAAGTCAGGGACAGCGTGGGCTTGTTTGGGGTTGTACCCCATTGTTTCGACGCCATCAGGGCTGTCCCTAGTGTGATGTGCTAATCAGTTATAGATGGGCTGCTATGGAGATAGTTAAGATAGAGAGCAATACGCGTGGTACAACTACGCAAGTTCTCTCCCCCCATACTCACATGATGATTTATATGACTGCAGCGGTTACTCAAGAGACAAACAAGCTTTGAGCGGTTCGAAAATTTAGGTTACTACATAGACCTTTTGAGACCTTATGGACAGATTTAGCACATGCGTGCGTGTGTTTTCTTAAACAGAACTCCAAACCTGAAAACGTAAGCTTCGCTAAATGCAATTATTCCAAAATTACGAAATGAATATTCAACTATGAAATGATGAAGAAAAGAATACCGCTAGCATCCCTTAGCTATCACTTGAGAAATGTAAATGCGAGAGCCAGGCCTTTTGGCAGGCGAAGCCATAACGCTTGGCAGTCGAATGTCACGTGAATGCGATTTGGCATAGGTTGTTAACGTTAACATGCAGTCTGAAGTGGCTCATGAATTTACCCATCCATATAATACAAGTGTTTGTCTTGTAGCTAAGGACATTGTTACCGTGAGATTGACCTGTTAAAAAGAAGCACGATGTACTGAATACAAACAGCTCCTTATGAAAAGCCCGTCAGGCTCGAGTACGCCGAAGAACCGCAAAGGCTGCACGCGGGGGTTTACATGCCATATGTGTGTGTTTTCGATCGATGAGCTCACGAAACTTTCCTCCTGCACATCGAGTATACACCAGACAATTATCTAGCCATGCTAGAAGAGAAACTTGGGCTAGTTGATGGTAATTCATTATGCTGTAACAGCAGCGCTAACTGCAGACAAGGACGAAAGCAAGACACGACACAGCCAAAACACACTCTGTCGTGTCTTGCTTTCGTCCTTGTCTGCCGTTAGCGCTACTGTTCTAGCATAACGAATCTAGCCATACATCTCAGTTTTTAAGCCTGTTACAATATCCGCAGTTCAGAGTCGGCAAATTGCCCCCGAATATCATTCAGTCTAGTAAAAACTGATTTCTCAAGGGCCACACCACAAAGAGAACTCTGCGATAGTATGTTCTAACAAATATTAGAAGCTCATAGCGTGCTCTAAATGAACGGATGCGTCTTTACTACTGCGTATTCTAGCCTTTCTGCTTTTATTTTATTTTATTCTTTATTTATTTATTTTCTCTTGGAGAGAGAGAGAGAGAGGGGGGGGGAGGGGGAATGAACGCCGCCGCCCAAGCAGAAGAAAGTGAACGCCGCCACCAAGGCGCCCTCCTTCCTAGCTTCCCTGCGGCAAGAAGATGCACCCCTTTCCTCGCGCGTTCTGCGCGCACGAAGCACGCGTGGCACGCGACGGCGCGTGCACGAGGTCGCACCGGCGGCCGATATCGGTGCGAGGAGGAAGTGTGCGGAAGAGGGCCACGGGGCGAGAGTCGCCGTCCGAATGATGCGCCTAGCCGGCCGGATGGCCCGGTTTCTCTCGAAGAGCGGGGATGAGGTCTCCGGTTGCCGTCGGCTACCGCGAAGCCAGCCCAAACAAACCGCCGCGCTGCTCCTTCCCGAATTGCGTGCAGCTTGGCGCACGCTCAAGTAAGTGACGGCGTCTGGGGGACGTCGGTGGAATACTTGCTGCAGCTACACGCAACGTAACTGCAGGTGATAGCAAGTGTGATGGCGACGTAGCGCTGGCAAATAAATTTCGCAGCAGTTCGCGAGACATCTACGGAATTACTTGAGGGAAAGTTAAGATCGCCCTTTTATTGTTACGCTGTAGCGCAATATGCCGAATTTAAAATATCCAGTTATCTACTATAAACCGCTCCGTTTAACAAATGTACTAGACGTTTATGAGAAATGCCTAATAAGGTTATTTTTGTATTTTGTTATTTCGGCGAGATGTCATCGTATACATGACGGCCTGTACAGCACACAGTACCGCTGGCATAACATTGTTCTTTCACAATATCAGCATGACACTTCTAGATCACTGGTATTGCTGAAGCTTTAGACACTTAATTTTCATTATGTATTAACCCAAGTGAACGTTTCATGTAAGTTGCAACTTGTAGGTCTTCACAGGCATACGAAATGGTCATCTTTGATGGATAATCCTGTCATCTTTGATGGATAATTCAGTCGCAAAAATTAGTGTGGAGGCTGAGATGAAGCGAGGATGCGTAACGCGACCGATGAAAGGCAGCTATGTATCCTAGCTTTGAAAAGAGTTCGTAACGCATGGCGAGTGGCGTAATACGGTAGCAGTTCACCATACATCGTGCACAGGTACATAGTGCGTTGTGACAAGGCTGGCTCACATGAGGTCTGCATGTGGCGCAAAAATAAATCATCCAATGGAAAAGGGAGAACAACGAGCGTGTATTTATTTTTCGTCCACATCCTCACGCTGTTTGGACATAAAATCCATCGGAATTGCGGCGACAACTGTAATAGCGCCAGATAGTGTTTTACGTGCCAAAACCACGATATATTGCACGTCGTAGTGGGAGGCTCCCGAAATTTCGACGACCTCAGGCTCTTTAGCGTGCACTGCACAATAACACACAATACACTGGCTTCTAACATCTTCATCTCCATTTAAATCCGACGGCAGCGGCCGAGATCGAACGCGTGTCTTCCGGGTCAGCAGCCTGACATGGTAACCACTTTACCATCGCGGAGGCACGATAACAGTAACACTGCGCTCTTTATTACGTATATAGGTAAAGGCGGAAAGGACTGTCCTTCTGGGCTAGACGACGGAACGTGATCTTCGCTTACATTGCGAATAAAACAAACAAACGAAGAATGGACTACACATTGCCAGCTCTGAAATCTGGACCGATCTCGAGATCGACGTGCACATCGAATGACACCCCGTACACTGAAACTCTGTAGGCTGGGAAAATAGGTTGTTTCTCAGTCGCGCTCGATTACGAGGGCCGCGCACTGCAACTAAACCGCCGGGGCGACGCTGTCCTCTCACGTATACGCTTTATGCACGCTGCAGGAAACCGGCGAAAGAGCAGCAAGATTCACCGAGATTCGCGGAAGCGCAAAGCTGCCAGGTGTCACGAAGGGGTCAGCTATCGCCACGGGGCTCTTCCGCCATCGACCTCTGCTGATGTATTCTTCGGGGTCACGTCTTGCGGAAGAGCGCGTAGGAGAGAGGGTGAGTGGGCACTGGAGGGATCGCAGCACCAACAACGGAGAAATTTCTCCAACCTTTCCGTGTCGACGCCACTATCAGCGAAAGGACCATGATAAAGACGTGAGGTGTTGAGAAAATACCAACACAGAGCAGGCTGAACCGTGTTGTCTCCATTACTGGAGAAGTGAGGACAGGAAAGCTGTAATACGATAGAGAGAAAGCTCTTATTTGAAAGATAATATGGCCATTCTATTCAAAGGATTCGCAGATATAGCAACCACGCTTTGCGCGAATCGATTGTGCGCTTACATAACAGCAAATCGTCGGGCTGTAGTCGGTTCGACATATTTCAAACTATACGAGCGCTCAATGCACAAGCGTCAAGAGAGCACTGACGAAGTGAATCCATATATGAAGTTGCAAGTGAAGTGAGCGTCTTTTATGACCAGCATTTCATCTTGTTTCCTTTATTTTCTATAAGCGCGTTCATAGTTTGCCCAGTTCTGTACTATATTATGAATCACAGATCATGCAGTCGACGAATAATACGTGCGTCACCTCATTTTTTGCTTTCATTGAATCCGATAGAGATGTACTTTGGATCATATTTTGCCGTCACGTGATATGTTTGGTTGCCACTGTCGTGTTTCTCGAGACTATACCGAGCGTGCTTGTTTTGCACCGCTTTAACAGCACATTTCATGGATGCAACAGTTACAGAAGTAGTTGTGTAATTTTTTTTTCTTCCTCTAAATTGCGATGATACAACACGACAAGACGCTGATTCGAGGCTTGCCGCCGTTGCGAAAGCATCAAGAGTTCTCAAGGCAGCAACGTCAACCAGTACTAAACGTACAGGTTTTCTACCCCTCACGACAAAAATAGAAAGGGGAAATTAATATTTAAAGAAGAGCTAAAACGAAAAGGACGGCGTGCGAAAAAAAGAATGGCAGTATTGTAGCCTCTCTTATACACCACTGCCACATAAAAAAAAAATATCGACAAAGCCTTGACTGACTTCAGGCGCAACGGCAGTTTAGTTCAGCATTGTAATAGGCCCGTATTCATAAACCTACCTTTCCTTATCGCTTATTTTCATTATCTTTCCTGTCCCCTTATCATGCTTCTTTAACAGATCAGTACATTACCTAGAAGGAGGCCCTATGATAGTCTTTCGCAACGACTACCATTTCAGTGCCCTTAACGTATTTTAATTGCGCTGGGGTGATAAAGAAAACAAGCGAAAAGGATAAGGTAGGTTTACGAATACGGCCTAAGGCTGCTTGTTCTGAAAGTGACTATCGTCAACGTTATGTCAACGTCAGGTTACGCTGCCACTATCAGGCTGTCTTCCATTGTGCAAAAGCGTCCTATCTAAGGCATAGATAACACCATCGCTAAGAAGAATATTATTACAGTACACACTACCGTGAAAAAAAAAAAGAAAGAACGCTTGCATTTCCAAGAAAAGGCTTATATTCACCTGCCTTCCCATGTCTTTATAAGGAGATATGCACAATTGAAAGAACACCAATAGGAACCTCCAAGAAGGCACCGTCTCCTGTCGATCGTTTACACGTGACGAAGTCAGCCAAGCATCTAGGGACGTATTGTGCCATAGCCTTTTCGAAATATGACGCGGAAGCTATCAGCCTCACCCGTCCCGTGAAGAAAGATATGCTCTCATAGCAAGAGAAACCAGGAACACGAAATCAATACAATAACGACGCAAATCGATCTGCGAGAACGAAAGGGCACGAGTAATCGAAGCGAGTCTTCGCAGCGCTTTAAACTGCCATCTCAGCCTGTGCATTAAGGCAGAATAGGAGAAAACAAAAAAAACAGAACTTTAAACGGGCAACGATAATCTATCAATCGGTTCTAATATTGCAGCTTAATCGAGCGCCAGTGCCAGCAAGGCAGCGCTATGTTCTCGCTCTGCTTCGCGTAACTTTCCTTTTGCTTCTGTTTCATACTCCTGAAATCTGTTGCTGCTACCTAATGAGCTAGAGGTGGGAGCTGAAGGCTGAAAGGTCGCTGCTTTTAAACGGCGCCCTTTTTGACGCTGTTCCTCTCGCATGCATTGTGCACATTCAAGAAAGAAAGAAAGAAAGAAAGAAAGAAAGAAAGAAAGAAAGAAAGAAAGAAAGAAAGAAAGAAAGAAAGAAAGAAAGAAAGAAAGAAAGAAAGAAAGAAAGAAAGAAAGAAAGAAAGAAAGAAAGAAAGAAAGAAAGAAAGCTCCGAGCCGCAATGTAAATAGATAATGGGACGAAGTAAAGCGAGTTCCGTGAACTTAAGCCGATCTTGAAGCGGCGGCAACACGCGGAGCCAGCGAGCTCCCTATAACATAAACGAGGGTATATCTGAAAGTCTAATGCGCGGCGCTTTCCCCGCGCTCTGCGGTGGCCACAGCACTTTGCTATTCGCGAATTCTCAAGACACACCCTCTTATTTCACCTCCTCCTTACCCCGTATGAAAACTAGACGCTACACAGTTCCGCGTACAGCCGCTCGGGTAGTTAGGGGATAGCATGTAACTTTGACTCGCCACTTCCGCGTTGCGCACTAGTCACGCCTAGCAGTTTGGTGCAACCCGCTGCACTTCATCCGTGTTCTCTGCGGGAGTTGGCTTATCGTAGAACTGCAGATTCACAAGACCGTGCGTGGAGAAGTACTCTTAATTCGGTCGAACCAACCAAACTCTTGCCCTGTGGACAGCACTCATATCATAAACCATGGCTTGTATTGTGATGTCCGATGCCACGCAACAAGCTATTATCGTTTCAAAAGGACTTTCTGCTGTCACATTTGCTTGGGCCACAATACGCTGAACTACCAAGGTTGTTATTCTGTCATCTTAATATGGCCAACACTAAGGCGCTCAGTTTAGTAAAACTTGTATACAAGGGGCCCTACAATGCACTACGGAATACGGAATATAAAACCGTGGTCATCCCTTCCGATTAGTCAATTCTGCCTGTCAAGGTAAGACTTACCAACAATGTGTTCGGGTTATTGGTCAAAGATTGGTCAATTCTGCCTCTCAAGTCGGAATATTTCGCCTCTAGTCGCGGCGTGCACCGCTTTTTATAATAGTCAGCCATGTCACTGCTTTTATGCGTGTGCGTGTGTGTGTGTGTGTGTGTGTGTGTGTGTGTGTGTGTGTGTGTGTGTGTGTGTGTGTGTGTGTGTGTGTGTGTGTGTGTGTGTGTGTGTGTGTGTGTGTGCATGCGCGCGCGCGCGCGTGCGGCCGAGAGAGTAACCGATCAGCCAAAACAAAACTTTTTCGAATGCGTGTCACGGTGACGCAACTGACCCAGACTCGTTAGAAACGCACATACGCCGCCGCGCACTAAGTATTAATTCACCTCCATTGGTTGTGTTTCTTTTTTGTTTGTTCATTCGTTGATTTCCTTGTTCCTTGCTTTGCTCGAAACGTACCTCTTGTCTCTCAGATTCATCTTTAAATTTATACTGGCACTTTTCCTAACTCTTTCGTTCTTTCTGTCCTTCGTGAAGGAAAGAGCTGGCATGAAGGGAATGTGGGGGCGAAGTTTTTGTGACGAGGATGACGCCAGCTGGCGTCACCCCCTGCTCGCCTTCGTGGCCCGCCGCGCCTGACCGCACAACAGCCGGTTGCAATTCCATATCAACAGCTCCCAAACGCTTGTGTTTTCCTCCTCCTCTTTCCCTTTGTTACTTTACAGATTGTGTTTTGTGCCTGTTCCCCTCGACTTTTGCCTCTCCCCCTGCGCTCCTCGGCCTTTAACCTTGAGGTCAGGTTGAGACACCAAAATAGTCTCGACTCCCGCAAATACGGCAGCTGGGTCTTGCTTAGTCTTCCATTGTTCGTTTAGTAACAGGATAGCGCTAAGGAACCCGTACCGCAGAAAATCCGGTGTCGGCGTGGCTGTGGGCGTAGGCGTCCCTTGGACATAATCATTCAATTCAGTTTATTTCATTTTCTTGCGATACACCCAAAAAAGAGCTACTGCTACCGCCGCAGCGGTCCGGAGGACACCACGCAAGCCACGCGCCATGCTGCAGGTACTTAGTGAACAAAGCTCAATTTCTGAAAGTAAAATCCGTCAGAAAAATCGTAAACTGTGATTGCACTAACACCTATACACATGATGGCTCGGACTGTAATTCTGTTACGAAGAAACTTTTACTTATGTTACAAGAAAACTTAGTTTCGACGAAACTCAAACAATTTCAGCATTTTATAGAGCAGGCGCCAACGCGGCGCCTTTCCCGTGACACATGAATAGGCGTGCAAAGCTTCCATTGCTCGCGGATACCGACAGAAGGCGTTCTGACGTTAATTAAAATTAATTGTGGTTCGGTTAAAGACACTAATTTTTGCAGCCCATGTCGGGAGCACGGCTAACCGTCCGTGGGGGTAGAGGAGGGGGACTGAAATAGATAGGAAGAAGAGGAGCGCCGTAGTGGAGGGCTCCGGAAATTTTTGACCACCTGGGGTTCTTTAAAGTGAACTGGCAACACATAGACCAAGGGAATCTGGCATTTTCACCTCATCAAAAATGCGACTGCCGCAGCCGGTATCAAAGCCGCATTTCTTGGGTGGCAGCCGAGCACCGTAACCACTACACAACGCGACGGACTGACGTTATCGCCAGGGCAAAACGCGCCCCCGCGCGCGCTCCCTCGTCACACTCGTGTGATAGATTCGGTAGCGCATTCTGGCGCCGAGCGCACTGCGGAGCCTTCCTCATCGGCAACCACTGATGAGGCATCTACGTCAGCTTATGTCCCATTGCGAGGGAAACCACGGAATACGGAGGCAGACTGAACTGATAAGGAAATGTTTTCTCATGACGCCTGCGGCGACTCAAAAGCATGGCAAGCGATTGAGGAGGCGATGCGAACGATAACAATAACGATATCTACTCTTAAACGCGAAGCTTAATAAGCATCCCCATTTATCACCCCCTCTAACTCTATCAATCTCTATCTATTTTTCCCTCTTTATCTTTCTCTCTCTCTCTCTCTCTCTCTCTTTGTTTGTTTGTTTGTTTGTTTGTTTGTTTGTTTGTTTGTTTTGGTCGGTCAGTCGGTCGTTCTTATCCACTTCGGCATTCTACCGCGAAATGATCGTCGCCCTAAAGTATCTTAAAGGTTGTCGTGTATGCCGGTAAGATCACCACTGTTTACATGTCCGAACACGCCATATCATTCTTCAAGAAAAAAAAATCAGCGCGCAGTAGCAAGAAATCCTGCTTATAAAAATCCTGCCTCGAAAACTCCTACAAATATACTTTTACCTTATGATCTTGTCTAAGCATCAAATTAAATGCGTGTATTTGGCGAGATAACAAGTCAAGCAGAACCCAAAATATGTCAGTAGTGCAATACAAACGCATAAATAATGTTTGACACTTGACATAACAGTTCCTTGCAAAAGCCTAAATGCAGTATTCACGCTAGAATGACGGATAGTCGTAATACAATGGGTATCGCGGGCGCCATTGTTTGATCTTCAGGGCAAGTTTACGGTCAAGAAAACACTGCTGCGAAAAGTTGCCTTCAGCAACACCCCTTGTTCAACAATTATACACCACTTCCAGCCTCGAACTTCCTGTGAGCTGCATTTCTTGCTTATGAATATGCTTAAGCAAGGAGAGGAAGGATCAACGACCGGCGAGGGTGGGGCGTAGCCCAGTGAATGAGCATCGATTTTCGAGCAGTGGGAAAAACATCCGGTTCTGGGTATCGCAGGCTCAGCGTCTCCTCTATTTGCAAGTCATCCACTAGGCTTAACTTCTCTCACTCGCACATATACAAGGCCCGCACCCTTTCTAATAGATGCGTCGTGCCCGGGGGAGTGGTCCCGCATGAGACGCATCGACCAGTGAAGAAAGCCAGCAGTATCTGATCACGCTCTTTATATGTGGGTCGCGAGAACGTGGGAGCCACAAGGGAGCACGAAAGGAAGTGATTTGCGCTACCTGATGGCTCAGTGGACTTAAGATAAAAATGCGACCACGGTTTAGATAATAGACCACGCGCAAATAAGCTACCTCTGCGGAGCACGGACATCAGCCGGCCCGCCGTATTGCAGAGCGAGGACACAGTGATGGGAAAAGGGGTTATGGCATCAGAAAGCAACGCCTACGTAGTTACGAGTGATTTACTTGCCGAAGCAACGGCCGATGCAAGGGTGGATATTTAGCGTATGGAATGAGAACAGCGACTGGAGAGGCATCATATACGTGCAAGGTTGTGGTGCGAAGGGATAGAAAGAAGAAAGAGAGAGTGAAGCGCCGTCTCTTTCTTCTTTCTGTCCCTTTTCATGAAGCAGTTTTCGCGGCACAACGCAGTGCGTATATGACGACGCCAAAGAAGTACTTTTGGACTGGAGAGGCATGGCGTCTGTATGCACTTCGGTGCCCTCAAGTTGACGTGCAATGGCACGTTATTTGAAAGTTCAACCACTATCAGAAAGCCACGATCGCACCCTTAGCACTTATGTCTTCAAGCAAGTTTTTCGGTAAAATGCGGACTACCTTATTGAACTTTCCTAAATATTCGCATGTTCTTTTTCTCATGTACGTATGTTTTGTTGCTGGAAAGCATCACAATTTCCCGGTGCGGTGGTACAACGCTATCTAGAATAATTATGTCCGCCCCCGCATGAAAGTCTCATTTATTTTTCATGCGCGCAGCCTTTCGAGCCTAAACAGTTAAGCACCACGTGACGCCCGACTAAGGCGTTTCCCTAAAGTGCAGTTTCCATTTAAAACTATGGCACACACAACATCTCCTCGTGCATTCCAAGAATCACTTCATCTTCAATCGCTCCTTAGGAATCATTTTCAAATATGTCGTATATCGCTCGACTCGAAGCGTCCTCACGAAGGCCTTATTTGACAGAATAGTTTCAGTACGCGTCGCGACCATGCTGACTTGTGGGGTTTTACGTCCCAAAACCAGCTCTGATTATGATAGGCGCAGTAGTGGAAGTCTCCGGAAATTCCGACCACCTGGGCTTCGTTAACGTGCACTGACATCGCACAGCACACGGGCCTCAACATTTCGCCTCCATCGAAATGCAGCCGCCGCGGCCGGGATTCGATCACGCGACCTTCGGATGAGCAGCCGAGTACCGTAGCCACTAGACCACCGTGGCGGGGCACGCGACCATGCAAACTTGTCTCCAAAACAAAGCGCATTCACGAAGACAAAGAAAGATGCCGAGAGGATAGCTGTGGCCCAAAAGGGGAACATTTTGCCTCTGTAAATCGAGACTGGCCCACGGACGTTCTCTGCTATAGCAGCACACCGCTGCGCCGCGTAATGCATACACGCGTGTCCACGCTTTGACCACGGGTGGAAGCACAAAGAGGGACACTGACCAATATTTGCATTCCGCTTTTACGACGCAATCAAACGCCGGCCCAGTTCGCCGACCATGGCTTCGCCGCATGAGCTCCTCTGTTATATTCTACCTTCGTTCGGTCTCGGCACACTGTCGTGCGCCGCGTTTAACGACGACATGAGCCTCGAATTACCGCTATAAAAGGGGCTGTCACCAACGCTGTTCCCGTGCCCGCCAATTGTCGCCAAAGAGCACACGCACGAGCGCAGAGCCTGACGACCGATATTAAATGGAGAGACGGTAAACATTGTGCGCGTGTGCGTGGTGGGGCGCATTTATGGTATAGTGAGGCCCCGTCGGCTTGGCTTATGGGGGTTGTTTGCCTTCGATATGCTAAGGCTGTATGCATGCTAATGCAAGTGCATTGTGAAGACGTTCAAACGAAAGGAGTGCGAGGAAGATGTTTTTTATTAATCAAAGAGCTACGCTATGGCATCGGAGCGAAGCATAAAGCACCCAGAAAGAGGTGAGCCTGTTCTTAGAAGCCGAAGCACAGTGCCCGGAAAATACGATTTCCGTTATGACTTTTACCAGCTTCCCGTAGCATGCTGTACCACTGAGTAATGGCGCATCGGCTGGCTCAACAGAAGCACTTTATCTTGCTATTTAGCACGCATCTTTATATAGAAAAATCTGTCCAAGAAGTTGCGCGACGTTTCTACGATATGCTTCACAATCTGCGCTATGGCCCCGCCACGGTGGTCTAATGGTTATGGCTCTCAGCTGCTGATCCGAAGGTCGCGGGATCGAATCCCGGCCGCGGTGGCTGCAGTTCGATGGAGGCGGAATGTTGAGGCCCGTGTGCTATGCGATGTCAGTGCACATTAAAGAACCCCAGGTGGTCAAAATTTCCGGAGACCTCCACTACGGCGTCTCTCATAATCAGAGCTGGTTTTGGGACGTTAAACCCCACAAGTCAATCAGCAATCTGCGATATGTCGATAACAGACCGCATTTCGAGCAGAATATCGTCGTACCCTCTTCGAAACTGTTTTATGGACGTCGCCTGCTGTTCAGTTAAGGTTTCGGAAGTTGAACAAACAGCACAGTTGCCGCAGAAGATCCTTCTTTTGCATGGTGCGACTGATGCGCCCTTCTCTTGGTGGTAATGCTGCGAAGGTTGGCCAGCATGCGCTGATCTCGAAGGCCATGGTATGGTACCGGTGCGCTTCTGTCGCATCGCGGAAGATGACGTCAACGCACAATGCAATCAATAATTGTACGAAGTCAGGTGGGTGTTTGAGATAATCAGTCAAAATTTATGTGCAAGCAATCTGCGCATTTCTCGAGCCTGTAACCTCGTACAAATACCGGAAGTGTTTCAAATAACGTACCGGAGAACATTATTAAGGTTCTTTTACCCCGAAAAATCACCGGAGTTGGCAATTAAAGCACGGATAGTGATTGGCAGTTAATGGCACTCGGGACAAGTGTGTCACGTCTTAGTTTTCGCAATATTCTTTTGTTCCTGGTCAACTGTGCAATTTTTCATCCGTCAGCTGTGCAAATCTTTGTCGCTGCAGATGCAAGTCACGCTCAGTATAAGCTGCAACTGAACGCCCGCAGCTCAAGCTTGCCTCCTCAGCTACATCGGGAACCACTAAATAGGTATCAAATTAGCAGTAAATAAAATAAACCTGTGAACAAAGAATGTTCCTCAAGCGAGCGTTTCGACAAGTAGACTTGTTTCTTTCAGTGCCTCAACGAAGACAACTCGGTTTGCCGAAACGTTGGCGCTAGGAACATTTTCTGTTCGAGAATTTGTAATCATTCCAAGCCTCCATCTTCCCTGACACTCCTGAAATTGTTCAGAACTCGGAATGGGATATAGCCCACGAATTTTTCTCCCTGTGTTGACGCGTTGCGTTCGCGCCATTTTGAGCACAGACACCACGTTATAGTTCATATTCAGTGGTAATGCCGAATACCTGTACTGTCGGTAAACACGCCTAATCAGGTACTTCCACATTGACTCCCAATTTCTCACTGACTCCCTCTCAAATATCATAGCTCGTTTTATTCGACACGTTCTTCTTCTTGCACATTTTCTTTACATTAAGAAAATCGATCGGGGCTTTGGCTAACATCCCTTTTATTTCATAGTATGTATTTGGTTGAAGTGCGTCTGCTCTGACGCAGCAAATGGTAACTTCTTCATATGCGTCGGCCTTGCGGAAACTGTATCCACGTGTGGCATTACTGCCGACGTTTACTGAGAGCTAGTTTTCAAATTATAAAGACCCTTTTCTCTCATGTATGTACACATTCTAGCTACGCGTGCTCCAAGCGCTAGTAAATAAAGCCAGCTATTAAAGCGAGACCTTCGTGCTTTTATGCAGAGCCACGTTGCTCACGCGTGACTCGGAAGATCGTGGCCGCCTAGATGTACGTGTACAATACGGAAAACATACAACTCACGAGCGTATTGCTGGCAGTCTTCGCCTGAATTATGCATGTCGAGGAAGTACTGGGGGAGATTAACATGAATGTAAACCAATGAAAAGCGATAAAATGAAAGAAAGAAAGAAAGAAAGAAAGAAAGAAAGAAAGAAAGAAAGAAAGAAAGAAAGAAAGAAAGAAAGAAAGAAAGAAAGAAAGAAAGAAAGAAAGAAAGAAAGAAACGTGGAGCGTGATCAACCATGCAGACAAGCATATAAACTCGCTACGTTACGTGTGGGTAAAAGATGCGAAATATAAAGATGAAGAAAGTGGACATTGTAGAGAAGCAATAACCTGCAGCGTCATTTCGTTAATAGATGCCCTTAAGGGGACATTGGACCCTATGCGAAGTCGGTGCCAATGCCTGGCACTTGCAAATTTTCTCCTAATTTCTGCACTTTAAATAGAACAGTCGTGTTCGCAGAAACGAAAGCCGCGTACAAGCATTAGAACACGGGGAACATGTGACCAAGACCACCTGTTAATAGCAGGAAATACGGAAGAAAAATGCAGAAGTCTGGCGATAGTAATTTCAAGTGATTTATGGATTGGTTGGCATTTTTATATGTGCAATTGTATAGTGTGTTACACGTTTAACACGTTTTTCTTTCGTTGTGCGATTCATCCCATGCGTGCAAGCTTGCCAAACTAAGGTTTTTCTCCTGCAATGAAATATTTCGCCCGGCGCTATCATCAATAACCAATTCATTACTGTAATTAACTGTCCGGAGTAAGTTACACAATATAGTTTCTAGTATCTTCGAGTGCTCGATCATCTCCAGCAGATAGAAAGAACCTAGAACTGTCTCCATATGAACACAAATTACGGATACTGGGCGATGTTATAGCCGGCGTTGCGATACACACGAAAACGAAGCTGCACACCGTCGCACTATAGCGAGGTCACTTGCTCAATATCGAGCGCAAGGTCACCCCGATTGGTGCGGGTTCCCAAAATAAGCAACTGGCTGGCCGCAGCAGCTGTTGCGGGCCTAACCGCACGACTTCGGTGTTTGCCCTCGCAGGGACGGTGATCGATGGGCGTGCCGCCCATAGTGGCACATGTCGAGCAACGGAACGACGTCCCGAAGATCGAGGCATCCAGCGGCCACAGCGGGTAATTAATTGCTTTCTCATTCGGCGCCCTCATTGACTTGTGGCGGGTGACATAGGCGTTTCTATGGCAATACGCGAACGAAGACGTCGCGTCATGGGGCACGCCCTGCAATTTACGGCGGACTTTGTCTTTCAGCGAGCCTGTGACAACTCCAGCAGCAAAGCGAAACAGACAGGCTGTGCGATAGCAAGGGCGTGCGCTTGAGCCATGCATGTCGTTTTCTTTATTTTCTTTTTTCTTCGTACAATGGCAACTAACGGTACATAGAGAGGTTTCATTTCTATAAATTCGATGTGCAAGGAACAAAATGTCACATCGCCAGTTGTTCTTGTTCGAAAGTTTATTGAGCATTGTACGTCCAAATGCTTTTGTCGTCGTGTTCTGCCTTCAATGGCGATTTCGTTTCTTGCTTGATGCGTGTCTGTATAATATTTTGTACTTTTCTGTTCGTACTTGCTGGCGTTTCTCTATGCATTCGTGCTCTCCTGCATGGACCATATTAAAATCCTACAGCGCTTTGTATCGCGCTACAATTCATTGCTTGTTCAGTGACACACAAATGAATGACTTTCTGCGACTCAAAGGCAACCCTGCAGTCGCGACTGTCACCTCTACGCTACGAACCGCAGAGACAGTTGTTATTCGTGATTGCAGAGGCGACACATCATTTATGTTCGAAAAGACGTCAAATAATTTTTGAGTGGCTTCCTAGTCACTGGGGGATTATCGGTCTTCGACAGGCCGTTCAAAATTACCGATCACTGCGGTCAGGCTGCACGAGATACCGCTAACTACCTATAAAATTTTTGGGACGAACGCTGCACGGAAGCTCCGCATGCTTGCTCACCGATGCACCACGTCATGCTGCAACGAGTCTCATTTCTCATGTGCTCACTTACACTCCCTAAACCTAAACCTACGCCTTCAAGTTCCATAAAACCGCGGGCTAAGGAGATGCGACCCTTTTGTGTTGACTATACAAGGTTGGGCGTAGTTAACGAACACGCGTTCCGCACGACACTAACCGCAGCCTGTGACCACTGCTACAATAAAGAAACGACTGGTCATATTTTGCGCGACTGTCCGCAGTACAGACAAATCCCTTCGCAATACGTTCAAACAGTTAGACGAGTGACATTTGTCGGAAGAATCATAGGCGATCGATCTAACTTAAAGCTGCAGAAGGCCGTTATAGTACTTAAAGAAAGAAAATAACGCCGCTCTTGTGAGTGTGTTCTTTTTCAGTGACTGTGATTAAATCGCTCTTGGAGTGTGTGTGCATGTGCGTGCGTGTGTGTGTGCGTGCGTGTGGTATTTTCCTATTTCTTGTCACCCCACCCTCCTCTGCCCCCGAGTTCAGGGCAGAAAACTGGGCACTAACATCTGGTTATCCTCTTTAACCAGATTAACCAGCGAGGCCAATTGTGTACCTCTCCCAGGCCCACGATGCCAGGCAAGTGTGTCGTAGCGGACAGTAATCGTCGCATCAACAAATGCGAGACATACATCGAAAACTTTATCGACATTGCTGCATGATAAGAAATATGTACGAGCGATTTCAGCAGAGATTCTGCGGAATGCACACACATACGCCTCAGCTTTCTTGCTTTTGTTCACAACAATAATTATAATTTTTCTTAACCCATACGCCTCCACCCCCGTTGCAGAGAGCAGCGCATTATACATACGCACCAGCTCTCGACAGCTGGCCTCAGTGGCCCTCCCTCTCGCGTTCTTTCATGTCGACCTTCTTCCTCTTGTATATATTATCAATCAATCACTATGGTTACTAGGATAGCTTGACCTTAAGCTGCTTGTATAATAGTTTATAAAGCCACTGAAGCGAAAAGTAACGACGAATATGAACAAGGAGTGCATTACCTAGTACCACAAATGCCACTTAGTTATTGCTCAATTCCTAATACTCAGGTGTCTGTGTTGGCTTCATTTCCCGCTGCGATGTCTTCATCATGGATTAACCAGGCAGCCTAGTGATGTTCTGCGCTGTGCTCCTCATTTGTGTTTGTTTTTTTATGTGCACGACAATTACTCCAACATCTTACTATGACCATTGGCGAATACCACATCTCCTAATATTGCACATAAAAATCAGTATGCTAGTCTTGAGTCTTCATAGTGTGAGCGTGCACATGTATTGTAATTGTTGCATATGCATTGCGCTATGCGGTATCGTGCGCGCATATGGGATACACGTGTATGGGATACACGTGTGGATACACGTAAATTATAAGAGCATTTTTGTTGTAACCGCGAGAGTGCAGGCCACCGCGACTTCCTTCAGTGTCCGTGATGTCTCCCACGAGCCTGTCAAGTATTCTTTTTTTCTTTCTTTTGCACGCCGAACTACAGTTTTCTGATAGAAACAAACAAGCAAGTACAGTAAACGCACAAAAGCAGCGGCGACAATTGCTTTCACCACCAAGGCGTGACCTAACAAACAAAGAACTATTCTGGGAAATAAAAGCAACGCCACGACGTTTGAAGCATGGTTTAGTATTCTTTTTCTACCCTCAGTCGTGGGACTGTTAGCTTTTGTGGGCCAGCGATGGACCATTAGACAAGAAAAAGAGCAGCAAAAGCAGCGAGATGCGTTTGTCCAGAGAGGTCACTTACCTTACCCGAAATGTACACGCATATTTCAGACACATACTGGGAGCGTCAGAAACCGTTCTTACGGGCGGCACAGCGGGCAAGACAAAATGAAAACATAAATAAAACAAAAAACAAACGAAGACGATAACGTCCTCGAGCGTTTGACGCTACACCTACAGAGAGGAGTGAGTCGTACGTTGGGCAAGATGCAATGCTAGCCCTTTCAATGTCTAAGAAGAAAGAAAAAGAGAAAGAAACTCGGGACGTCCGTACGCATCACACGGACCTCTGAACACAAACAGGCATAAAATAACGAAAATTCAGCGCATTCCGACGTTATTGCATTTGCGCTTCGGCTTATCGGGCCCAAGTCTATTTCTCCAACGTGCCTCGCTGAAAGGTTCGGTGCCGCGGAACGTTCAGATGCAGCGGTACTTCGGAGTAAAGAAGAGAGCACGCTCAACTTTATGTCACTTCATCTCTGCCCGAAGCCGCAATGCGCGCCTTATTCATATTGACAGTTCAATAGTGACAGGCCGGCCTTAAGATGTTCCTGTTCGACCACGCGTTAGCTCTCATAAATAACTGATTGCACTCGCGTGAAAGAAAAATTGTTGAATAAGAAGGAATGTCGCTAAAGTGAACCTTTCGAAAAGTCCGCATTGCCAACATGTATACCAACCACCGCCTCCCCCGTCCCCAGCCCCTTCCCTCCCCACCTCCCACGTACACATACATATTAGATATCTGTTTGCGTAATCACTGTTTTGCTGTTTCCACACGACATTTGGCCCACGCTTTTTCAAGCACATCAGTTCAACCACCACGTTGACACATGGCGTTCCTATGTGTATTTATTAGGCTATTATAGGCTTTCTGTGTCGCAGTTCTACCCTCGACGCCATCGGTAGAGGGGGCAATTCGCCAAGCAAACTGTTGCTTTTTCGCTTTTATTTTTTCAACTTCTTTTTCTTTTCTACATCAGAGGCTGCTGTCTTCGTCTTTGGTGTTCTTGCAGCATGGTGTGAGAATCCCCAGCAAGAAGAAAAAGGACCTCATCTCCTTCCCGAACTCCATGTAAGGCCTTACAGATGCAGACAAAGAAACGAAAACAAATGCGTATGGTCGCTCTAGTGACAATATGAATGGCCTCTGCAATGCAGTCGAGCCGCAAAAGATCCAATGAAACTACCCCGCGATCGAATCTTTGTTGTTAGAGACCGGTGTTTGGGACGTCTCTATGCACTGGGCGTTTTTTTATGCACTGTTGTTACAGGAAAAAAGGGAACGCGCAGTACTCTCCCGTTTCTGCACGCAGACATGTGTTCCAGCAGCGTCCACAGCAGGATTAAAAAAGAAAAAGTGCCAGACTAGAACACGCTCGTCACGCTTCTTTCGCAAGACACAACGGAGCGTCAAGCGGATAACTGTAACCACGTAAAAGCAATATAACGCGATCTGGCGTGCACTGTTGTACCTTGATGGTGGCCCTTCGATCGATAACGAAACCAAAGCGCCGTTGCTGATAGTTGCACACGAATGAGTTTCTTTTACAAAGAGAACGACACCCCCGTCTTCTTTCCACCCCCTCCGATACACCTTAGGTCCGACACCGTCTCCCCTTTATGCATGTATGCTTGGTGTGTTACCTATATAACACGCAAACTGCAAAAATTTCGGGCTGGGAAAGGGTCTGAACCTACTTCCCATCGCCACACACCCGCTCGCAGCACCAACGTTGGCATGCAACTTACATGAAGGCACGTAGCACACCCTCTCCAATGCGGCACGAACGCCACGCAGATGAGCTACCTGACGTTTCTCCGAAGAGTATGTGCTTTTGCAATGACCCTTTGGTATTTCCTGAGCAGTGCGCGCAAGCACTGTTAAGATGCTAATAGCTACTGTCAGTAAACGTAGGGCAAGGGTAGAGTATCGTGAAATAATACGAAGTGCGGTATCTACTTTCCAACAAACCGATATCCAGGGCTCTGCAACACTTGGAACGCATCAAGGCTATCAGAAAGGCCGGGGCTGCCCGCCATTGTGTGCAGAGCATTCTGAACACATGTGATACGCGGTCTGTACGCAGGTCGTTTGCACCGAACCTCGGGACATATAGCAGCGTGACGACAGGGAAAAGAAAATTACTGGCATGCTCTGAATAGGAGAGAGAAACATAAAACGTGGCAAAAAGTGTGCAACAAGCATAGAGGAAGCAAAATCAACATTCCTCTGGTCGAGCATTCGCCCGCTGCTTATTGCGAGATGAACGGGACCTCCGGACAAAGTCGTGACGCGGAGGGGGCGCCAGGGAAAGCCGGTTCTGTCACGTCGCACGTCGAGGCCTGCGTTGCGGCATCGGGGAAGGAAACGGGCGACCACCGTCGCTGGGCTTGACGACATATATGATGAGAACTTTGTCGTCGTTTGTGTGTTTTTTTGTTTTCTTTTTTGTCTAGCTCTTTTCCTGTGCGCTTTCCCCGCGCACTATGTTCCGCAAAACGTGACACGGAGAAACCGCTCACTGGCATGACAAGTTGCGCAGTGTAGCCGTAACTGAAAACTCACCGTAATGTATAAAGATGAGCTTTGCGAGTCGGAGTAATCTTACTTGCAGCCAGGACTACGGCTGGTTAATGGTTCAAAATCTACACAATATGCTTCTTCGTGCACAGGTCGCCTCTTCGTTCGCGAAGGCAACGCAGCCTCTGAAATTTTATACCACTGAACAGCGAATGCTAAGTCGTGTGGCTACGTGTAACAATTCCGCCTTGATTTTTGAAGAATTTGAGCTTAACACGACGTCTGTATCTGGATTTTTCATACGGATTCACTCGCAATGTGAAAAACAGTATACGAGGCAGCTTCGGGAGTGCCGATGTTACGAATTTTTGCCTACTGCAGGCTTGACTATTCTCTTTACAAATGTGCACCCCTCTCTGGATGACTGGAAACATAGTACAAAATGTATATCCTCCTTTGTCTGTTTCGCACTATTTCATTACACGCCAGCTTGAGGCTGATGCAAACATTGTTCCCGCCTTCCCTTTTTAACTTAACGTCATATTTTTCAAGTCAAGGTTGTATGCACCACTCATACATCGCGGCCCGCTGACATTTTTCGTGGCATATACATGATTACAAGCATATCAGAGCCATGAGAGATATCTCTGGCATGCAAATGGCCGACTAGTGTATATATATATATAGCGCTTCAAGTGGAGGAAACCGGAGAGAAATTTGCAATACGTACATAGGAAAGAACAATCCAGCAAAAATAGCGAAGTATCACAGGGCGGAATCGAAGGAAAAATCAAAGTACTGTGACTGCAATTGCACTGACGTAAACAACTGATCTCTTGGCACCTTTTCCATGCAACGTCGTGTGCTTACAGATCCATCTCGCACAACTCTCAAGCATTGTTCCCCAAGAATTTTCCAAACAGCCAAGTGCCACGCAGCTGCAACATCTTGAGCCACTCCGTAGAAAGGCGGCAATAGTTTCCGCACAGCGAGAAACAGTGCCAAGTCGCTCTCCGAGGCTTAACTATGGGGAGCTTGTCCGCCTCCCGTGTCCGCGCCCCACCGCATTTCGGTGGTCGAAGTGGGAGGGGGAGCAGCGGCGCCGACGCATCAGTATCGCAGAACACCCACAGAGAAAAAAAAAAAAGCAGGCGAGGGCAGCCCGCCAGAAAGTAAAAGAAGGCTTCGACAAAGCAACGTGCAAGCAGTGGGCGGTCTCCACGTACGCTGATTAATCGCTCGTCCGTGACCCAGCGGAATCTCCGTGAAGAAAGACTGCGCGCTGCAACAGCGAACAAGAGAAAACGTATAAGAACGTCCGGCGCTTCTACGTGCCGGTGTGGCCTGCCGTGGAGAAAGGGCCGTTGCCCACTAACTCTGCAGGAAGTTTGCTTCTTTGTTTTTCGACCAGCTCTCAAAAGGAGGGGCCGGCGTGGGCTAGCCAGTGGTCAGCGTGGATCCGAGTTTCTCAGACGACGCTCACGCTTCTTAAAGGGGCGACACGATTCAGTAGCAGTCATTAGCGCTTCCCTGGCCTGCCCATCTTCAGCAGGTTCATACTATAGCGTGGTCGTGCAGTCGTTTTACACCTGCCAATCTTGTCGTTCCCCAAGTGGTGGTTTTTCCCCGCTGTCTCAGTGAAACAACGCAAATGAGTCATTATAAATGTGCGGCGCTAAAACAACAGGCAGTCTGTCTGCAGGTGAAAGATGACCTTTAGCAAACGCTAAGTACACTAACGACGACTTCTCCAGTAGTGATAGTTGCGCATTCGTATTTTGTTGCGAAAGAGTAAGAGCCACCACTTGGAAGGAGCAGCAGTATTGCCTCTATATCCCGCATTAACGGGGATATGTGTGGGCGCACGTCGATGAACACGCCGGCTGACAAACCCGTTATAATCGACACAGATAGAGCGGGTTGTTTTGTGATAACCTTATTATGTGTGGTCATCAGTGTAGCGTATACAGCACATACTGCTTTACTTGCGCCGTAAATCGAATCACGAAACGGTTTTTTTTTTTTTGTTGATTGCGTTCGCACAAAGCGGAGTTCTATGCAACCCCATCGGACGCGTACAGTAATGAGTTGGTGCTTGCTCCAATTAGATGGATCACAGACGACGACAAATCGATCCCCGCCAGTGTTCTCGGCCGTCAGGTGAGCGCTGTTCGAGGCTGAACAAACAGGATAGCCGATGGCGACATTTCAGCTTCGTCCTTTATATGGCTGCCTTTTCATTGGTACGCTAATGAGCAAAGGGCAGCCGCCTTGGAGGGTACAGTGCCTCGAATGTACCCGAAGCGATAGATACACGTACAATCGTTATCGACAAGACCACCTGACAACGGTTAATTCTTTGTGTGCATCCTTGCATTCTATTCTTTACAATACGTTATCATTGTCTGCGGTGTTGCTTTATATCGGGCCTCAGTGCAGACAATGAGAATGTATTGCGCACTGTGTTGAAATCTGATTTTGAATAGCTTGACACAAAACCGGCTTGAGAGTATGAAATAAAATTAGTATTCGGTATCTAACACGTTTCAAAATGTTCATACGGAGATAATAGTTACGAAATTATCAATGTCCCAAATACGCTTGATTGATTCTTCAACCAATTATTTCATCAACAACAACTGCTTGCAGAGTAAAATGGAAATTCTTGTCATAATCTGTCTATGCCAAACAAATGTCGCACACGACAGTATTAAGCCAACTTGAGGAGAAATGCACAGTCGCTTTCGAAATGTAACTAGAATATTGTCATGCAGTGCCCACTTGGAAGTAGAGAAACGCAGCAACTTGAGAATGTACTAAAAAATGAGGGCGGATGAGCAAGCTTCAAAAGCATCCTCTACGTACACATACGTACGGAGGGAGATAGAAACATAGAGAGAAATGAGAAAAAACTAGGAGTGTTAACGAGATATTGTTTGCTACCCTGCATCATAGTAAAGGAAAGAAGAGAAAGAAAAAGCGGAAATAAAGGCGCGCCAAAAACTACAGAGGAGCCAAGGAAAAGCTGAAAATGCTCTTTAGATTGCCCTCTAAATAGACTAACATCGTTATGTACGTGTATAGCTGCATTTGTACATCCACGTCATGCTAGTTATACTAAGCTCTTTTGCCGTAATATATGAAGGCGTCAGCCTTAAGATTGAAAAAAATAGAATTCAAGACGCCGAGTACGTATCAATTCGTTCATAATAATAATAATAATAATAATAATAATAATAATAATAATAATAATAATAATAATAATAATAATAATAATAATAATAGAGTCATGAGCCAAAACCACGATATTTAATGAAGCAGGCCATAGCGGAGGGCTGCAGAAATATCGACCCCCTGGCGTTCATTAATGTGCACCCAAAATCTAAGTACACGGCCCTCTCGCGTTTCGCCTCCATCGAAACACGACCGCCGCGGCCAATATTAAACCCGCATCTTTCGGTTCAGGAGCCGACCGCCGTGGTAACCACAGTAAAACCGCGGCGACAAAACTCTTCATTAATGCGTCGTGAGATATCTTCGCTAACCAAATCCTAACGCAAAGCACATCATCACTGCATACATGAGAGCTGATTGGCGCTACTTGGTTAATGATCGACATTTCGAAACAATAGCGCAGCCAACCACGCTACGTAACGGGTGCCTAAACTTCGCCTTTAAAGCGTGCCATGTTAACTATGCCTAGGGATACGCACGTATTTAGAGTGCACGAAGACGTCGCGCTGTGTAATGTCATGCCTGACACGACGACACAGCCCCATTTCCTACGACACGCGCCGGAAAGCGAGCAGAGAGAGAGAGAGCGGAGATACGTCCTCTGTTTTCTCCGACGTACCGCATTCCCAGCGCTTTCCAGCTTACCCCCTCCTATTCGGCTAATGACCCGGACTGAGCGCACGGCCGGCATAGTGAACTGAGCGTCGAGTCGAGGGCTCGGAACCCCCCCGCAGCTCGCTGCTGCTCGCCGTGCCCAATTTACCAGCCAGGAGACGACGCCGAGCAGCCCGCGCTTACACGCTAGCGTGCGGCCCGTCTACACGCAGGCTACTACTGCACGCACGTACGCCCGCGCACGCACGCACACGTGCTGTGGAGTGTGCAGCGCGCGAGCGGAAGGCGCGAGGCGGACCGCGTTCGCAAGCACTGCGGCAGTGCACGCGTAAACACGGGTGCACTGTTTTGCAGCGCGTGCCATTTGTCTACCACTACTTGCTTTGAACATTGTTTGGCAACCCTGTGGGAAGCGAGTGCGCGTGGCACATTCGAATAGAGCGGTCTATACCTAGTCGCGAAAATTCCTCGCTGGCGCTCACACGCGAGAAATGTGCGTGCCCGAGGATTCCGTGTGCAGAAACGGAGCAGAGGACCGAGCGAGTTGGCGTATGCGTAAATTAAAGGACCAGCGTCAGGGATGTCAATGGACGCTCCTGGTACTAAACATGGCGCTGAACAGCCGCTATATCGAGAGACACCGGTCCAGCCTTTCTATGCTCAGTTATGTGCGTTAATTTAGCGGGATTTGAAATGTTGTCAATGTGATCAGTGGCAGATGAATATACTACTGGGATGCTTTTCTACACTGTACGTTCCTTATATCGGCACAATAATAGAGAACCACTGATAAAAGACGTACGAAATTAGGATAAACTGCCACATCATTTATGCAAATTAATCATACGTTTCTCAGTCACCACAGACGAGGCACCTACAACTTGTCTGATTGAATTACATCGATTTGCAAGGAGACAGAAACACTAATAGCGCTAAAGAAGATACTGTTAGCAGCCTGTGTGAAAACGCGAGCCAATAAGCATAAAACGAAGATAGACCTCTCATATATAGTACGCAGCAAATTAGCGTGTTGAGAGAACAAATCAATATTCGTATCACGAACTAAATGTGCGCTCTACTAAAAAACGACGAAACACATCCAATATTTTCATTAATGGGGTGTTATTATAGATTTTCATGTTAATTACAAAAATGCTGGTATTTTGTGCCCCTCAGAAACACTTGTTCACATATGAAACGTTGCCGTGCGAGCGACATTTTTTAAACACGTTACCTATGATCCCACATGCTTTCGTGTACGCAAAATTCAAGTTCCCTTACTATAGTACATTGTGTATTTTGATCATCTGTCCACGTATTCTTCTTTCTTCGTTTTTTTTTTTTTTTTTGCACCAAGCGAATTAGACTTCAGCGTTCATATTTGTTAACATCGATTGTGCACTTTCAAAAAAAATAACTAGGAACTCTATAAGTGGCTTCGTGTCTTGCTGTTTCCAAGTTCTTCCTATATCAAATGGCGCGAAGGAGCAGTGAAGCAGCCAGCACCTCGACCAGGCGTCAACATCCCCCGACATACATTTAATTAAAATAGGAACCGCTAATAAAAGTGTTCAGGAACATGAAGCTTCGTGGCATGAACCGTTATTTCGGTGGAGAGTGTCCCCCCCACCTGTCACTCCCACAGGTCCAACGCCGCCGGAAGTGCCATTACGGAACTGCACGACAACCGGATGGTGTCAGTATACGGGGCCTGTCGAATCGTCCGGCACGATCACGTGTACAGGAAACGCGAGTTAGTAGAGGGGGAAAGTCGAGACGAAGAAAGAGCTGGGAATAATAAAAAAGAAAGTACTCGCCGCGTTAGAAACGGCAAAAACCCGGGGTTAAGGAAGCACGAAAGTGCCTCCCGCAGAGCCCGTTTAGCTCCCGCAGGTCTCTCGCTAGCTCGTGCGCGAAGCACACCGACAAGCGGAACGCGTTCAGGCCGTGTTCTTGCTCTTCACCTGGCGGCACCGGTTGCTTCTTCTTCCGGCCGCTCCGCCAGGTTTGCTTCCGCGTATCGTTTCGTTTTGCTTCGTGGCAGCTGTTCGCTCTGCACAGGCCTCCTCGGGATACTGCGGGGATTTCGATCACGCGAGCGCGCACCACGGGTCGTCCGCTTCGCTATTTGTGGCCCTCGATGCGTGCGTGCAGAGAGCGATGGCGATATACAGAGGAACAGCCACGGGGCGTTCTCAGCGTGTGCGACTGCGTGCGCACACTGCGCCGAAATTAGGCCCCGATTAAAGCGAGCGACATAAATATATATTTCCTTGAAGAAGATGCTCCTTCGGGCGCTTCGAATCGCCATGGCTCGTATTTTGCATGATGTCGCGATATCGTATACGATGTCGCTGAGCCTGGCGTCACGGGTTCAATTCCCTGGCCTATACGGCCGCTGTCTTATTTATAAGGACGAAATAGAAATCTCTCAACGTAGGAGGTAGTACGAATGTTGGATGGTCAGAATGAGCTAGTAGCCCTTTGTCACAAATTCGACGAAAACTATCCTGGTCTGGTTCTAACAATTCAGAAAATCACTCGTGGTAGAACGTTGCAGACGAAAATTGAGGTCACTAACGAAACAAAAATCGATGTGTTGACTTTTCAAAATCAGTAGGGAGCTCGCAAAAAGTCCGAGTTGTCGTCTAAATGGATCAATTGACGTCACGGAACACATACAAGTTCCGCAACGTCAAACGTAGACTGTATAATCCTTTTTTGCAGTTGCTCGGTGGCCGCAATTTTTACTCGCAACAGAAGCCGCTTACAAGTGTCAGTAAACAGGACGCGCAGCTCTGGGATACAAAATGCTGCAACTTCAAAAAAGAGACAGAATAAAAATAAGGAATAAAATAAGCCCAGCAGCCTCCGTTCTTCCAGAAGCCCTAATTATTCGAGTCATCATATGTCATACCACATTTCAGAAATCCTCGTTTAAAGCGACTTTTGCGGACAAGTGATCGTGCATAGATTACTAAGAACAAAAATTTCCCCTGTACTGTAAGAAGCGTGTCTTCAGGCTGAATTCTCACTGGGTTTCCTTCTTGGCTTGGTAGGCAAGAGGCCCATCCACTTCTAGCTGTCCTTCCCGGCCCTAGTGCAGGGCAGCAAACCGGAAACTAATGACCTTCCCTTTGTTCCGTCATGGCACCTAGTCTCTCTGTCTCTTGTAGGTGGGTGGCGACTTTCCCTTCCTAGAGGCGACATTCTTCCCCATTCCAAGGACTCTCTGCCGACTAAATAGCGATAATGTTTTCATATTAATTTTTGTCTTCAAAAAGAAACAACTCATTCGCTCATTTCTAAGGCGCTCCACTCGGACAGTTCACTCAGTTCGCGACAGTCCCACTATCTCCTCAGTTCGTTAAATGTGCAAAAATCTGCAGGCGTGCGCGATGTTATATCGCTTGTCTTGTATCCACAAGCGTGACCTAGATATTTCACCTTGGAACAAGCGCCGGATTTTTTACCTCTTCATAGCACCGTCGAACTGGCGCTAAGAACCTACTTTAGATATGCGTAATGAGATGTATGTTTAGTCCAGTACACCATACGAGTACGCCTACGAGGCATTACCGCGGAACTAGAAATGCTACCTCGAGACCATTTTATGAACGCATAATACTTGGGACCGTTGCCTGAGTGCCCATTATGAGTCCTCCTGTGGATCATCTCGCGTGTACGCGGACTTACTTCTCTCATTCTTTTGCAGTTAGTATTCTAGTTTCTCATTTTGTTGCCTTCGTCGTTAATACAGAAAACTCTGGGCAAAAGCTAAACAGTTTTCTTCGGCGTAAATTAAGTTAGTACCGCCGCCCACAGCCGCAGTCATTACCACCACTGAAACGGGTCCACCGCGTGTAGTTTACTCAGACGTTCCGTCTCTATGCAGCTTACAATGCCGCAAGCCTCATAATCCCGCCCACCGTGGCAGCTTGGCGGCTAGGTGTCGGCTTGCGAGGTTCGAGGTCGCGCGATCGAATCCCGGAGACAGGCGACCGCATTTCGATATGAAAGAAAAGCTGCACTGAAATCATAGCTTATTTTTACGCGTGAAACCCCGCAAATTAATTTTAATGCCATGAAATGAACAAAGCTGCACTGAAATAAATCAAATCTCTTCTTATAGCGGTTTTATTTTTGGAGTAGTTTTAAGGCATAGGCCTTTGTTTTGTGTGTGCGTGTGTGTGCGTGTATGTTTGGGGGAGGGGGATGTAAACACGAACGTACTGCACTGCGTTTGCCAGCCGGTTTGGTTCGAGACAAAACTGTGACAAACTGCCAAATAGAAATGAAAGACAAGCAGCATGCGCGCCGCATGTTCAGCAAACAAGAATTGTGCAAGATAATGCCGGACTTCGAGGTCGATCGAGCATGTTCACACGCCTGCATCGTCCTGTGTGGTCGAGCTGCATCGAGAGTTCCCAGTGTAATAACAACTCAGCCTTGACATTGTTTTATGCCTTACATTTAACATGACACAAATATAAGTAAAACTGGCAAACAAGCAAAGTATTATATACCTGAGCAAATTAACAAACAAACAAAAACAAGGTGATTAGACCAAAGAATACAGATTAGAAGCGAAAGAAATGTTGACGATGATACGGTGGTTAGTGCGAACACTAGTATCGCTGAATACATTAAATATGCCATACGTAGTAAATGTGAAGATGCAGCAATCCAGAATAATGTGAACATCCTGCAGGCACCATAATGGCTCAGCTGTGTGAATAGACGCCGTTCTGTCTGTGTGCTCTTTTGCGCTACTCTTTTGCATGAACTTCTCTGGCGTTTAGTAGTTATGGTTAGGGCACCGTCGGCGTGCTCCTGCGCGCTACAAAAATATACTGTGCCTCTAGGAAACAGAACACGTGGAAAGCCTCAGCATTCTAGGAAATAAGAGCGACATTTTTGTTGTCTGACCACCTGATGAAACACGGCGAGTAACGTACAAATATACCGCATGCAGTGAGAAAAGGCCGCTGCCGTAAAGAAAAAACCCGACAGCGTTCAGGCCTCCTATATATAGGACAGTGCACAATCTATCACAATGAACGGAACGTCACAAACGACCGAGTCGGTGCTACTTTCGAAACTATGTGTTGTTCGTTCGTACAAAAATAAAGTAATAACCACCCGCACGTGGAGTCCTGGGCACGCGTCTCCATTCCTGCAATTTCGCTACAGGTTCGCATAATTCCTCTCGACAAAAAGGGTACAAAAGAGTATCTCTCTTCCTTTTTATACACGTGCTGTGAGCGTTTTGACGAGGTGGTGAGGACAGAGTGGGCGGACAAGGAAACGTGCTGGGAAACCGCCCGACGGACTGTTAAAAAACAACAATCAACAGAAAAGAACAATGCCACCAAGGAAATACCTGTCATATTTATCGCGATACACACATGAATTACAACTACCTATTACGTAGAAAGCGTACCAGATACTTGACCGTGCCTACTTTGCTCGGTTGCGTCTCTCTGACTACTCTGGGGCCCTAGTCAAAGTCTTCCATACACATTGACTTTATAAAATAAGCAATTAACAAATGAAACCGTTATCACAACCACCAAAAATTGGCTGACTTATTTTTTGTGCACGATTTCCAGATCGCAACAGGTAATAGCCAGACCACACCGCTAGCATTTTGCAGTTAGGTGTGCCACAAGAGCTTCTTCCTGGAGTATTTTTTATTAATTACCTATATTAATGATGTACGTACATCAAGAAAATCCGACACACTCATTTAAATGTTATTACGCAGTATTTAGAGAAATAAGTATTCAACCAGACACAGCACTGCCTCAAGCCGGCTTTAATAAAGTCAGGAATTGGCGCAGACTGTGGCATACGAAACTAAGACATAGAGGTAAGTACGCATTCAGAACTTACTACAGGCCATTTCCATCATACGTGCATCAGGAAAATAGCGGCCGTTTGCGTCCATACACACTTGGAACTGTGCGTAAAAACAGCCATCTTTCTATTCCCCCTTCCCATTTCCCCAGTGTAGGGTAGCTAACCGGACGCCTTTCTGGTTAACCTCTCTGCCTTTCTGTATTCCCCTTCCTTCCTTCCTTCCTTCCTTCCTTCCTTCTTACGTAAAAACAGCAAAAAAAAATCTTGCTATACGAACTAAGCTTCAAAATTCGGAATCGGTGTGTCGGCTTTGATCAAAAAAAGGAGAAAGACGACTTGAAACGTGGGGTCAATATCGATGAATAGAGCTTGTCAAGTCCATCCTCCCAAACGTTATAACTCTGTGGGGGCAGCTAACAAATTGGTAGGTGCACGCACACCGGAGGTACCCAACATGCATTCAGTATGCGTATAGGAAAAAGGGAGGGGGGGGTTGCTATAACTGCATCCGTGCAGCCTGCAATCATCGTTCGTAGCTCTCACGCGCCGTCTTCGTAAACAGCGATTAAATTCGTCTCGACCGAAACGACACTTCGGATAGGCAGATGCGCGAGGTCCCACTCCAGAGAAGTCAAGGCCGCCGGAGCTGGCAGCCGGAGATGCCTGCGCGAAGACGTCGCCGGCCTTGATGATTCGCGCTCTCCCCGTTAGCCGATGCGAGCAAAATGCGCTCGGTAGGTATACACGGGGAGATGACGCGTCGCGGTGCGTGGACCGTTACAAGCGGTCACACAACGCTGCCCCGCGCACTCTCTCGCCCGTACTTGGCAGCGAAAACGACCGAGAACAACTTGGCGGCCCATTCTCTGCTCTGGCAAGGAGATCGGGCTGGGTTTCTGCGCAATTCGCCGTGGGCGGCACGCGTTGGCGCCGTGTCTCTCGCCGACGGGTCGCGTGCGCCCGCGCGGCTGAGAGAACGGGCCAACCAACTCCCTCTCTGGCTTGGACGAGCCCGACAAGGAAGCTCGCATACTTTGCGGAGGACGAAACGGCTCGGCGAGTGAAAGCGCTTAGGAAGAAACCCCAGTTTAACCGTGACGTGGGAAATCTGTAGAAGACACGGCCGTCCCGATGCGGACGCTCTGTGACTGGCGACTTTCACGCTGCGGTGAGAAAGTTGACCGCTCGTGCAACGAAGCTGAGCCTTGTCACTGCGGAGGACTGACAATGGCACAGGCTGTCGTGCTCGTTCAGAGACTCCGTGAAGGCCGTCGAACTCGAGGAAGACAAAAAGGCGGAGTTGTTCTCGGACATCCTTCTCATCTCCAGCGACGTTTTTGTAGAATAGGAGCGGCTGCATGTCAAGGACACTGAATAATGCCATGAGTGATAGAAAGTTCACCAGATTAAGTGAAATCTTATGTGCAGCAAACTATGTTTGTCTCGATGTAAGGGCATACTTTAACGTCTAAACATTAACGTCTATGAATTGGTTCACGACCACGGATTCGACACGAGTTGAGGGGCGCATTTAGTGCTTATCAGCACTCTCATCGAAAAAATATTTCAACAACTACAACCTCCACTTATCTGTTTTACATTTTAACGCAATGACTAAAATATAGTAAAGTTGATTACGTCATTCTTCGCCTGCAACGAATGAAATGCCCACAGTAATTAACGAAACGAAACGTCGCGAGACAGTAGTGGCTGTTGCTCCTCGTTAACTGCTAGAGGATGGCACGTCTGTCCTTTAAACGAGAAAAAAAAATAGGACATATATAGAAGCAAAAGAAAGGAAGGTGCCATTATGCACATTGCTTTTTCCAGCTAAATGAAGTAGCCGAAGATGCGCGTCTTTCCTTATCAACGTCAAGACAGCGTAAGACAACTTACAGCTCGCAAAAATATCAAAATCAATATTGTAATTAGTGCGCACGACAATTAGACGTACCTTTCCTACATAGCGAAGACCGTGCTACAGTATCTCTCCGAGGAAAGATATTGCGGCACGGTTTCGTGTGTCGGGAGAGAACAAAGAAAGCTGAGTGACTACGTCCCACTCGTATTGCTGCGGTAATGACAAGCACTACAGCGATATGGAAAACGCATCTTGGCTCTCATTCCTGCTTTGATCTGTACCGCCGCGGTGGCACAGTGATTAAGGCGCTCGGATGCTGACACGAAAGACGCGACTTCCATCCCAGCCGCGGCGACTGCATTTCAACGGAGGCGGAATGGTTGAGGCCCGTGTGCTGTGCGATGTCAGCGCACGCTGAACAACCTCTGGACGGAGACTTCCGAAGCCCTCCAGGATAGCGTGCCTCATAATCATAATGCGGTTTTCGCAAGTAATGTTCCAGCAACTATTAATTTCAAAAGGACATGTTGCCGAGCAAGTTGGTTCATTACTTGAGGCAATAGGTGTTCCGCTAAATACACAGGAGACAAAGTAAGACACGAAACAACATACACGGGCACCTGTGTGTTTTGTCTCGTGTCTTACTTGGTCCCTCGTCTATTTAGCGCCACGAAAGTAGAACGTCTGTCACAATTTCTGACATACACACGCACGATATGCTCCAGCCCTCGGTGGGTTGGCTTATATGACAATATATACTACAGAACCACTCACATCAATAGCATGCGGAGCTTTGGATCAAGTCGGCGCATGAGTGTACGAAGCGCAATGCCAGGAGCGAAGCACCGTCCACTTTTCTGCGCGTGTTCGTACGTTGGTGATAACGTCCGTTGATAACCATCGTTTTCATACCCCAACGTGCCTTCTCGATTATATTTATATATCACACACAAACACACAATACCAGGCATTGTAAGTGAGTGCTGGAACGTACCACTAAATGAGGCTCGTGTACTGTGCAATGTCAGCGCACGTTAAATAACCACAGCTGGTCGAAATTTCAGGAGCCCTCCACTACGGCGTCGCTCAAAACCACATCGTGGTTTTGGGACATAATAACCCCGTCAATCAATCAATCAATCAATCAATCAATCAATCAATCAATCAATCAATCAATCAATCAATCAACGTACCAGTATACCGTATGACTTATTCGGAGTACCTGTTCATTAGTGTAAACGCCGAACTCTGGACTTACTTATCCGAATATGGTATTGCATTAGAAGACCTAACCGGACTTGAACATAAGAGCGACATTCGTCTGCGGGTAAAAGAAGCACTTAACATAGCGCGCACTGACATTCCTGCAAGCAACCTCGTTTTCATCGATATCCGGTACATTCTCGAAAACACTGTGTTTCCTAAAATATTCATAACGACACGACTAGAAGGGTAATGCCATCCGAAATAGTCTCGGACTCTCACAGCCCGAGAGCCAGTGCGGCTGTTTATAAGAGCTCATTTTACGCTCCGCTCAGTCAAGCGCACCAAACTACGCGAAACCTAGTAACAAACTTCCCCGGAAAAGCATGGCGGCACATTGATGTCGAACGGTCGAAAGCGCGTCATTGCACCTGCTCAAATAAAAGACGCATCATTGGCTGCGCTTCAGCGATGTTTTCTGTTCGCTTCTCGCCTAATATAGAAACTACTTCTGCCGTGGTGTTGCGCTTTTGTCACTAGCGATGCTATAAGGCGCGTGGGACGAAACGCACAACCTATAACAAAAGCGTCAACAGAAATGACGAGAAAGGGAGAGAAATAAAAGGAAAATAAAGAGTAGAAGGCCACTGGCGATCTTCGGAATGCCAGGGAGGGAAATAAACTCGTTCAGGGCACCTTTCTAGCTCCTCTGGTCGACCGAATCGAGAAGAGATCGCCACATAATTCCAAACTTTCAGCTTTATTTCTTTATTTGTTGACGTTTCATGCCTGGCTTTTTTTTTTTTTTCCACGCGCTTCTTCCGACAGCGTCGCCCCCGACTTCCCTAGCTCCGAGGCACGCTGCGCCAAGGCCGTCGCCCGGGGGCGTTTGATCCTCCGCCCGATAGAATGGGCCTCACACCGCACCCGGCACAAAATGAAAACGCGCTCGAGAATAAACAAGGAAGAAAAGAGCGCGCTCCCTGCAATCAAGAAGGGAAGCAACGTAACAACAGAAACACGGCGAAGAAAAATTACGCAGAGAGAGAGCCAACGATCCACGGGGGAGCGAGTGGGGAGCGGGAGACGGTTTCCGTTCTAGGCGGCGCGTCAGCTTTGTATACATGCCGCGTCTGTCTGTCTTTCCTTCTCAACCGTTCGCATTTCATCCCTCCGTCTCTTCTTTTCTTTTTCTTAGCCTTTCGTGATCCTCGAAGTTCTAATAGAAAGCCGCGGCGCGTGATAGGCAGACAGGAAAGGCTTGCATTTCAGAAGCAAGAAGAAGAGCAGCAGTCGATCCGTCAACCAAACTTGCTTTTTAGTTTTCGGAGCACTGCCCAAACTAGAAAGGGAGCGTCGGTCGCGAAGCGCTTAACGCGAGCACATACGTAGAGAGAGAGAGAGAGAGAGAGAGAGAGAGAGAGAGAGAGAGGGCATCTGATGCGACCGGGCAAAGATGGAGGTTTCGTTGCTTTTGAGAACCGACGCTGACTGTCATCGGTGCTGACTGAAAGTCTTGTGACGCCGGAAGCGAAGCCGTATTTAAACGCGTCTCCCGGAAGCAAGCTGTGGACAGAGATGTCCCTTGTGAGGCCTTCTCCTACGCTGAAACGATTTTTAAAATTTTGGATGGTGTCATAGCTTAATGCTGAGTTCTAGTGTCATGAAAGGTTTTGGCAAAATTATATTTCGGTGTTAACCCACCGTGGTAGCTTAGCAGCTAGATGTTACTTTGCGAAGCTAGAGCCCGCAGGAACGAGTCCCTGCCAAGAGATGGCCGCATTTAGATGGGGGCGAAATGCAAAAAACAGCCGTGCACTTAGACTTAGTTGCACGTTAAGGAACCCAAGGTGACCAAAATTACTCCAGAGCCCTTAATAAGGGCTGTGCCTCATAATCACCAGCTGGTTTTGGTGTGCAAAAATTCATTTATTATTATTGTTATATTTCGACGTTATAGCATTCGGAAACATCTTGTCGCAGCTATTAACACATATGTTACCAACACACTCAAAATTTTCCACCGACGAGATACAGATGATAAAAGACAAGTGCGTGACCAGCGCGGTTGGTTTCAGGCAAATTCTCAAATGCCGAAGACACAGCATTTATGTAGGGAAAAGAGTTGTAAAGGGGGCTCCGCAATTTTTATAAAATAGATGCTGCTGTATTCCTTTCGCTTGGCGAAATCCGAACCTTTCGAAGGTTACATGATTTGAACTGCGGACACAACTCGAACAGAATGTGTATATATGAATTCCCATCGTCGCGTTATCGTTTTCTTTTATTTATTTATTTATTTATTTACGCATCCCTCTTACATTGCGAAGAATATGAAAATGAAGTAGTGCGGGTGCTCCTTACCTCAACATCTCCGCACAGAAAACAGCAGTTATTTTACCCCTCACAGCAACAAAACAAGCATTGTAGCAAGAGTGTCCGCAAACTTTCATTTTTCTTAGGTAATTCAACGTCGAAGCACTAGGATTGAACAGATCGAAGTGTGAAGCAACGTCTATGTTTCTTTTTTACTTCGAACAAGCCCCAAACAACGGGAAAGAGCGAAAGCTGCGCGGAGATGCCGGCGAGTGGTACGCTTTTTGCCTTCTGCGCTTTCTAATAACACGAACCGCAATTCGTTTTCTCGGTGCACGGACATTACGCTCGGACGGTCGATTATATCGCTAGTCTTTTGGCGTCGATTAGCGCAGATTTTCTTGTTCGGGGCGAGCGTTCGCAAGGCCCCTGCCCGCGCCCTATCAGCAATGGCAGAAGTAGCTTGCATTCCGGGGCGGAATTCATTTACGTCGCGGTATTTATGCCTGCTCAGAAGCACATCGACAAGCCACCGACATCGGCAGGCCAGTTACCATGTTAAAAAAGAACAGTGTCCATTTGACTCTATGCGACAGTTAAGGGACATAATGTTTTATTATACTGTATCAGACATAAATTGGGGTAATAAAACATGCTAGACAGGACGACGCAGTCACATGACACCGTGCACAATCACCTCTCATGTTTGCTTTTTGCCTCCGTATTTCTGTTGTACGCTCTCTTAATGGCTTCACATTTTGATCACTTTTGTGTTGAGTACGCAGCTCTGTAGTATAAGCCTCGCAGCGTAAGAAACTGTTTCCAGGGCAATGTGAACACAGTTGTATGAAACGCTAAGGCATTTATCGAGACGATTATTGCATTCTCGCTGTAGCCAGCAGATTGCTCGGTCGGCATTCCACTTCATGGGCTAGAAATCGCCATTAGAAATGTATGCGGTGTTACACACGTTACAAATGCTACAGCAGCTGAAAATTTGTCTCAAAAATTCAAGTTTTCCGCGATAATTCAACAAATGCGTTGGAAGAAAAATATAGTCAGAAAGCCTGTGCATCACGGGACCGTTTACTTCTCGTATAGCTCGTGAGCATATTGATATCATATTCAGAATAATTAGACTAAAGCAGCGCGAAGGTGGGTGTGAACAGCTCAACATGCACTATGGCAAGGCATATCCGACCGGGCTAGTTGATGCTGATCCATCAGCCAGGTGATTTTGACCCGCTTCGCTAAATTCGTGGACGCTCCGTAAGGCTGCAACTCAAACTTCAACAGCTCTGCGCTGTTAAAAGAGCAAACAAGCGTACAGAGGTGCGCACGGGCGATTACACAATGCCGTAAGCTGATGACAAAGACGATACATTATAACCGCATAACGGTCAAGTTTAAAAAACCGCCGCATCACTCCCAGCGCACCGCAGGTGAGATATCTCCTTAGTCGAAAAAGCTATAGGGAAGGCTTACTGACCGCCAACCTCTCTTCAATTTTAGCAGCTACTATAACGAGTCTAGTCTCTTTGAGCGTCTGGCAGTACGTGTAGTACTACAGGGTGAGGGTATGCACCTGCGCTCAGAAGAATTCTGTGACAACAGCGCCTGTGAACAGCGCTATAGTTCCGCACTTGTTGCATTTTCGACGACGAGAACGAAACATCGAGTGCAGCATCGCGAGCGCGACAAGATATACTACAGAGTTCCCGCGGCAGAACTGCGACGCAAGGCCTCCATTCGCCGAGTGTTCAGGGAGCAACACGAAGATACCCGAGTCGCTCGTACCGACCTTCTCCCCGTCGGCAACTTTCTCTGTCGCACAATACTTGTTTCTCGCAGTGCAAGCACCGTCCGTGTTCGGCTCGACAGTGGGCGCAAGGAGATTTCCCGGCGCCTGGCTGCATACATGCATACAAATGCCCTCAGAGATTACTCCTGCAGTTCGATGGAAACGCTGAGAAAGAAACCAATATCGCCACGCGGAGACGCACCCCCTGACGCAGTCCACTCGCTTCTGGAAACACGAAGACGGTTCTTGCAGGACAAGGCGGCGACGCTCGCAACACGGCTGAGAAGCATGTGATCCTGAATTCGAGAATGAAATCTTCAAACATTAAGCGTCGAGCTTTGAGAAATAATGCAGCGTGTATACACGGTCCTTCAAGATCCCCGCGTGTCGGAGAACTCTATGTTAGTGATTTCTTGTTTTCTTCGTTTATTTTATTTTTCTTTTCTTTTCATATGTCTTACGTAGCAAGCTCATTATTCAATGCGGAGTAGGAATTTCAACGCGAGCGCGCACGGAAACGTTCTTCTTGCTCCGTGCAGTTATGACACTTGGAAACTGACTCGAAATGATTAAACTATCACGAGAAAGCGTGGAGCATGTTTCAGCGAATGCGGTCTCCCGAAAGTGTACTGCCGTAAAAAGCTTTTGCGTAGGTGTATCGTCTCACTAAGGAATAAAATCGCGGAACCCTTAAGCTCTGCCGTAAGAGTTGAGCGCGATAGCGATGCCTGGTCCTATTCTCATCGCGCTCTCTTCCGCTTGCCGTGCTCTTCAGCCGCCCAGTCACGTAACTGTCGTGACACCTCTTGGGAGAAAGTGCGAGTTACATGCGTTACTGCGTGGCCTCCTTCGACGTCTTGCACTATTCGACATTTATGCGCCATCAAATCTCGCCGACGAAGAAGGAACAATTAGAATAGAATTGAGACTTGAGCTAGTTGATAATGGTTCATGCTGAGGTGGGCGCAGCGCTAGACGAAACGCGGACAAAGAAGCAGATGCACATGTCCTGTGCGTCTGCTTTGTGTTTCGTGTGGCGTTGCACCCACCTCCAGATGAAGAAGGCAGGAGGACATATGCGGGGTGGCCGAGCACGTAGCGCATCGCGCTCAGAATCAAGGAGTTCCTAGGTTAGATTCCCCGGTCAGGCGAAGGTCTTTTTCTTACTTCTTCCTTTGCATTCACCTCGAATTTTCGCTCACGGACAACGCTGATTTTTCGCTCGGAAGCAAAGACGCCGACGCCGACACCGGTATTTCCGAGAAACGAGTTCTTTAACGCTCTCGCGTTAAAAACACTGCGCAGTAAGAACTGCGTAATAACGCTTGTGAACAGCGCAAATAACCGAGGTTGTCGCCAACTGCCACCTTTGAGTTGTGCTTTAAGATGCTTCCAGCGAAGAACATCCAACTAATAAACGTTACTGGGTTAAACGTGCCAAAACCACTATGTGAGCATGAGGCACACCGTAGTGGAGACAACCACAATTTAGGCCACCTGGGTTTCTTTAACGCGCACTGCCATCGCACAGTTCACGCGCTTCTGACACTTAGCCAGTGTCGAAATGCGAATGCTAAGGCCGTGATCGAACCCGAACCCTTTGGGTCATCGGCCGAGCGCTATAACCACTGTACCGCCGCAGTAGCCCTCGAACTGGCAGTCTAACGTACTTTCACATTTGCAAGTGGTACTAAAGATTACACATTTTTTCACAGGAAAGCCCTCTTTCAGTAGCAGTCTACGAATGCTTTACAGGTTACCAAGCAAAAAAAAAAAAAAAGATTAGTGAGGTAATGTTGAGTTGATCTCCCTCGAAGACGCTCATGTGTTCTGGTTTTTGTGCAGCATGCAAGTTTTAAGAAACCGATATCTCGTGAAGCGATGCGAAGACAGACGCACAAAGGGACACCGACGGAAAGCAAGACGGAAGAGAAAAAAACAGTATGACCCGAATGACGCAGATATACGTCACAACCACCTCGCTTTTCGGAAACTCAAGAGAAGGTTTTGAAATGTCCTAACGCGCAGGCCGACGGAGCGTTAAAGAAAAACGAACAGGAGAACAGTTTTAGAAAACGAAATCGAGGAAAGCGAAGCGAAAAGAAGGCGTATTCGAAACTCTCTTGGGGACGAGAAAGTTGGAAGCGTTGGCGATGAGCGAGTGGCGATTGAAGAACGCCAGCGTCTGAAAACTGCAGTGTCTGAGACGCGACGGAAAAACAACGGAGATCAAAAGACGTTGACATAAAACGTCGCGCGCCCTCTTTTTCTTTTTTTTTTTTTCTCGTATAACGTGAGAGGATCACGAAAAGGGCGCTCAGGCCGAAAGCACAACGGAAAAGGGAAGAAACAATCCATCCAAGGTGAACGCGAAGGACCGTACTCGAATCACTCTCAGCAAGACAGTTGGAAATGGGGAAAGCGGGCGTCTCCCACTTCAGAGCCGGAGGAACAAAGCCCTGACAAAGTACTTCGGCTGGCTCTGCGGCCCTCATTGGTAAGCGCCGGAGAAGCGAAGGCACGCCAGGCAAAACAAAATGCGCAGTTGCATTTCGCGACAAAGCATTCTCGGGTACCCAAGGGCGAAATAAGAGAGTGGAGACCTCCCTCCCTTTGTTCTTGTTTCTTTTCCTTACCTTGTTCTTTTATTTTTTTTTTCCTGCATCATCGTGGAAGCGTTAAGCACGCGCGTGTTCACCTCCGCGATCATGTTCGTCTCATCGGTCGTGTGTATTCTCGGGACTGCGGATTTTTACGGTGAATCGTGTGCGGCCTGCTTTCTGTTTCCGTCGCAATTCCTCCACTGCTAGCTCATGGGGGTGCCTGCGTGCGTTATGGACGCCGGAAGCGTGAACACGCCGGGCAGTTCCCGCTAAAGAACGGATCTTCCTGCCAGCTCGCCCCCCATTCTCTGTGTAGAGGTGTCTTCTTCCTTTGTTTTACATCTCTATATTCCTTCTTTTTGTTCCTATATTCTTTCTTCAGGCGAGCGATATTCGGCGTCCACGCATGGTTCTCGCAGGGTGCAATTGATTCGCGGCGCATGAAGCAAGCCAGAAAAAGGCAAAAACGGGATAAAAGGCAGTCCATGTCTGATACTCCCCGAGACTCTTCCATTGGGAAAGCGAAGAATAACGAGAAAAGAAATATTAGAAGAAAGGGGAGAAAATTGCAGAAGGCAAAGCGAAATATCTACAGCGGTATGCTTGTAGAGAAGCGATTTTATTTTCATGGTTCCTAAAGCACGCGCCTGGACATGTCAAAGTAGTTTATTGCGATGTGCTTCTACAAAGCGAAGTTCTCTTTGTTTTTTTCTTTATGGTTTCCAAAGCATTCGCTTGTACATGTAAGAACTGCAGTCGAATGAGGACAAGCATAAATTATCGCAGCAAATGGAAGCGCAAGAGCGCTGAAAGTCGAGAAACGGTTGACGGTTCGAGAAAGGAATTCTTAAGATAGTTTTGTTTTATTGGTGGATACGAAGACGTAGCTGCGCAAATGTAAACAAATAAATAAATAAGGGTGTGTCACAATGCAACACTGAATGGCTAAAACGTATGATAAAAAGAACAGGATTCCCACTTCGACGGGGAAGCCCGCATTATATCGCTCTTATAGTGGGTGCTGCTCGATAAGATATTCAAAGGGGAAGTGAAGAAAGCGAATACTTAAATGTTGCTCTCATGAGAGATAAAACACGCGCCGCAATTTGACATGACGAACTTGTAGAGAATCGTTATCGCTCATTATCGCGATCACTTAAATTCGTGAAGTTAAAAGCGTGGAGTTGAAGACACACTCACATTGCCGCTAGAGTGGGAAACGAGTACACGCAACCTGCATCACGCCTTTATTTTTGCAGTCTCAAGTATAACAAAATACCGATCGGCAAGCTGGCTAAAGATTTCGAGCTGGTTCGCGTTCGCTGTTTTGCTGCCTTTTCGAGAGAGCGGCCATGTTCGTAGTACCTGGGGAACTGGAAAGCTATTGTCAACCTCGCCGCGAGCGCTTTGCTCCCCCGCTTTAACGAGCGACGTACCTTGGCTAGAGCGCTTTGTGAGCTGAGGGGGCCCACCCCGTTCTACCGGTTCTAGCTCGGAAAGAATGCCCTCACAACGAATGAAGAGTCCAGACTTGCTCCACCAGCCCGAGGAGAAGCACCGCTTTTTACGGCTTTACGGGGACACTGGGTGCTCTGAATGTCTCAACGAAATGTAGCTCATTCTAGTTACTGTGTTGTTGAAATTTAATAATTAGCTCTAGGACCCTTATCTGGCTGCATAGCGGAGGAATCGTCCCGTCGAATGCCAGCCAACACATTCACAATACGATAGGCTCGCACTGATAAGATGATCAGGAATCGGCGAGAGGGTAATCCGAAAAGGGTACGCTTCGCAGTGATGTCCTTAGATTCTTAACACACGGCAATGGATTCCATATACGTAAATAACATCCCTCTATAGGAAAGACAGGGGTTGAAAGCGCAATACGTGCTGCTTTTTTACTAATGCTATGAAGCTCCGATTGTTGAATGACGTATCTTCTATGCAACGTACAAATAGTCAGCACTGCGTGTAATTTGGAGGTTCGTAGATGAGCCCCTTCTAAAAAAGGGCCAATTAACTGAGCATTTGGAGACAGGTAATGAGCTCGCACAGGACAGGCAAGGATGGCGAGGATTGGGAGAGGCCTTCGTCCTGCAGTGGACGTAGGATGGGCTGATCATGATGATGATGATGATGATGATGATGAGTGGATAAAAGGACCGGTCATCCCTCCCATAGATCACGCTGAGTGGTGACACAACACAGGTGTAGTGCGAGCACTGCAATGTACGGCCCGTAGACGAATTTCTTCGGAGGGAAACAGTCGAAGACGGTGACGAGTTTCTTCGATTACTGACTTGGTTACACTAAATGAAAATCGTACAGGAGAAGAATAAGAAATTCAACAAAGTTTTCAATGGGCAGTTATCTTTATTTCGCCTGCGTTTTTCAATAAAATGATATAATTTTCCGTAAGTAATGTTGGCCTCGGCTGATCTTTTGCTGCACTCTCACTCCGGCTCGTCAAAAATTAGCGTGGAGGTTATCTGTCAGTGCAGGCATCAACTTTTTTCACAGCCCGTTGTCGCAATTTTGCGACATACCGAATATGAACTCATGAATCCTCATAGGACGCTTAGAGAAAGAAATCTCAATTTGGACGTCACAAGTGGCGCTCTTCGAAACACTCGCCAGCGCATCACCATTCCTGGCTTTGCAAAAACGCGATGCGGTTGGTGCTGCCAAGGAGTGTGGACTGTTACAAATAATTCGAGCCGACGCACCCATTCTTCAGCATAAATTAAGATCATCATCCCTGTAATATCGAATGTTTCGCGAACTGCCGTAAAATTAACATTTAGTTTCAATGCGAAGCCTGCGTTTGTCTAGCGCGGAAGCCCACAAACACAAGGATACACTTTTTCGTGACGGAAGCCCCGCTTCAGTTGTTTTATTATTCCAAAAATACAGGCTAGGTAGTGAAGGTGCAAGAACGAAATTTTGCATGTTCTTAGCCGCATACATGTATTTGTAGCTGCAATTCGAAGTATTTTCATTAGTCAAAATAAATCAACTTTATCGGAACCCAAATCCTCCATTGCTTCTCGGTGAACGACAGATTCAGGTAGCAGAAAATATTTAAAAGAACGTAAGTGAGACCAGAAGCTGCTCGCTGCGCGCTATATCTTACTCAAAGTTTTTAATGACCTCCGTGCTCCCCTGTTAGTTCATCGCCAACCGAAGAGGAACCTCAGCTTTTGGACTACAAGATTTACGAAAACGAGCGCTTCGTATTCCAGGCATTTACTTTCACACTGCGTCGTGGCATAAAGCCGCTCTAAAGTGAAACACGCCTATTCAGACCGAAAGCCGAACATCTGACACAGCTCCCACGCGGTCGGGTAAACAACCGTGCTCTCCGGTCTCTTCGCATATGGGAAACGCCGCGAAAGAACAGTATCCCACGCGTGCACGAGATCCCACGCCGTCGTCTCCCCGCCGCCGAGTGGAATGACGTCAGTGGAGGAAGAAAGTAGCCGCCTCGAAGTCTAACCGTCTTCGCCAAAAGGCGCATAGCGACTGCGAGCGAAGCCAACAGGCGTTATTGAGGCTGCAGTTCATGAACACCAAAAAGGAGTATAGGCTACTTAATACGGAAAAACTAATTCAGCCATCAACATATTCTTGGCCAGAGTTTAATATGGAATAGATGGATGAGAAAAACATGAATAGGAGGAACATGTAATATGACATACGACACTATGCTAAATTCAGTGTGTAGTAAAATGTAAATTAAGGCGCCACGATTAAACACCATATGGTAGACGACAATTCGAGTGAACTGCCTATATTCCGAGATGTCTAGCTTCAAAAGAAGGGGGGCGTGCAACAACAAACTCGCATTGAAAAATTCGTACTCGGTATACATACAGAGACTGCAGCTGTAACAAAGAAATCAATATACGTAGGGAAAGAAATCGTGCAAGTGATGTCGTAAATTTTTAAAACTTAGAAGTAATCTTTCAGGCAGGTGCGCTTTGCACCAACAGCGAAAGGTGGCAGGTAATTACTAACACTATGACTTTTGTGGGATATATTTCGCTACACACACAGCGCACAAGGGTGCGGAGCTCGCTTAGCACTTTCGCTCTCCGTACACCATAAGGACTCATTGTGTACATGTATAATCCCCGTCTCGTAGTATCACTATGTGTATTAAATTGAACTTGCAAATGCCGCGGTTTCATAAATAGCTCTTAAATTCCATGAAACGACCAAGAAACAACTTCGAATATGAATTTACGTGTGTCGTGCATTTTGCACTTGTCGACTCCAATTTTTGTTGGCCGACATTTGTCTGAAAGCATGTGCTGCTTTTAGAACCATTAAAACTGTGTTGCCGAACCACAGCAACTGTCCGAAGGCTATGTCAAAGCGAACAGCTTCGACGTAGATACATAGTGGCTGTGGTGTCAGCGCCGATCGTGCGAAATAGGTGCCTAACACGGGGAGCGGCAACACGCGCACACAGTATTTCCTGCGTTTATCATGCACGGCCACGCAAGTGTCACCGATCGCTAAAAGACCGCATCGATTCAAAGGCCGCGCTGAAAGCTTTGTTCAGTGCATGGGCCATGGGCTGTACTCATAAAGTGTTGGTATGTTAGTTAAAGCTGTAACCACCAGCGAACCGCGCAGTTCACTGTTGCATCTAACGAAATACGAATAAAGGTGGCTACCCAAACAGATAACGGTTCTTCTGAACAGTTGCCTATGTGGCTTTGGCAGGCCTGATATGTGCGCTATTTTTCTTGTGAAATGAGCAATAAAGATTATTATTATTATTATTATTATTATTATTATTATTATTATTATTATTATTATTATTATTATTATTATTATTCTGCGAATTCGGCCCTGGCTTCCTTCCTTGCGCATACACTGCGATTGCAGGCTGTGATATGTGGTGTTGTACTCGCGCCGTGTATAACAACCAAAGAACACAGTCCGATAGAAATATATGAAGCACACGGACTACTTGGGGTACTCGTATTTCAACTTTATTGCCACTACGCAAGCAATAAGAATTCTACTACAAAACATTAATGAACAAGTGTGCAGTGGATTTTTGGAGCTTCATGTACAGGCGGTACGCTGGCCGTTTGAGCATGTCTGTGTGTGAAAAGCGCCCGCCGACTTTGATTACATCGTGGAACAGAATGGATTTTTTGCGTGGAAGTTAAGTGTACGTACTTGAACACTGTCATAGACAAGTCTATCATTACACGAGGCGGCCCCAAAACACGTCTGGTGTGTGAAAAATTAACCGTTCATTGCTTCGCAGTGTTCATGGGAGTGCAAGGAACGCTTGTGGCGGCAAGCACTGGTTCTCCTAACTTTCCTGCATGAGATTTTGTTCACTACCAGCTGTCTGAGGGATGACACGTTGGCACGGCATTTTCTTCAACAATTCAAGTTGACAATTTCCCTTCCCACCGTCTTGTGAAGATTCATTAAATTTTAGCAGATCTCCGGAGATGGACGTCCCGCAGTTCATATGCGGAGACTTGTGGCTGGAACATCTCTTTTCCTTTCTCTGCTCGTCAGCTGTCGCAAAGCGCGTTAATGGTCATGAGACCGAGGAGCCCACGCCGGAAGACAACACGTGCTAAGCAAGCGCGCGTAGAGCCCACGCTCCCAGAAGGTGAACGAACGCCCACAGGTAGGCTCGGCGTGTTTACCAGAACACGTGCGGAAGCGTGTGTGCTCTCCGGATCTCAGTCGGCGTATACACCTCAATGCTCGTTATGCGCGAGAAACGATGTCCGCTATTTTCTCACATGCCGATTAAACTTACACCCACACCTTCGCCTACCAAATGCCCACGTGCACCGCACCTCGGACGCTGGCGCCGCTATTACTGTGTACTCGTTTTTTAGCTTATAGCCATCCGGCATCTTATTCGATGAGGGGAAACGCTCGTAGACTCACCATTTCCCTCCGGTTTCGTCTCGGCAGCCCCTCCGACGCGTGGTGTATCCTGTGTTGTCACTGCCGTGGAAAGCACGAGGCTGCCGCGGTCTTTCTCGCACAGGACGGCGACCGCCAGCGCTAGCACCACCAACAACGCGGCGCAGAAGCCACACGGGAAGCGCATCGCCTTCTCCGCTACTGCGACGGCCAGCACACCGTCGTCGTCTCGTGGCACGTGTATATCCACCGCAGAAACAGTAAAGATGCACGCGCCCTCGCGGGCGCACCCACGATAACACACACGGAGAGCAGCAGCACTTGAAGGCGCGCGACGGAGGCGCGGCTTTCGCTCGCTGCTGTTCGAACTGGGGGGCAGGCTCCGGACCGCGGCTGCACAACGCACGAGCGGAGCGCGCGTTCTGTGACGCCGCTGCTGTGCGCTTTCTTTCTTCACAGGCGCCTGCCAGGAGCGCCCCGCTACGAGGAGGAGCACGTGGTTCGCGCGCGGTCGATTGACGGCGGCAGCGCGCCTGAACAGCGCCGCCGATCGCGCCGGGTGCGCCGCCTTTCGGTAGCCTCGGGAAGTGGAGAGTGGAAGTACTGTCCGCTCGCGCACGCACACACGCGCGCACGTACGCGTACACTCTCTTCCCGTTTGCTTCATTGCTGCTGTTGCGGTTCCTTTCTCCTCGCGGGAGGAAGATGAGAGCGCTCATCTCCAGTCTCACGCGCACGCTCTTCCTCTTCTCTCAAGCGTCGCTCCTCCTCCTCCGGGATGCGAGAGCACTGAGAGGAGCGGTGTTCCACGGAGGACGAAGCGATGCTGCTGCTGTCACTAAGGAGAAGCGCGCTTTACGGGACAAGAACCGTTCACGGCCGGCGCGTTCACTGGGAGTCCATTTCCTCGGTCGGGCCTGCCAGGTTATATCCACTCTCAGACGACGTCCAGTTCAATAACCGAGGCCCTCGAATGCTTCTCGCAGACCTAGGGCACAGGCAGTTGTGTGTGTGCAAGTTAAAGCTGAGTAAACGACACCCTCCGAGGTGCCACAGTGGCGGCTTGTGTTCCGAAGGAAAAGTGCAGTAACCGGCGTATACTCATCCCGCTGCTAATAGCTGGACTTCGCGCGATGATACTGAGTCACAATCAAAACAGGCGGCAATAGAGCAATGACGCCAGTCAGGCCTAATGTTATAAATCCCGGTATATTTTAAATTCACTGATATTTAACGAGATATAAGTACACTACATCTCTTCACTCTCACACAACGCTCACTAATAAAGAAGAACTCTTCTGAAAAAGAAAATTGTTCGCCATCACTAGCAATTCTTCCAAGGCTTGCAATAAACAGAATGAAGTAGTCAGGCCATGCATACAGTTTCCTACAATATAATAGAGGAAGATGTAGCGCTAGTGCATATGGGAGTTTCAAGCAAGGCGGTCCAGCCAGCATGGCAATGACGGGTATGACATGGATTTGCCTAGTCTTCGTTCTTCTGGCTTCATATGGCTTTGCTACTTTAAAAAAAAATGGGTTGTTTATGATGAAATTTTGCGCTAGGATGCACTAACGTTGGCCCTTTCTGTACTATTTCTTTTTTGTAAGCGCATAGTATGCAAGAGCTGCAGCGAGGTGTTTTCCATTCTGAACTCTATGCACTAACTTTAAAACTGTTATAGGAAGGTGATGTGCCCCGTAGTAGGGACAATAGACTAACTAATTTTCACCATCTGGGGTAACTCACAGATAACTCTAAGTACACTAAAGCTTTTACATTTAGCCCCCCTCCGAATTCAGCCATCATGGCCTGGTAATCGAACCCGCGTCCTCGACTTCAGCAGCGCAGGATATTAGCCCGCTAGGCAGCCACTACCGGTGGTTGCGCAAGAGCAGGACGGCAAAACCGGACAGGCCGAGTTACAAGAGTCTGGTTCACGTCCATGCATCTTTGTAAACAAACGTTCAGCGAGAAGCCAGAATCGGCAGAGCTAGCCCATAGATCGTTCTTGGCGGACAGAGCGCTTGATTGGGGTGCGCCACTGGGAACACAACAGAGCCACCAGGGACGGCTCGCGTAGGCGCGCAAACAGAACGGCAAAGAAATGCAGAAGAGGAGGAGGTGACCTAACAAAGGAAACGGCTCAAGCAGGGTACAAACCTCTACGCAATAGCCACACAAAAATGATGAAGTGCGCTGGAAACAGGCACGGCTGTTGCAAGGCGCGGCAAGCAGGTTACGCTTTTCCTTCACACGATACGGTACAGAATGTGTGGGAAAGGAATAGGAAAAGAATTTGAAGAGCGTGTAGCAAAAGAGAGACAAAAAGGAAAAAAAAAGTAGAAAACCAGAGTGAGCACGAATGGCATGAAAGAAGAGCAAGATGTTACAGATGCGGGCACGATCTCGCGCAGATCCTGTGTCGTCGTCGTCGTCGTCGTCGTTGTTGTTGTTGTTGTTGTTGTTGTTTTCAGTATGCTCGCGGAGGGGGTAAGGTAGTACATTTGGGATAGATGAATATTGGTTATTACAGTTACTGCACGGGTGCTCGATCTGAATAACATTGATGAGATAAGTAGTACTATATTCGCGGTCCAGTGATGATTGGAACGACATATTTGTGTTTTAAACAAGAAACATTTAAACCGGCAGTGGCCGCTCCAACAGGAAAGGCAGGGAGCTTAACCAAATACGCGCTCAGTTGGCTGCCCTAAAACTGAGGAGGGTGAGAAGGGATTAATAGATAATAGAGAATAAATAAAAGCGGTAAAGGCACTCTCGTAAATATATAGGTAACTCGGACAGTACCAAGTGCACCCTTGCTCGGGAAAAAGCACACCGTGACTGTCACGTGGCGCCTACAAAGAAAATCGGGATTCCGTCATAGATTGGTGTTGGGACAAGCTTTCTAGATGGAGACCATTGTTCCTTTCTATCCAACATGTCCCATGGAAAGTCTCAAGAAGAACAAAGTAAATGTTGCGCAAAACATATATCGCCAGGAACACGTCAACGCGTGTTTCTGGCGCTATGTTTTGAAGGATGATTTATATAGGATGGAAATAACGTATCATTTCTTGGAAGCTTTCAAAATGGAAAAAAAAAGTTAATAAAAGAGGCTATTGTCATCCGAACTAACGTAGCATCAACCTAGAAAGGAAAACAATAACAATTTCTGAGAGAGCAAGCATGAAAGATGAAATTATTTTGATACTTCGTTTCTTGAAAAAGACTTTGTCGCTTTTTCTTCTTTCATTTATCAGAGAAGAGCGTTCGGTAGATTAGACGCAATGTTGCCGATTACGTCCGTTATACAAGGGCGTAGTTCGCCAGTAAGCATCCGCGGAGGATTCTTCCATTGCGCTGCCTCCCTTTGCGCTGCCTCCCGTTAGAATAAGTACTCAGACGCCCAGGCAAGAAAAATGTCGCGTGCGCGTTCTCTAATGTTAGTCTAAAGGGGATAGTGCGCTCTTCTCCGTAGATCTACAACGTGTGGAATGTGAGGGTCGCTCGATCGGAATTTCCCGTCGCCGCAGGCAGCGGAAGCAGCATAGCAGAGCGTCCCATAAATCCGCTATCTGCGTGCGCACTTTAAAATATTGCCTAGACGGCGGTTTCCTGATAGCACTGCGATATTTCGTGGTAAGGGCCAAATTTCTTCGTCATAGGGCAGAACAAGGAACGTTAACAATCACTGGCATAGTATTTTTGGGGGGCGGGGTGGGGAAGGGCTATACGATGCGGTGTGTAAGTATCATGTCCGGAAACAAGGTCAAAAATAGGGGAGGAGGGAGCCGGCGTGTTCACAGGGCTGAGACAGATGGCTATCGTTCCTCGGAATAATAAACGGAAAAGCGATGGCAGGCAAGTAGCAAGTGTCGTCTATTTCTCTCTATAGGATCTGTATGTGGACGCCTTACTTTCTTATACGACCAATCCCAAATAGCTACCTCAACATTCTACCATTTACACACACACACACACACACACACACACACACACACACACACACACACACACACGCACGCACGCACGCACACGCACGCACGCACGCACGGGTTCATCGTGCAGGTTATCACAAGCAAGCGTACGGGCATTTGTTAGTAGCGGTCATGATGTTGACACAAGGGTAACACTGAGAGACCTGGCCGACCGCATCTACTACTAGCATATCCTTACAGCTATAGCCAACTTCACCATCAATCCTAGACTCCAGCCTCTCGTATAAAAGTAAGTAGAATGAGAGACGGAGCCTTCTACACTATCCGCAGCCCCTCTGGGAAGACTCTTGTTAGCTATGCCCGTGGGGAAACCCTCGTTTCCTTGTACGCTGCAGTAGCTCCTATGATTCAGTGCAAAAACGCTGCAAGGCCAGATAAAGGGCTCCATATCGCTCACTTTATTGCATTCAGGGCACACTGGAGAGAGAGAGAGAGAGAAGAGAGGGGAGGGGGGGACAAATGACAGAAAGGCACGAAGGTTAGCCAGAATTGAATCATCCGGCTGGATACACTGCACAGGCGAAGAGAGACGGGAAACAAAGAAGGAAGGAAGAGCAGATATAGAAAAAGAAAGAAAAACGTCCACAAGATTAAGCAAGAACGTGTGTTATACTCTTTGCAATACCACTGTCACGTAAAAAAGCTAGCAACGAATTGACCTTGACCGACTTATGGCGCGATGCCGGTTGAGGCGGTTGAGGTCGGCATTCTAAGATTGTCTCTTGTGATAGCGGCCTGTCCTCACAGCGAGCCACGTGGCCGCTAGAGGGAGCTTATGAGCGCAGTAGCGAGGACAACTGCACAGAACATGCTGTATGGTTTCCTAGCTTCCGCAATGACGGCAAGCGGCGCTGCCGTTTATGCCAATCCTGAAGGCGAATGATCGCGCGAATGCGACACCAAGCCGCAGCTGGCAAAGCACTGTTGTCTCGAGTCGAGGTAGTCCAGACGAGGGTCGAGTTAGAAGTCGGTGTAGGCGTGTGTGCATCAAACTTTCTGAGTTCCACTGAGATCTCCTGTCGTCATTTGCGAGCACACAAACTTTCATTGCTGCATCTGTTCTTAACTAACGGCATGGGATCTTGCAGGCCCTCCTCATGCGCAGATCGAGCAGCTGCATCGGCTCGTTCGTTGCTCATTATGCTGCAGTGGCTTGAAGTCCACTGCAACGTGACATTGCGCTCTTGCTCGACGACGCGGTGAATCAGCACACTAGGGAAACGAAAAAAAAAGAATAAGAAATCGGGGCGCTAAAAAAAATTCACAGCATATCCACGGAGTGAATCATGATGAGTGGGCGAAGCTCGGGAGGTTCATCGTAGATCGTGCCGAGTTCCGGATTAATTTAGTTAACGCGCACGCTACGAATCCTTATGGTTCAACTACGCACAAGTGAAATCTCCCACCGGCACTTCATTGCAAGTGAAGATCCAGTATATATATATATATATATATATATATATATATATATATATATATATATATATATATATATATATATATATATATATATATATGGGTGGCCGGTGAACGGTTCTCCAGCGCGAGCAGTCAGTATTTCTCAATCAAGAAACTCGCTAGAAGACGCTGCCTGCGCCAACGTTGTCTCTCGCGGGTGAGGGCGCGTTCTCCTTCGTTGCGAGCTGGTAGAGCGTTCATGTAAGAAAGAACGTTTCCATAGTCAACGCGTGCCTTTCGCTCTCTCTCTCTCTCTCATAAGACAGCAGATGGAAGAGTGAGAGAGCTCGCGCGCCGGGAGGCACGCGCCGAGGGCGAGCGCGAGCCTCCCGGCGTTGCATAGCGTTGCATGGTATTGTGAGTGGTGTAGGTTACACGATACGACACGTGACAACCGACCCACGGCTTAAGGAGCTTCGCCCCTAAAACACGGCGGACAACGAAGCAGCAGGGACACAGGACAGGACAAGGGAGCGCCTGTCCTGCGTTTCTGCTGCCTCTTTGTCCGTCGATTTTTAGGGGCGAAGCTCCTCTTAGTCTAACCTTGTCCTGCGTCAGGCGTCAGGCGTAACCGGCGTGCCGGGAGGCACGCGCTCGCCCTCGGCTCGTGCCTCCCGGCGCGTGCCTCTCTCTCTCTCACTCTTTCATCTGTTGTTTTGTGAGAGAGAGAGAGAGACAGAGAGAGCGAAAGGCGCGCGTTGACTATGGAAACGCTCTTTCTTAGATGAACGCTCTACCAGCTCGCAAAGAAGGAGAACGCGCACTCACCCGCGAGAGACAACGTTGGCGCTGGCAGCGTCTCCTAGCGAGTTTCTTGATTGAGAAATACCGACTGCTCGCGTTGGAGAACCGTTCACCGGCCACCCATATATATATATATATATATATGGGTGGCCGGTGAACGGCCACCCATATAACGGTGAACGGCCACCCAATCCCTAAAACAAATGCACCGTCAAATACGTCATCATACAGGCCGATTTCCTTATTATGCACATGCGCGAAGGTACTAGAGCACATAATTTTTAAACATATTTCAAGTTTTCTTGAAAACAAATGTTTAATTGGTTCTTTCCAGCATGGCTTTCGCCGTGGTTACTCTACAGTTACCCAGCTCATCGAAACTGTCCATGACTTAGCAGCGGCCCTAGACAGACATAACCAGGTCGACATTATATTTCTCGACTTCGAAAAGGCATTTGACCGAGTCTCTCATCGAAAATTATTATTGAAGTTAGAGCCAATACTGAAGAACAGCACATTACTAGCTTGGATAGAGGCCTACCTCTCATGTAGACGTCAAGTCGTGGCCATTGACAACGTAACTTCACGCGCCATTTCAGTGCTTTCAGGTATCCTGCAAGGGTCTGTTCTCGGTCCCCTATTTTTTCTCGTATACATCAATGACATCGTCCAGAACATTCCCGTTAAAATAAGGCTTTTTGCTGATGATTGTATTATATACCGCGAAATTACCACACCCCATGACCAGGTTACATTAAATAAATGTTTGGACCTAATTCAAACATGGTGCACAGACTGGCAAATGACCATAAACAAAAAGAAAACTGTGGCAATGACAATTAGTCGCAAAAAGCACCCTATAACGTTTCCGTACTCTTTTGGTAATGAACCTCTTGCAGTAGTAACTAACTATAAGTATCTGGGAGTCATCATCTCTCAAGATCTTAGATGGAATGACCACATTGACTACATACATGGAAAGGCAATGAAAAAACTCGGATACTTAAGGAGGCGTTTGGGTATGTCTCCAGCAGAAATTAAGCTATTAGCCTATAAAACATTTATTCGGCCACTCCTGGAATACTGTGCAGCTGTCTGGGATCCATACACAAAAAGAAACATCTCAATATTAGAAAAAATACAGAGGAAATCAGTTAGGTTTATCTTTAATAAGTACAGCTGGGAGGCATCAGTCACATCTCTTCTAGAAACAGCTGATCTCGAGAAATTGGAAATTCGGCGATACCGCGAGCGAATGAAGCTATTTTATCTCCTTTATCATGGACAGCTAGGCATCAAAAAGGATACATATCTAAAAGACGCTCACCGGCCGCCTACTCGGTTCCATCATACTAAAAAAGTAGCCGAGTTTTCTAGTCACACCAACATGTTCCATTATTCTTTTTTCCCGAGAACTGCAACCAGTTGGAACTCCCTCCCCTCAACTGTGGTGGAATGCCAGTCGCTATCATCATATCTACAGGCCCTTCAATCCGTAAGAAATAGCTCCGACGTAGTTTCACATGAACCCTGACGCTCTTTTTTTTTCCAGATGTACTTGCCCGACACTCAGTTTTTCCATATGTTTATGCATCCATGTTTTCACTAGTTATTTAAATATGTTGCTGCTGTGTGTGTATGATTTTGTTGTATATATTTTTTCCCTATTATTTTCATTCAATGTTTCTTATTCATGTTCAATTGTGGCATTTCTCTTTATGTATTCGAGAGGTTCTGTTATTATTGCCGCAATGACTTGTATGTGTATGTGTTCTTTTTGTACTTGTACCCACTCCTGCCTAAGGTCTGAAGATCAGACCGGCAGTATTGTAATAAATAAATAAATAAATAAATAAATAAATAAATAAATAAATAAATAAATAAATAAATAAATATAGGCACTGGATCTTGACTTGCAATGAAGCGCCGGTGGGAGATTTCACTTGTGCGTAGTTGAACCATAAGGATTCGTAGCGTGCGCGTTAACTAAATTAATCCGGAACTCGGCACGATCTACGATGAACCTACCGGGCTTCGCCCACTCATCATCATTCACTCCGTGGATATGCTGTAATTTTCTTTAGCGCTCCGCTTTTCCCATTTTGAGCATGAGCCAACTGGCTCAAAGGCATGTTCTACTACTACATTAGAGAAGTACCATTCCCGAATCGAGCTGACGCGTCTCAAGAAGCGAAGGAACGCTGTCGCAGCTATCACGTCGAAGGCCCGGCGCTGCGTGCCTTCGACGGTATGGCTTCACTTGCTATGAAGTCGCACGAGACAAGCCGTGTGTTTGAAGCGTTCGCTCCGCTGACATTCCCTGCTCAAAGATTTCTAAACATAATAGCATAGTAATATAAACATAATAACATAAAACATAATAATATCTGGGATTTTACGTCTCAAAACCCCGATATAATTTTGAGAGACGCCGTATTGGAGGACAGCGGAAATTTCGACCACCTGGGGTTGGTTCTTTAACGTGCACTGGCATCGCACAGAACACGGGCCTCATCATTTTACCTTCGTCGAAACGCAGCCCCCGCGCCGGGATTAGGTCCCGCGACCTTCGAATAAGCAGCCGAGTGCCATAGCCACTAGACTACCGTGGCGGGCACCGTAAGGCAAAGATAAAGCACCGTCGTCAAAACACATTTCGACAGCCATTTGTGGCATCTCATCAGCTGTACCCATGGCATTTAGGCGCCGTCACCCTGGTTTATGCCCTCGCATAAAGTGTTTACGTTGTCACGCCTCCTCTATGCAGACGTCAAATACGATGTGTTCGCACGAACGGAGTCTGTCTCATCGAGAGGGTCAGTTAGAAGAGGAAGAAAGCGTTTCTGTGTTTACATACCTTGCTCCCTAAAAGAGGTTGCTTCCTATTCCAGTACGTGTTCTTGTTTCTCTTTCATGGACCCCTGTTACACCAATCAACTGATCGAATGAGTGGTCAACGAAACAATCAATCAACCAATCAAACCTCACTAATCAGTCATTTTATAGTTTTGTTAAACACGAATAATGTCAATTTATGGGATTCGTGGAGTCAAGCCAGGACGTCAGGCCATTAGGCCAGTCAAGCCATTAGCCATTAGCCAGTCAAGCCATTAGGACGTCAGGCGACGATGGCTAAAGCCACGGCACTGCTGCACGTTATTCGTGCACAGAGCCGCATGAGGCGTGTTCTGTCGGATGCCTCGACTGAACAGCAGCGACAGCATCAGCGGTCTTACTCCGAGACTCTGACCCACTTTCTGGAGGATTCTCCGTTTTTCCTTTTTACAGCAGGCAAGCTGCGCCTGTTTACGACTCTGGCCGCCGTGCTGAACTTGGCTGCTGGAGCGCGCGTTCGCGCTTTATGCGCAGGGATGAAGCGCACTTCCGGTGAGAGGCTTGCGAATGTCCGTGGCGCTCTCTGAATGGGATAAAGGAAGTGCTAGAGGCTGACGCATCGCCTGCTTAAGCGGATGAAGTGGTTCAGTCTGTTTGCCCAGGCACTGTACGTCCAAGTATAAATTATTATACAGAAGCGAAGCAGTGAACACGCAAAATTCAAACACTCTCATGTTTAGAACATACTTGGTTCCATGAAAAACTGACATCTTTAGGCACCAGCTCCAAAAAAACTGCGCGCGATCTCAAGAGAGAGAGAGAGAGAGAGAAATGAAGGAAAAGGCAGGGATGTTAACCAGATACTAGGCTACCCTGCACTGGGGAGAAAGGGGAGGGGGTTAGAAAGATGACAGCGAGAGAGGGTACATGATTACAGACAAGCACAACAAATAAAACACACACACACACACACAAAGAACGTTCCACTTAGAGACGTTCGCGAAGGCCGGTAGATGTCAAGAAGCGCAGTAGCGCTTGCACGGCCTTCTTCTGCGACGTGAGATCTAGACGATGGCATAGGACGCCTTCTTCCGGCAGTGGTTGGTCGTCCAGCTTGTTTAGTGCATGCTGAAGTAATTGACTCTCTGCACTATACCGTGGGCAGTCACACAAAATGTGCCCAATTGACTCTTCGTGACCGCAGTGGTCACTGGCTGCCGTGTCGGCCATCCCTATGCGGAACGCATATGCCTTTGTGAAAGCGACGCCCAACCATAGTCGGTATAGGAGCGTGGCTTCTCCTCGGCAAGTCTTAGGTGGGACTCGAAGGCTTAACGTCGGATCGAGAGATCAATCTTCTCATAATAAAAGCAGGGTCAAAAATATCTTGCTTGTGCAAAAGAAGAAGTCTATGCGCCTCTAACGGCACTTAGTCAGGCTTAAACTTAACTATGATAATCCAACATATATATTTTCCAAATGTGCTCCGGCTAGGATGCCATAAAACAATAGGAGGTAATAAAGAACATGAAAGGTGCGTTCCATTTGCTTTCAGTCATGCCAGCAACAAAAGAAAAAAAAACGGATATGCGCTTGGTGTACTTTGATCACAGTTATTTGCCGATTCGAGTCCTTGATAATTGAATACGCTTGTTATTAGATCACTTGCCGTCTAGTCTTTGCAATCTTACACCGACGAAGATGTGACCGAAGGCCCCTAATGATGAAATCGAGGTGCTGAGTAATTTATATTTCAGCCCAAAGCGATCACTAAAACGATGGGTGTTCCAATGTAAGCTTTTGTCAGGCCAGAAAGAAAAAGTTCTTTCGGTAGTGCTTACCCGACCGGAACTAAGAAGGACAAGTTCGTAATGACTTCCGACCAAAACGAGGTGCGTGGTCTTCAGCAATCTGCATTATGAAAGTTCAGGCGAAAAACTCTGGAGCAGATTACTTTATCGCTAATGCCATTAAGGAGCTTTATTGATGTCAAGTGCGGGGCTTACAGCGTTGACTTAAGGTATTTCGATCCACGTCGTCGCGGAATTTTGAATGATGATCCCATGGTCTTTCGTGCTTCCGTCAATAGAAAACGCTGATAATTTCAGTTTTCGGCCCCAAATGACCGAAGGTGCGCCCTTTATAGATAAGCCCACTTCGCAAAACCTATACTTCACGGGCCTTTCCGGAAACAGCGATAGCTCGTGAATTATCATAAAAGAAAAGAGTAAATACGAATAATATAAAAGCTCTTTCTAATATTTCCAGGAGCTCTGAACGCTCTTCGCGTGTCCTCATCGTATGCTAAGAAACCTAGCTGCCTTATCACAAACCATGTAGAATATACGGCACAAAATTACTTCCGTTACCTAAAGGGTCGTCTTCGATTGACTACATGCCTTGCCGTCCGTAAATTTTCACTGTTGGTGCACACTTAGGCCTATGTTCGCTATTGTTATCTCGAATAACAGTTAACATGCTGCCGTTTTATAAGCTTAGCTAAACACGACGCCTCTGTCGCTTATTTCTACTAACAGCTTCAAATTATCCAGCTGCACTTCGCATTCGTCAATAGCAGAATCAATTATTCGCCAACCTGCAACTGGAAGAAGTACGGAATTCCAAAAGGAAGACAAGAAAAAGAAAAGTTTTACAGCATCTCATGACCCGTAGAACTACCGCCGTTGACTCTAAGTGGTCTATAGTTGGCTGGAATATTAAAATTTTGAGGAACCAAACAGTGATTTGAAAATCATGCACATTGATGGTGCAAGACAAGACTTAGACTGAAGCTAGTTGGTGTGGCATTGTTTTGTTTTCTCCACTGTGTACTGTATACACAAAAGACGCAACAATCTAGGATGACACTTTGCTGTCCTTTGTATTAAAATTGCAGCACAAAATAAAATAAAAAAGGATGCGTGCATACACGAAACTCTAATATTGCTCTCAATTATATTCGCGTGGTCACAGAACTAACACTGGTCACACAAAATCTGCTTCACCGATTGACAGATGAGCTTGTGCAAAGGAGATTCTCCCCCATTCTAACTAGAAGCAAATGAGTATTAATAGTAGTAGCGCCTGACCGTAAGTAAACTCGAAGGCAAGGACGAGTCATACTGAACTAGATAATTATTGTCAGCTTGATCTAAAGACCTATTTCGTGGAGGCGCAAGTTATTAGAAAAAGCGCGTGCTCGCCAGATTTCAGCAAAAAATTCACAGCATATCCACGGAGTGAATGATGATGAGTGGGCGAAACTCCGGAGTTCATCGTAGATCGTGCCCGAGTTCCGGAATATTATTAGGTAACGCGCACGCGTACGAATCCTTATGGTTCAACTACGCACAAATGGAAAGTCTCCCACAGGCACTTCATTGCACGTCAGATCCATGCCTATATATATATAGTATATAGTATAAGTAATTGGTGGCCGGGGAATGGGTTTCTGCCAGCGCGAGCAGTCGGTAATTTTTAAACCAAGAAACTCGCTAAAGACGCTGCCTTGCGCCAACGTTGTCTCTCCGCGGTGATGGCGCGTTCGCCTTCTTTGCGAGCTAGTAGAGCGTTCATCGAAGCAAGAGCGTTTCCATAGTCATACGCGCGCCTTTCGATCTCTCTGTCTCTCTCTTTCTCACAAGACAGCAGATGGAAGAGTGAGAGAGCTCGCGCGCCGGGAGGCACGCGCCGAGGTCGAGCGCGAGCCTCCCGGCGGCGCGAGGTGGTTACATACATACATACATACTACTACTACTACTACAGAGGAGTGAACGACCCACACCCTAAGGAGCTTCGCCCCTAATACACTCTGCTAGCTATCAATCTTACGCAGTGCTTGGGGCACAGGGGCACAGCCGACGCATTATTACAACTGTCATGAGATTCTAGCGCGAAATGTCGCACTCGCGGGTACTTGAAACTTGATTTTTTATACTGTCATTTCGTAATCTATAGCGGCAGTTATTTAAATAACTTTGCCACAATGTTTTAACTTCAGGCAGACCAGTTCAACTGCAATAGAAAAAGGTATATTGCCTGTGTTATGCAAGGATGAGATACACTGGACGAAGTGTCGCGGGGGAACCAGTGGTTTCCAATGTCATCTCCTATAGTGCCACTTCACTATAACTGCACAGTGTCGAAAATTTCTGACTTCGTTCCTTTATCAGCCGCATGGTGCCGCCAAGAAATGATATGCGAGGACCGTTTCGTATGCAGGCCTGTCCCCATGAAAACACGACCGGAATCACGGGTATACTCGCAGAGAAAAGTAACGAAGCGCAGTACGCTGAACTGCTGCGGCAACTTCTGGAATTTAGAAGAGCAGATATTCAATTTTGCGAGTTGGGAGACCGTCTTCGCATATATTTGAGCGGAGAATTTTCTCTATGCAAATGTGTATAGCCAGAATGGTCAAAAGGGCGCAGAAGTTTCTGCGGCATGTCGTTTGTGGTGGACACCTTGAATTTTTTTGTCGACTCACGCAGAGAGAAAGAAAGAAAGAAAGAAAGAAAGAAAGAAAGAAAGAAAGAAAGAAAGAAAGAAAGAAAGAAAGAAAGAAAGAAAGAAAGAAAGAAAGAAAGAAAGAAAGAAAGAAAGACCAAATCTGCATGAACTCTTCTGTCACTCTGCGGATGGCAATATGAATCCTTTTGATAAAATGTGTCACCGTTGGCCCCGTCGGCTTGCAAGAAATCACCTTTTTCTAGCTCGCAGTGCAGGAAGCAGATGGAACCGTACGGATAGGATCTGCAACCAATGCGCCCAAGAAAATAGGTTTTGGAAGTGGGTGCATTCGGAGTTGCATGCGTTCCAGACGATGCTGTTATGAGCACGCATAATTTTTCTTACCCGACACAGGAAATGCTAATGTTACACTGGTAAGCACAATTCAAAATAGCACCATAAGGGCGAGTCAATGACGGACAGTGCATGGATGTCTTTTGATGAAATGTTTCTTGTAGAGACTTCTTTAAAACTGATTTACAATCGCGAACCCGTTGTGGTTACCTCAAAAACAAGATATTGCGCCTTCAAATTTAGCGATTGGGCTCTTTCCGAAACATCATGCAAGAAAAAGTGCCCCGAACGTAATTCATTGCTGATCCCGAACACCGCGCCTGCAACGTCACCTATATTTCCTAGCCCGAATTATCTAGGATCATAAGAACGTAGCCTAATAACTAATTACGCAACAAGAATTTTTTTTCTGGGTGAAGCATACTAGCTGTTCAAAGAAGACAATCAGATATAAACGCGACAGTGCTGCAGAATGCTACGTCAATGCCACGTCACCTAACTGAATGACTTTATGAGGCCCTCACTCAAACCGCATCAAATTGAAAGAACAAAAAAGGTCCAATGCGGGGAGCGTCCTTATTGTGAGAGGAGAAGAAAGATAGAGAAAAAGGTGGTTGATCGCACGTTTGTAGCAACCAGTCATAATACGAAAGTGAGGTGTCATGACAGGTGTAGGCGCAGATTGCCCGGCAATTAATAAATACGAAGGCATAGAATTTCACACCGTCTATTACAAAGAACAGTTGTTGTTGTTGTTGCGTCTATAATTGGCGAAATCAACGTGCATCGAAGCTCCTTGGAGCCTCGGTCTCTCATACATTATACAGAAGGGAAGATCTTCGGAGCCGTGCCTCATCCTTAACCAGCCGAAAAAACCGCAAGGGCCCTTCCTCATACAAGAAGGCTAGTGATCTCAACTAGCTGCACCTTGTATGCACATATCAAAACCTTTGCTTTACTTTGCCCCTCCTTCCTTTTCCTTTTGTTTCACTCTCCAGAGGCACCAAACTGGGCCAAATAATAAACTTTGCTCCATCCCCTTTCTCTCCTTGGTCATGCCAAAGCATATACGCTGAACCACAAAGTGTACGCGGGCCCATCGTTTTTAACAATCATAATTTCTGGGTTACTACGTCCCAAAACCACGATATGATTATGAGAGATGCCGCAGTGGAGGGCTCCGGAAATTTCTACCACCTGGGGTTCTTTAATGCGCACGTACATCACACAGCACATGGGCCTCAACATTTCGCTCCCATCGAAATGCAGCCGCTGCGGCCGGGATTCGAATCGGCAACCCTTGGATCAGCGGCCGAGTGCCGTAGCTTCTAGACCACCACGGCGGTGCCATCCTCGTTTCTTCCATCCACGCGACCTACAAAATTTTCATACAGTGGCGCCTCCATGAGCGCAATAACTCTCGTAGTTGTATTGGCGCTACAGACAGTGCGCTCAAGCTCCTGTAAAAAAAAAAAAAAGAAATCCAAAGCGAAAATAGCGAGACATGGCCAATAATTTAAGACCAAAGACCCAATGCGAACGCGAAGTGAGAAGATTAATATGTCAGAGCCTACAGAGTCGCAGCGACGCTTGGCCGACACTATGATGCAATCCTTCTTCAAAAATGGCAGTTGACACTTCGCTCATACAAAAAACAAGCAATTTTCGCCCTTTACTATCCATCACGTGGTACTTTCAGACGTCTTCCATTATCTTCTATCACCTTCTCACGCCTATGGTTAACGGCCTCTAAATTCTTGCTTCCAGCGAGCTTTCCCTTGCTATTGACGTGAGACAAGCGGTGCTGACATCAAGTAAAATTTTTTCTTACCGTTCACCATTTTAGATAAATGAACTGAGTATTAAGTTATCTGGAGTGTTTCCCAGGCATATGTACTTTGTTTTCTTTTCTCATTTAATTTGACTACGCAGTCCCGCCACGGTGGTCTAGTGGCTAAGGTACTCGGCTGCTGATCCAAGGGTCGCGGGATCGAATCCCGGCCACGGCGGCTGCATTTCTATGGAGGCGAAATGTTGAGGCCCGTGTGACTGTGCGATATCAGTGCACGTTAAAGAACCCTAGGTGGTCGAAACTACCGGAGCCCTCCACTACAGCGTCTCTCATAATCAGAACTGGTTTTGGGACGTAAAACCCACAAAACAACAACAAATTAGACTACGCAGCTGTCCGCATAAAGCTAGAAAGGGTCATACGTAATATTCAAAATAAAGCGTTAACTTAAGCAAGAAAATAATGGAGGCTGTACATGAGGAAAATAAGTTTCTCAGAAAGCCACCACGAGGTATCTGGCAACCTTAGTTTCAGTCTTCCTTTCTTTCCAAATTTCTGCCTAATTGCCGTGAAATTGAGCATTTAGTTAACGATAAATATTTGAATGTTCTGAAAACCTGTACTGATAAGTTTATTCTTGTGCAGACAGTAAGACACTGGATGGTATAGTACGTAAAGTTTAACAAGTACAGCGGGGTATTGTGAACGTAAGTAAAATTCATACTGTCTTTGCTTATGTAACCAACTAATGCCAGTCACTTTTGGTGAAAACATGTATTTTAACTGATGATTACATATAAGCGCGTCTAATGGGGTCCTGTGTTTCCAATAAGCCTCGCACCCTCGCTCCCTCCAACCCAGGAAAAAAGAAAAAGAAGTTTCGACAGTTTTTATGCACATATGCCCACATGCATAGATACAAACACGGATGCGAACATGCATATAGATAGGATGAACCGTTCTCCGGCAGAAAATTCTGGCTGCGCTCCTGGCGACAAAGGCCTATAGACAAAGGCCTTGCCGTGGCCCAACTTGAAGAAATCAATAGCAATTAGTCAGCGGAGGTTCGTCATTGGTCACGCAACTGTAACGGTCAAGGTTAACGCCCAACTAAGGCATCAGGAAAGACTTGCAAACACAGTCTGTTGCCAGCCGCCGCAATTCGTTCCCGATAGAGGAGGGAATAAACAGTTGGAAACTGAATGGGAAAGAGGCCACACAGAAAAAAGGTTATCAGGTTGCCTGCTAGTCACATATTTTTGTGCGCGTTCTACGGGAGTGCCGGAGGTGCAGGCTCTTGGGGCTGTAGAAAAGCACGGACGTCATTCCAACTATCATAGAGCTTTTTTTTTTTTACTCGTTTTCTCTGCGTCGGGAAAAGAGGCCGCTGGTGGAAATTACGCGCTGTTTGGTTTCCGGAAGTGTGCCGAAATGCGCAAGCAATTAGCGACGCACGGACCTAATGCCTTCGTCGGAGGGTGCTTTCAATTAGGCTTGCGTGGGATGCTCATTACCGTATGCCGGCAACGAAAGTGCGGCAAGAACGGAAACCTATATAATGATACGATAGGACCATATGGGTTGCTTTTGTGTGGGTGCTCTCGGCTATGTGTGTTCCAACAAGCTCTGACGCACCATAACAGCGTGCCGTGGTTCACCGCTGCAATCGGGCTTTCGCGTAAGCCTTTGGCTTCTTTTGCACACGCAGTGCGAGGGAAATGCAGGCATGAGCAGTCCTTGGTGCATAATTCGTGGTTGAAGCTTCTTTCTATTTTGCCTGTTTTCACGACGGTTCTTCGTGCAGATCATTTGGTGTGTACAGCAATGGTTCCCACTCAGGTTTCCTTTTTACCACGATGATAGGCTTTGTAATGTCAACCTCTCGCTGCTAGAAGTTCGAACGTCGATCACGTAACGGTTATTTGCTTTTCCCACAGAATATCTGAATTTAGAAACGTGAAATTATTGATATATCATTGCAAAATACTCAGAGTTTCATTTTAAGAAATCCCGTGTTTTGTACGACAGGAAAGTTACAGCCCTGACGCGAGCATCGCATTGAACCAGTTGAACTTACCTTCTAAACAGTAACACTTAGCTTACTTTTGCTTTAAGATTCTCTTACTTAAACTTGCATAGCTTTAAGTATACTCGACGCTTGAATACCGCGATAAAATGATTCCCGCTTCGAAAAAGTACTAAATCACAAGTGGCGGGCTCGCCCCATACAGTGGGTTTGGAGTACGCCTTAAAATGGACACGCCGTCAAATAGTGTGTCCCCCGGTACTGCGAGATGCGCCGCGGGATGTTCAGTCACTAAAGAAGTTGAGAAAACATCCCTGAACTTCGCTCGAGAAATTCCGGGAAAAAAGGCAAATTCCTTTAGCCAACAGCGTCACTTAAAACTAGGACAGAAATAGTCAAAATCGACAGGAGAGGAGCTGAGCTCGCGAATCAGACGTTTACTGAGATGAAAGTCATTTCGTAACTTCTACCAAGTGAAATGAATTCTAAGTAAAATACTCGCCCACGCGCGAACCAAACCTTGCCCTGTCCACCACCGCATGATTAAACCTCCAAGCTCCAGCTAGCGCTTTTCCAAAATGTACTAACCAAATAACATTTAAAAAAAAAAAAGAAAGCGCCGGGGCGACTGCAAACTCCGAAGGCTTCGACAATGAAGAATGACACTATCGTGCACTTTCGCTACACGAAACTTTCTTCGTAACGAGCCGCGCTGGTTAATTAGGAACCGGAAGGCTGCAGATTTGGGAGGCCTGAAAGTTCGCTGACTCTTCCACACCATTTGGAGGCCGCGGAGAACACGATAATTAAATTGACCGGACCGCGCACCGAAGCCAATATATGAGGCCACCGGGGAACCACAGGGAAAAGTGGAAACCGGAGTTAGCGAAAAACGAATTATTGTGAAAACTTCGCTCCCTTTTGAAGTCTACGCGCCTATTGCGCAGTCTGGCCCGCTGCTAACTTAATCACGGCCTCTTTTATTCACGAACTTGAAGGACCTCTCTCGAAGGCTCTGGCTCCCGAAACTTGCTTAGGGTCCACGGGGACAGCTGTAACGCGCTTACATGAAAAATACATTGTGGTTCTTATTCGTAAAAGTAATAAAAAAAAAACTCCCCACGGAGGCCGCTTAATCATCGGCGAGGCAGAAACGACATGAAACGTAGAGTTCAAGAAAAACGAAGCATGCAGAGTAATGGAATGAAGCAAATGCGCTTTTCTGTTGCTTCCAAGAATGTACCGAGTGGAAGTTTTTATAAATATGCAAGAAACAGAAATATTTCATAGAGTGTATACTAGGAATGCCTTGAGGGATTCGGTCACGCCTAAGCCTGAAGTGAGTGCATTTCTGCCGCGGCTGAAAATGAAGTATGCGCTTGCAAGACGTAGTCTTGTAGAAAACAGCTGGCCTGTACATTTCGTCCTTTTGTGAAAGCCGCTTTAATGACATTTATGTAGATTATGGTGGCCCATTCATAGCGAAGCTGCAACTTTAGTACTCTTCTTTGCACAATGATATATGAGCGAATGCCAAACTATATCTCTAACTGCAAGCATTTTTGCATGGGTAATTGCCCTGAAATTTTATTCTAAATATGAATTCACATATACGATGCATCACACACTTCCTCGAAGTACTATCCTTTAGGTATTGGCCCCCTCACTTGAGTTGGTTATTATGCTTCAAAGGGAGAGTTCGTCAAAATTCCTTTAGCCCCTTCCCACTTCAGTTTCGCCAACACGAAACTGCTGCTAAGTCAAGCCCCGCCAAACTAAATCCAAAAAAGTCGTTGTGACAAGTGGAGCGGCTGTTGTCACTGTGAGGATATTTGCGAGAGTATCGTAAATTGTGAAGATATTTGCTCAAGTTGCGACAATATTTGCGAGGTGATCACGAGTGTTTCTCCAATATGATCCCATAGAAAGGGATGAATTCTACGCTTCCAGAGTTTTTAAAAGCGATACAACATAATACGTCGCTTTCTAAAATTATTTAAAGCGCAGTAATCCAAGCTCCAGTTTCTGAAAAACAAAATTACCATCTACAAGCTGTTCATTATACTGTCAAGTTCCATGACTTGACGATTACTTTTCATTAAATAAGTGAAGCGTACAAAGCAATGCGCACAAGAAACAGAGTTGGCAAAATGACAAGGCCTACATTGCTCACCTTACTCCCCACGCTTCTTTTTCTTTTTCTTTTTTATTCTATAGGCATTCCGAGATAACTTTTCGCATTTTGTACATAGCGTATTCTAAGGTTTAAAGGTGAACATTTGACAGAGATCTGTCTGGTTGGGACGAAATTAAAGGTGAAAACAAGGGGACACCAACCAAATTATAATCATCAAAAGTAAAATTTACTCCTAAAGATGAAAAAACCCGACGTTTCGGGTCCCACTCGGACCCTTCTTCAGGGGTGACTGGAGGGCACCAGTCACCCCTGTATTCACCCTGAACAGTCACCCTGAACAGTATTCTATACTGTTCGTATATTTACGTTGAACGGCATAGCACCAAAAAGACAACCATGGCAGATGAGCGGACACCAACTACATTTTCTCTACTTTTCGCGTTATAGCATTTGCCATGAATACGTGCCGATTCGCTAAACTCCCCATATTTGTTGAATGAGCATCTTGTACTATATTGCCTTGAGGGTAACCTTTGCTTCTACCTTCAATGTATTTCTCAACGGCAATGTGCGTGAGCGAAACGAACACGTCAGTACGCTTGCACCAAGGATCTGAGACAATTCTGTCAGAAATCACCGCAGCACATTAATTTATTGATTAAGAGTAAATAAACATACGAAAGCAATGCTAATTTGTTCCAGAAATAAACGTGACTGAACAGGTTACAAAAATGAGCCTTGGGGGAACGGTCTCCAAACTTGATGACAATGTTCATGTTTCAATAAGACAGGTTCGCTCGACAAGCTCGGAGTCATCATTTATTCTTTCAGTGCGGCAATGCTGGTGAAAATGAAGCTTGCGAGGGTGTTTTGCATTGGTAATTGGACACGTTGAATATGAGATGAAGGTGACAGCGCAGCAACACGGGGGGGAATGAAGTAGTAAGCAGAAAAATACGACTCCACGTGGAATAATAAATTATTCTCTTATGGTGAAGCTGTCCGCGGCGGAGACTCGAATTCCATCTCAATTTGCATCGTATATCACCGGCCTCCTTGCAAACACCACCGAACATGACTCGCGACCTTACAAGTTGTGCATAAAGAAACGGGAAGCTGCATGTCACAGGTAAAATACGCTCTCTACGATGACATATTTTGGCCATGTTTTGTCCTATGCACAAAATAGGCCGAGTTCTCCCTGATAAATTCTTTCAGCCCTCCCACCCTTCTGGAATAAATATTGCCCAAGAAAGTTATCAACAAGACCCATGACAGCTAGGTGACGTTAAAACGCGAACAAGGGTTGATATAGCAAGAGCTGCCATCCAGTAATAAGCAGTTCGTAGAATAAACAAGCTTTGTAGCTGCGGCTCCGAAAACGTTATAGAACTACATGTGTTGTAGTACTGGCTGCAACTGCCGGCAGATTTGGGCTAGTTGATATTGGTTCGCTTTTTCTGCAGCACTGCAGTAATCATCTTCCCGTTGATGTGCACTCCTCATTCTACTACGCTTCGAATTCTTACGTTGCAGGGGGTCAGTCTATGTCCTATATATGCACTACATCCACTCTGTCTCTGGTATGCCTCACAGCTCCGTCACACAGTACGTCAAACCTAACCTTCAATGCAGTCAAATTAAAGCCAACATATTTGAAAATTAAGTAAAACGTAACACTGAATGACAAAAAGATTATGGCACACAGCAGCACGAGCACACACATGTCCAGTAAATTCCAATTATCTCTGTATCTATAAGCATTGAGCCCCATTGTACTAGCCCAGAAAGTGGCCAGTAGTGCTTGCTGTAAAATTTGCTTGCTGTTGTTGACGTCACTTCTTGTTTTTAACCACGGGTAAAATGTAGGTTATTCTTGCTTCTTCTCTAATCCATACACTAACGTCCCTACATGTAAATCTCACAGTTGTCGGTTTCCACTTCGTATCTCGTTATTTTCTTCCATTCAATTTTGAAGATCGGTGTTGCTACAAGAAAAACAATCACAAAATGTTAAGGCATCCGGAGGAACAACACATTTGGAGAGATGCTTGATAGCACGTCTCATAGCATTGTGGGAGAAATCACAAGCGACGTTCGACGAGGCTCTTTAAAAGCTTGTTCACTTACGAGATAAATGCAAGCTGGCGAGGCTTTTTCGAGAGTCAGGTCACCGCACGTTGTATGCAGCGAATACCCGTACGGCACTACTCCAGCGGCCGCGCGCTCGTCGCCTGCGCTTTCGCTTCACTGCTTGTTCTTCGTCTTGTTCCCGTAACCGCGTTTTATTTTTTGTCGCTCTTTTTTGGAAGTTTCTTCTTACGATCGCTCCACCATCTCTGCGTTCTCGAAGGCGTTAGAGGTGTATAGCGAACGAAGTATGGCGGGTAGAGGTAAAAGGCTGATTTCCCTCAAGTCCCATTTTCTTCCGACAGAGTGACTTTTATTGCGTCATTGGAAGCCAGGCGTAAAGGAGTGGCGCGCGTTGCATTTTTTTTTTTTTTTTACTTTTTGCGCTATCGAAGCCCCTGAGACAGCCGCGTTCATAAAAAAAAACTAAATGAAAACGCAAAATGAGAGAGAGCAACAAAAGCCAATAGAGGAACGCATGCATGAAATGAAAGTTTATAAACGTGCTCGGAAGTGAGAACATAAGAAAACCGACAGAAAAGACTGTTTTTGACGTCGCTAAGAATCATTTATCTTCCGTTCGCGTAGCCTTTACTGCCCCTTGCAGTAGGCAAAGAGGAATGAGATGGGAAAGATATGAAGATTAACTAGGGAAAATATGTTATGTTTACGAGCCAAGGTCACGATAACATTGGAGAGGCCCAGTGCAGTGGTGAACTTATAGATTAGCGTTGATCACAGGCATCCTTTAATTTACACCTAAATATCAGTACACGTGTGGCTTGCATTTTGCAGTCACCTGAATGCAGCCGTCGTGTGCTGGAATTGAACCTCCGCCCTCGGGCGAGACAGCGCGACACCTTACCTGCTAAGCGATCGTAGGGAGTAGGACGTTAATCGTAGGGAGTAGGATGCTTGGTGCTTTGCTGGCCTAAAACAGGAGTGAGAGGAGGCGAAGGGGGCGAATGGTATTTGCATGTGTCTGCATCCGCGTGATCAGCTAATGGTAATGCGCAAAATTTATAGCTCGCAAACAACTCACGAGAAGTTCGCGGCTTTCGTCTTCTTTTTCAACACGGAAGTTATTTATGCCGGGGTCCACCAAGAAACAACTGACATACTTCCGTAACGGAAGTGGACCTCTGATAAATGTGAACATACATGGGCAATTAAAAAGTTCACCCAGTGGGACTCAAACCCACATTCACCGGGTATCCGACGAAAGTAGCTGGAAGCTCTACCGATACTCTACCCCAACATTGCTCATAATGGAAACAGATGGGCCTTATATGTTCACTGCAGAACTTTACAAGTTTGATCTCATTGTCGTCCGGTTAAAGTAAAGGTGCTTAGTACAGCAAACTATAGTGTTTAACAAGCAAACTTACTCGTTAATTAACATCGCCTGCTTTATACTGCACTCTTGGTTCGCTTAAGTTCGCTGCGGTGGTACCGCCATCTAGGAACTATAGATAGAGCGAAACAGAGTGTCGTGCTAATTCGCGCCGGTAGTCAGCGCTTCGATAGCCTTCACGCCTCGACCGCTGCGGAAGTTAGGGCGTGGCGGCGTCGTGACGGTGCGTTCTTCGGGCGAAGTACGAACACGGCCGCTACAAAATTTGTCTTGCGTGGCCAGGTGTGTCTAGTTCCGGCGCTCACGGCTCCAGGAACGCAAGGACAGCCGTCGACAAGAAAATCATTGGCCTTTCGATGCAGTGGGCTGTGTTTTCACAAAACGACCCGCTCACAACCCGTTCGGTTTCGCTTGCGAGGTGTCACCGTTTGCGGACGCTCCTTGTCTATGGCAGGTTTGCACACGGCCCTGGCGTGTGGCATTCAGTGTCTCAGGATCAATGTGAGTCGTTCGAGAGCTTTGCCTCGTGCACAACTATCGAGGACCCCTGTGCAGTGTCGAGGTGCCTATGATGTCTACATGTAACGTGTTTACATGGTCACAGTACTCAAGCCATTCCCGCCCCTCGATTCGCCAGACTGCCGCTTATTCATTCCACAATATCGCGCAGACAGGCTTCACTTTCGTGTTATACCGATTTCTGTGACAGAGGGATCAACCACATTTTCTTCCCGCTTCCTCTTTCGCTCGAGCAAGTCATCTGATGGCATACAGCCTCTGTTTTACTTTAATGGCGAAGCTGTCCAGCACAGCACGAAAGCACCCGGCAAGGTTCAATTGCGCGCCCGCAACAAATAACGTTGGCACAGCCGTGTGAGACACTGCACAATCAGAAGCGAGGAGCACATGATGTGCTTTTTTCTCCACGCTTTGGCGCATCTTTGGCACCTCACTGAGTCAGTCTGGAGTTGACAACTTTCCCAGAAGCTACGATCACCAGGCCATGGTTGCCACCACGAAAAATGCTTGCACTATTTTGTTCTCATATCCGTGACGTTGACGGGTCCTGTACAGTGGTGCACTTGCAGCGGTGTCGACGTGCACGCTTCGTTCTTTTTTTCTCTGTCTTGTTGCCTTTTCGCTTCAATGTACACCAGCAAATAGGACGACACGGTGCCGATGGCGGAATACGAACTACGAGAAGACCTTTGCGGACATGGCGACCGATCCCCGCATCCTGGACCATAAGGCCCTCGTAAGGTTGCTAAGACCACTGCATTATTTGTTCTCTTAAGCTTCTTTGGACATGGGAGAGGGAGGCAAAATGAACTGTGTGGCCATCCATATTAACGACCTCACAAAGTTTCTTTTGCATCATCTCATGCTCCGAAGTTAATCTGGCAAGCCATAAAAAAGCCCCAAACGTCTGCGAAAAAAAAAACAAGAAAAGGAAGGTAAGTGGTTGTTTCGTAACCGAACAAGATATTCAGCCGAAGAGGCTGCGCCCGTCGTGTTTGGTAAACAACGTCGAGGACCGAAATAACGTCAGCTGGAACAGGCACACACGAGCCCACGGTTGCGTCGAGAGCAGCTTTTCGTGAACGGTGGCCCCGGATCAATACTCATCAGCATCGGAGGTCACCAGCCGGCGGACTCCCGGTGCGTCGCCCTCTCGAGCACCGCCTAAGTCATCATGGTGCAGGCGACATGGACAAGAATAGCAGCTGGAAATCTGCCGGCCATCGTCGCTGTCCTGCTAACTTATTAAAGCAGCGTGACGAGGTTCCGTCGAAGCTGCCTACTCTATTCCACAGTTATTTATTTATTTATTTATTTATTTATTTATTTATTTATTTATTTATTTATTTATTTATTTATTTATTTATTTATTTGCAGACACTCTCGGTCCACATCAGGACCAGGACAGGAGTGGTAACATGGCACCAACGTAGAGTAAGCAGTGAAAGTAACAATCGAATACAGTTACGGAACAATGCATGTCCTATAGCCGAAAATGTTCGGGCACAAATGCGGGGAACTGCTCACGCGTCCTTGCCCTTACAGTATTTGCAATCATGTGCCGTTGAAAATAAAAACGAGTATTTGTAGCAATCGGTCTTCCAAATCGGTCTTCCCGACTGAGTCTGCTGTGTTTATTTTGAACTACGCAGGTGTTAGGATCATTTATGTAGGGAGGCTTATCAAGAGGAGGCATCTCATTAACTCCGCCTGATTCTTCACTGACCTAAAGCTGCGTTCACAATACATAAGTGTTGACAGTGAAGCAGGCCATTCATACGCGAAATGAAGCGGTTGTGGTTATTTTTAAGGCGTTTTGAGTCTCCTAAAACATCTCAGAATCAGACAACATCAATACGGTTCGCTCATCGAATACGAAAGCCGATATTGGTAAACACGAGACTTTTTTAAATAGTTTGCTGGTATTTAATATGAAGAATGCAGTTAAAGAAGCACAGTATTGCTGTAGAGGAGCCATACACTTAAAGGGACACTAAAGTGAAAAGGTGCAGCGGTTTAGAATGATAACGTGCATTGCGGAAACTCGATCTTTTTTTTTTTTTTGTCAGAATCAGAATCAATTTTTATTATTACAAGTTGGGTATAAAGTTACAGGCATTTAGTATACAAAAGGAGGTCCCATAGTCAAAAGACTGCATTGGGATGTTCAATATTGCAAGAAAAAACGAATGTCAAAGTTCTAGTTTTGAAATTTCGCGCCGCACTTCGGCGTCATGATGTCAGAAGGCCTATTTCCCTTTTTCGTATACTCGCCAAATTTGCTCCATCAAACGTTCGGAAATTCCCTGTGTTCACTTTCTCGCTTTCTCAGGACACAATGTATGTCTTTCTTGCCGATAAATAATTATACAGGCCTTAGCAGACGCCGCCAAAGATCTGTGACGTCATGCGTTTTGGTGCTGGAACTTCACGGCGGCGTCGCCACCTGCGTTTTCTGTTCGCGCGTTTTCTAGCTTACCGAGGGTCTTCTTCTCACAAGATTGGTGTTTTTGGTATTGTGAAAAGCAATTGCCGGCCAGGTCTGCCAGGCTAACACCGCCTGTAGCCACAACACCACTACTACTACTACTACTACTACTACTACTACTACTACTACTACTAATACGAGGAAAAATGCTTCTCACTTCAATGTCGTCCTTTAGTACCCGCTCCTAGAGTGAAGACAAAAACTTGAAGCGATACGCAGTGCAGTGGCCTACGTTGAAATGAGGGTGAGTCAGGGTTTCCGGCAGGAAAGGATTACGCGCACCGTTAGCTATTTCTGTGCGTGTGAATTATATTCAGAAAGAGATGAAATGTACTTGGGATTTATTTCGATTCGCATTCAGTTCGGCCTTAAAAATCACCAATCGCGCACCCTCAACGACATCCTGGAGGAGTAGCCGTGGCAGTGGCGTGGCAACCGGATTTTTTTTTTCCCGTGGCTTTCAAAAAGAATCAATTCCAACCATCTATGTTCTTCGCTATAAGCATAAGGTTGATGTTGAAGAAACTCCCGTGAAGTGTAGTTGCGGATGTATAATTAGAAGAAGAAGAAGAAGATCTTTATTAATAGTAAGCATGTTTCACAGCTCACTGCAGGAGCAGGGGCTAAAGACAATCAAGCCTGACAAAGGCCCCTGTCCCTCCGCAGTTTGTAACAGTGCACAGTATTCCAATACAATATATAAACAAAAGGAATTTGAAATCTAGAAAGCAACTCGTACTCCTATAAAAAAACTCAGTTATACATACACAAAGAAAGTTTACACAGCGTAGTCTACTGAAACAGAAGTTACGTACACGAAAACATAATACAGCGACGCAAAAATAAGTTGCAGAAATGAGAAGCGTGAAAGGCATGGCGATATATTTCAAGTTCCGTGAAATTTACAGGTGACTAAAAAAAATGGTTGAGGCATGAAAGAGCACCATAATGTCCGTAATGTATACATGTGGTTATTAACAAGTTCATCACTTGTTTTTTGAAGGCAGCCCTACCAGTTTCAAAATTTATTCTGTCTGCTAGAATATTCAAAATATGATGCACCTGGTGTTCAGCACTTTGTTTTCCGTAATTAGTTCGTAATTTAGGTGTTCGCTTTTTATGTTCTCGTAAAATGTAGTAAGGTCTTTCGGTGCAGGCTTGTTCATAGAGTTTATTTTGTTGAATTATTTGAAGCAATTTATAATAGTACGGCTGGTCAACCCTAAGCATGGAATGTTTTATGAACAATGGAGCAGTTGGCAGATCTTGTAAGTTTCCCCTGTACTTCTCAAAACAGCGCAATATTTTCTTTTGCATAGTAACGAGTTTAAGGTAATTTCTTTGCGATGTCGTTCCCCAGACTGATATGCCATACGCTACCTTAGAATGAAATGAGTTCCTACCTTAGAATGAAATGAGTACGGTAATGAGTTCCTTCTGCGAATATATCACCATCAGTTAACTTCTCTTGACTACGGTCCCGAAACTTAAGCCTCTGAAGCGTAAATTGACTTGATAATGCGATGCATGTAAGCTTGCTTCATTTATTCTCACATAAATACGCCAGTGCAAGAACGAACTCAACTCCCATACACAGGACATGCTGTCATTTGCAACTTCAACACCCCTTTCGATGAGAGGTGAGTTCTTTTATTTCTGCTTAGATCTTTAAAGAAAAACGAACTGTGTTTTACCACAAACAACGCACAGCAAAGCCATTGCGACAGCTCGCCTGGCCGTCTACAGAAATACCTTTGACAGCTTTAAGTACGCATAGTTCAAGTTGGGCTTCTCTTGAGAAAAGGTTTCGCAAATGGTCGATGCGGAACGTCAGAATAAATCCTTCAAGTGCGTGTTTCCTTTCTGTAATAATAAAAAAAAACCTTCTTCGTTTGCATCTTGAAGCAGCCGCCGAGACTAAAGAGGCTCTCCAAGGGAAATTCGGAATCGGCGAAGCTAAACGGGAGAACTGCCTCTCTCGGTCAGTCGCAGATAATTGTTACTTTGCAATGCAAATTGTTTCGGCTCTGCTCCTTCTTACAGATGCATGCCATCAGGCGGCGAGCGCTTAATAATGGAAGCCGAGAAACCCAGAATTTCAAGTTCGAGCAGTCGGCTATTCACCACTTTTCAAAAATTTAAATAACGGATTCAGAGAAAAAGATTGACGCCCTATAGCACTTAACGGTTTTATTATTCGCGAGTAAACTATAGGAGAAATACAATGACAGTGTAAGTAGAAATAAGTTGAGTGAGGCGCACACAACAAAGGAAACACAATAACAATCGATGGTGTTTTACGTGCCCAAACCTGCTGCGACTATGAGGCAAACCCCGTAGGGAGGTCCTCAGAGTAATTTTGACCGTCTGGGGTTCTTTAACATGCACCTAAATCTAAGTACACGACCTGCTTTATTTATTTATTTATTTATTTATTTATTTATTTATTTATTTATTTATTTATTTATTTATTTATTTATTTATTTATTTATTTATTTAATTTATGTTTTAGCCTCCATCGCAATGCGGCCGCCATGGCCGTCATTCGATCCCGCGACCTCGACATTCGCAAACGAACGCCCTATAGCCGCTGTAAGCCAACACCGCGGACTAAAGAGGAAGCAGCAAGGCAGGGATGTTAACCACGCTGGTTAACAAGGGAGTTCAACCTGCGCTGCGGAAACGGAAGCGGAAAGGGGAATACGAAGATGACAAATAGAAAGACAGGACGGAAGAAGGAAATGAGCGGTGAATTCGCCGGAACTTGTGGGAATGCGCCAGTGCACCAAGACCTTCGCACAAGCCCGTCGTCTTCAAAAAAAGGCAAAGGTGCCTTCAATGCCTTGCGAGTCGACGAGCGATGGGGACGGTGTTCTAGCAGCACGCGCACGAAAAGCGTCTAAGGCACACAAAAACAGTTAATGAGACTAGTCGATGCCCTACGGCAACGTCTTGCTGTCAGAGAAATGACGCAGTGATAGCGAAGGAATGACTGCGACGAAATCATCATGGGGCTGTGGTGGCGCCGCTGTGGTTACGAGGAGATCACAAAGCAAAGAGCGACTCGTTTTATTAGCGTGGCTGGAAGAGCTACTAGGAATGCGTTTTCCACTCCATCCACGACCTCCACTTTGTTCCCGTAAATAAAGGCAACGATGTTCTCGCAAATTTAGAAAAAAATACTGAACATTTCAGCATGTCTCGCTGAAAAGTATTGGAAAGAAATGTTGATTGCCTAGGAATAAGAAAGTCGAATATTTCACAGGCAAATAATCGTGAGGACCGGAATTCTAAGACAGCAGCGGCTGCTTTAAGGGAAACTTGAGAAGTCTACCTTCAATTTCCCGCTAGAAAGTAATTTCTGTTTGAGTCTAGCGCGCCTTCGCACCAGGTGGGCAGCCTTGAAAGTAGCGATACACAGCCAAGCTTTGTAACCTGGGAAAAAAAAAAAAAAGAAAGTCAAAGACAAAACCCACGCAGAACCCGGCCTCAGCTACTACTTTCACGACGGTTCTTCACGGAGAGGTTACACAAGTATCCAACGGCAACGAGGCTGCGAATATTTCATCAAAAAGTATACTTCGTGCATGAAATGGCCCAATTCATGCGACAAAAGCAAACTTCTTTTCAGTGCAGGTTCGTGAGAGCCGCGTTTTTAACCTTCGCGTGAAACAGTCGAAGAAAGAGAAACGCTGCTCCTTTCAGTGCCGGTACGTACGCGTTTGCATGGTGAGAATAAAGAGCAAGCCTGATCCGATGAACGAAGCCACAGGAGCGATGTGGGTGCCTGTTTTTTCACGCACCCAGATCGCGTGAGCAGCACGGCGTTAATTGAAGGATGCAGTGTCGCTGGGCGAACGGCTTTGTGATCATTCCAGGCAAACCCGATACGGCTTCATCTGAATTGCAAAACATTTCGAATCCGCGTTTTCGTGTTCAGACCTATCGGACCGTGTGCGGTGTGCTCTCTGGCGTGATCGAGGCACGGACAAATGTCCATGGCTGTTGCAAAGTTACCTCGTTCCCACGCCCTTCACTGCGTGTATTGCATACACCGAACTTTGTGCGATTTTGGAATACTTTCGTGCTCGCTTTCGGTACGCGATCTGCTTGCCGTGGTTCACTGGAAATACACGCACGCCGGATACTAAAAAAAAAAGTTAAAAACGTTCAGTAGCGCATGCTTGGTGCGTCCCTAGAAACGATGTTCAGGCACGATTAAAAGCATTGAAACGAGAGAAAAAGAAAACAGCACAAGGTAAATGCCACGGAATGCACGCGCCACGTAACACGTTACACATACAGCGGTTGGTAAGTTACGTGCTGAAAAACCCAGGCTGATGTATCACAATGCAATAGATGTCAAGCGAATGTTGCGATTAGGGCTAAATTGTACGTTGCTAATATGCTGATAACCAAAGGTTGGCATGTTAGATGTTGCTAATATGTTGTTAAGTGTACGCTGATCTGGCACAAGTAATAGATGCCTGCGAAAGCTGTGCGTTCCACAAAAGCAGGTGTACGTTTTCTTATCACGAGTACGTAAGCAATGAATTCTTTGGGATATGCTGCAGTGATCTCTCATCACTCATTGAGACCCCTAGGTTACACCTTCACCAAGTGACTGCTGCACCGCCATTCGGTGCCATGTTGAGCTGTGTTCTTTCCAACTAATACAAAACATTAGTAAGTTAATACGTGCTAGCATATTTTGGGTAGTATAAGCATTGCCAGTTTCACTCTGGGCTTGGCACCACGTTTGACGCTACTAAGTCTTCAAACATCCACGGTGTCTTATTAACAAAAACGTTCTACGACTTAGGGTTGCGTTTCGCAAAGCATATCACACTGACCGCAATCTTCAAGCAATCTTGTCGCCGAGTCCACGAGCAGAACAATGCATCGCTTCTTTCAGGAACCAACCACCGCGAGATTTCATCGTATTCTTTGACGCACTGCTTAGAAGACGTCAAGGAGAAGGCCCAGCCACCGCGCAGAATGCATGAAGCGCCGCCGAGACAGCAGGAGGAGTTGGTAATGAGAAAGCCCTGGAGCGCAAGTAACGTGATTTCGCCGGAAGGCGTGCACCGCGCAACGGCTTCCTCGCAATGAGAGTTGCCGCTTCGGCGAGCAATTTTCCAGATGCGACCACCGGCTGGACGGTCGCGGACACAATGTGCGCCCGAGCGCCGACTCGTGTACGCGCGCCGTGTATCTTGAAAAGGCGCGCGGTGGTCAGTCGCGACGTCATAGGCCAGACAAATTACATCCGTCTGAAGCTTTCTGGACCACACGAGAACATTAGGGTTTGCGATTACCAAACGACTGCTTCATGCACCGGTGCTCCATTATACCGAACGAAGGAGGACCCCCCTTATTACGAACAGCCGCGAAACCGGCAATTTCACTAACGGAGTAAGAGGAGTCGGTGTTGTACAATGCGCGCAACGCAGTGCGTCATCGGCTGCGCGAATACAAAGTGTGTCCCGAAACGCAAGGATGTCTGATTTGCAACTTCGGCTCTAGAAGATGAAGCTTTGTAGACTAGCTATAATCAAGTAGAGTTAAAGTGGTCGGTGCGGCTCCCTTCTTACGCAACGGGAAAGGACACGCGAAGAAACTGAAGAAAGGGTACGGCATGGCTATTCGTAAGGCCGAGTACTTTACAATGTATAGGACAAGAAACTGAAAAGTCTGTAAACTACAGTGGAAATCGGGGGCCGGTTCGACGAAGTTTTCCAGTGTAAGAAAGCACGTACACTTATGTTGCGTTCTAATAATTTCCAACGTCAAGGTTCATAAATTCATAAATACGGGCCTAGATATGTGTACATGAAGAAGTCCGATTCGAGTCATGTCTGAGAAACGCCTGTTCCTTGAAATGAGCTCCAGGACATTGAACTCAAAAGGACAGCGTATCGTCTTTCCGCACTTTAAAATGGCGCAGTCGAATAGGACTCACAGCTGCATTTGGTGAGAATTTAATGGCGAATATTTTCAATGTAACATCCACGTGGAGCAGTAAACTGCTGTAGTTAACGATACATATGCCGAAAGCAGCCTCTGAAGAATTAATTCCTGAACATTTTGGCCTTAACTAGGTCTCTCAGCAAGAATATCATCATACCTCAACCGAACCGGTTCAAGAACTTTTTCTTCTTAGGGGCGGAGCTCCTTAGCGTGTGGGTCGTTCCCTCCTCTATAGTAGTAGTAGTACGTATATAGCCACCTCGCGCAGCCGGGAGGCTCGCGCTCGCCCTCGGCGCGTGCCTCCCGGCGCGCGAGCTCTCTCACTCTTCCATCTGCTGTCTTGTGAGAGAGAGAGAGAGAGAGAGAGACAGAGAGAGCGAAAGGCGCGCGTTGACTATGGAAACGCTCTTTGATTGATTGATTGATTGATTGATTGATTGATTGATTGATTGATTGATTGATTGATTGATTGATTGATTGATTGTGGTTCGATTAGGAAAGGACGCTAATTTCTGCAGCCCATGTAGGGAGCACGGCTAAGCGTCCGTGGGGGTGGGGGAAAGGGAGTGAAAGAGATAGAGAGGAGAGAAAGGCCGTAGTGGAGGGCTCCGGAAATTTAGACCACCTGGGGTTCTTTAACGTGCACTGACAACGCACAGTACACGGGCCTCTGGCATTTTCGCCTCCATCGAAAATGCGACCGCTTCGATCCGGCGGTCGCATTTTCGATGGAGGCGAAAATGCCAGAGGCCCGTGTACTGCGCGTTGTCAGTGCACGTTAAAGAACCCCAGGTGGTCTAAATTTCCGGAGCCCTCCACTACGGCCTTTCTCTCCTCTCTATCTCTTTCACTCCCTTTCCCCCACCCCCACGGACGCTTAGCCGTGCTCCCTACATGGGCTGCAGAAATTTCTTCGATGAACGCTGTACCAGCTCGCAAAGAAGGAGAACGCGCCCTCACCCGCGAGAGAACGTTGGCGCAGGCAGCGTCTTCTAGCGAGTTTCTTGATTGAAAAAATGCCACCCGCATCTTCCCACGGGGGAACTCGAGTAAATGCGTCGCAGAGTGGTGGGGGTATCGCGTGAATGTTGCGTGATTGGGTATGGTTTGGAAATGCTTAATTGTTATTTCGTCTTTATTATTCTTATTTATTGAATGAAGGAGAAGCGAAGGCAAGGAGTGTAAAGTTAAAGTGTGTTTTTATTGCTTGGTGCCGTCGCTGTATTGGACGGCACCAAGGTGGGCGCTAGCGTCCACGAGCAGCGTCCGGAGCCGCGTCTCGTTGACGACGTTTGCACGCCGCTTCTCGCTCACGTACCTGGGGTCTTAAAAGCTCGCTGCTCACATTTCGCCGCTGCTTCTCGTGCACGAAGTTCGGAATCCGCAGCTCGGCGTTGCCGTTTCGCAGAAGCGTCGCGCTGCCCGAGTGATGGATTGAATTCCGAACGCGCGCTCCGCCGCTTATATACACACCGCCCGCGTTCGAGGGAGAGGAGTACGGGGGAAAGGTCCGCGCCCCCACTGCGCATGCTCGGCTTGCTGAACGTCCGGTGGGCCGGCACGAGACGAGCCGCGCATGCGCAGTGGGGGTGGTGACGGCGCCGCCGACGCCGAAGCGCGACATCGTGCGACTAAGAAATGCTCCGCATTTAAAATACCGACTGCTCGCGCTGGAGAACCGTTCACCGGCCACCCATATATATATATATATATATATATATATATATATATATATATATATATATATGCACTGGATCTTGACTTGCAATGAAGTGCCGGTGGGAGATTTCACTTGTGCGTAGTTTAACCATAAGGATTCGTAGCGCGCGCGTTAACTAAATTAATCCGGAACTCGGCACGATCTACGATGAACCTACGGAGCTTCACCCACTCATCATCATTCACTCCGTGGATATGCTGTGGATTTTTTTTTAGTCATCGGTTAGCGTTTGCTGAACTAGTACAAGCCTCGCACTGATACACATGTGGCGTTCTTAAGCTGACATAAAGAACATATACAAAGTGGAATGTCTGCGTACACATTTCCAAGAACTGTCTAGTACCGATGGTCATGGTCAAAGCGAACGATACAGACGTAATAATAGGCGCGTAAAGGCAGCGACAGTTCAACGTTGCTGAAGAGCTCGTGGAATCGACCAACACGTTTCACTCATTCTCGCCCACTCTCGGCTGATTGCTGCAGCTCATTCGTGAGCCGTGCAGAGGTTATTGTACTATGCTCGTCTAAACGAGCGAGTAATATCGCCAGCGTGTTACAGCAACACCCTGTCAATACCAGGTCCCATTTCCCAGTGTGCTATTTGCGCCGTGGCGTGTCTGAGGCAACCAACGTACCCGGGCGAATCTGGAAAACAGGGTAAGAGCTCGAGCGCCAGTGATGCAGCGATGACGTACTAGAACAACGTCGCAGCCGCACAGATGTATGTAGTACATGTTACAGTTGGCACCCGTCGTCTAAGTCGTATGAAAACGTACTACACACATTCGGAAGTGTTTGTGATTGCTATTAGAAACTCTCGGGCTGTCTCTCTCTCTCGAGTATATATATATATATAATATATATATTGTAAAGGAGAATTGGAACCTTGCAGTGGGCCATCCTCTTAGGCGGCTAACAGTGGGATTCTCTCTTGAGCGTTTTGTTGAAGAAGACGCCGCTCGTGCTCGAGGTCCGTGCCCGTTTTTGGACAAGACCGTTGCCGCAGGGCTGCGTCTAGTTGCACCGAATAAATCCCTTAACAATATATATATATATATATATATATATATATATATATAATATATATATATATATATATATGGCCATTTCCACAATTTCTTTGTGCACCATAGCCAAAGATGATGATTCCATATATAGGTATACGTAAGAGTACTTACTGGCTGGCGTGTTTCGAAGAACCCCATATAGGCGCCTGGACGCTTTCCATTACATGTGGAGAATACAGCTCGGCTAAGACGGTAACACCAGGAGATCTTCCTCCGGACTTGCTACTACGCTGTGTTAGGCGGGTGACCTATAACGAAAGAACTTCTTTACCAGTTGCTAGTAAAGGAAAATGAGCTTCTGGAACTTTGTGAGCCCGAAGGAAGACTTGTATTGCATTTGCCGTAAGGTGAATGTAATACAAGTCCATCGCGGTCTTGACGAAGACAAGTCCACTTGTCGTAACATTGGCTATAGCGTAACATTTCCTGTTCATCGTTTATAGCGATCTGTTCATCGATTCAAACCTTCATCTTCCCCTGAGCTTCTCTTCGTTTAAATTCTAAAGTAAGCGTAACCATGTAGGTATTTTTAACGTGCGCCTTAGCCTAAGTATAGATGGAGGGGCTTGTCTTATTCCCCGTCGAACAGGATCAGCCACAACTGGAATCAAATTCGCTACACCGAACTTATATCGAGCTCAGTCGAGCTCGACATAGCCATAGCCTCAAGACAACCGATCTGTTGCCCGTGTCTGGTGCTTCGTTTCGTACGAACGGATGTAGTTCTTTGAAACACGACTGAAGTTGAAAGATGCGTCGCTAGAGAACAGCACGATGATGCAAGCAGATGTGTTTTCTTTTTCTCTAATCAGCGCCGTCTTTGTCTCCGTTTGCTATCTTGTTGTTCTTTTTTAATTACTTCATTTTGCGTCTAGTAAAAAAGCACCATTAGAGAGAACGCGAAGTATAATCCGATAACGTGCGCACATAAGTGTTGTTCCCTGTGAGGGAGCGGCATCAACTGCTACGGACTCTCCCTAGTAAGGGCCGTCCCAACGCAGTTCCGCAGGACCTAAATAAAGTTCTCTGCCTGCCTGTTATGGTAGGTTGTTATATACCAGGAAGCTGTATTAATCACCTCCGAATAGTGAATGAACTACTCTGTCCGGTATTCGGCGGTATTCCCTCTGTCGGCGGTATTCCCTATTCGGTGGTATTTGCTATTCGATGAAATATGCGGCATAATTGACCCTTCATTGGCTGTCGGCCTTTCGAACGAACGACCTGATGCACTTACAAAGAGTGAGTGAGTGAGTGAGTGAGTGAGTGAGTGAGTGAGTGAGTGAGTGAGTGAGTGAGTGAGTGAGTGAGTGAGTGAGTGAGTGAGTGAGTGAGTGAGTGAGTGAGTGAGTGAGTGAGTGTGTTGCTATGCAAAGAATAAAGCAGTGTATGCTTCTTATCGTTCATCGTCACTGTTAAATCATGCGAACGAAACAGTATTTCGCGTGCAGCTGCCAACCAATGAAGTACGCATTCTACCCCGTTGTGACAAATGCATTTAAGTGCAGCTCATTTTTCATTCACACGGCTCTCCTGTTAGCCCCGCTACGATCTGTTCAAAACTCGATCGGTGCCGACATCCATGAGCTATCGGGCATATATACGACGTAGTTTGAATGCCCTTTTGTGCGCGCTCCGAATAATGCATGGCCGCTTCATCCATAATTTGGGGCATGCTACCGGCTGCACCGCGATTGTGGACTAAGCCCGCAGCCAGTAGCCATTTAAGCGCCGACTGCGGTCACGTCGCATAAATTACTAAACAAAGGCTCTATTGTGCCACTGATTGCATACTAAACTAGGGATCAGTTTGCGGGGACGGATTAAAAAAATACTGGCAGCTCACCGATGCGGGTGCCCATATCAGGCTGGCTAGTCAATGCCAGCCTAACGGTACCACTGACGTCAATTCTCGATGCAGCTCTAATGCGTACGATTTACTTTGGGTCTGTAGTGCGGTGAGACATCGGATTTGTCAAGGTTGGTTGTAGAAACGCCAGTTCAACGGGAACTGAAACTACTAAAAGCGATAGGGTGAATAATTAATTGTGCATAAGATGAGCTCTAACGGGGCAATATTAATAGGAGCGCTAATTGAAAACACCATGCGAAGTTGAAATTGCTTGCAATAAAGAGTAAAACCAGTTCCACGCCTCTGAAATCTAAGTGGAGAGCTGAGATGAGGCGGAGGTGTAAAGTTCACTATTACTGTCACGTATCTAACAGTACGCTGAGGGCAAGGGTGTATGGGTAGTGGCCCGAAGGCACGCGCGGGTCCGCTTTTCCCCTCTGCGCAACCAGAGACTTGTCTTTCTTCCTTTAATTCCTTTTTTCATTTTCTTATTTGTTTTTTAGTCTCTGTCTACACTGTCCTTCTCATAATCCCCATCATGTAGCAATGTGGATAGTAGGTCCAGGGGAACAGACTTTTCCTCCTGAGTAACAGCTCCGCTGTTTACTGCGAACGACGTTTCACAGGGACCAACCTTGACCACAAGCGACTCGCCTGTTAAAATGTAAGCCGATCACGTTGCTGCGGAATGTCATTAGTGAAGCTGGCTGACCGATGGCACATAGCGCTTACGAAAACGAGGATCTACAAACTTGGCCCGCAATAAGGTGGAAGGATTTCAGGCCTTCCGCTACTAAACCTCCGAAGGAGTGAACCAAAGGTCACGAAATTTTCTTCGCTAAAACGAATGGAGTAATATACTGAGTGTAGCACCGATGTTCCCCATCTTTCACCGAAATGTCCATACGGTTCACCCGCTTTAGCTTAGCCGATAAATGCCGCCGTGCTAAGCTTGAAGACGCGGGCACGATCCCCCGCTATGAGTGCCACATTACGATGGGAGGAAACGCAAAAGCATCTCTTGTACAGGGACTTTAGCCCCCACGCCATATCCTGGTTTCGGCACGTGGAACCCCAGAGCTTATTATTTCAAACTGTTCTAAACATCATTGTGCCATTCTTGCTTGATTAAAAACAGCATACATTTTCCATTTGTTAAAACAAGGAGCTAATTATTGTGGATAATGAAACCCCATGCATCGAGGGATTCGAGACGCGCTTGTAAGTATTGTGTTATGAGAACGGCGGAGAAAAACTTAGCAAACACTGACGGTACATTTATACTGACGGGATACAATGGTCCCATGACAATATCGCGTTATCTGCACTCGCAATAATCAGTTCTTCGAAGAACAATTACGGGAACCTTTTCAGGCAAGCACGTAGCAGATTTGGTGCTCGTGCGTAAGATATTAATTATAGAGCGCTGTCTCCACGCACACAAATATTGGGTTGCGTCCAAAGAAGACAACTCGAGGCATTTAACAAAGCAGCGACCGCTGTGTAAAATATGTGATAACTAATATCAAGTTTTGAGAACACGGCAGTTTGATTAGACGTGCGCAGAGGCAAGTAAAAATTCACAGCATATCCACGGAGTGAATGATGATGAGTGGGCGAAGCTCCGGAGGTTGATCGCAGATCGTGCCGAGTTCCGGATAAATTTAGTTAACGCGCACGCTACGAATCCTTATGGTTCAACTACGCACAAGTGATATCTCCCACCGGCACTTCATTGCAAGTCAAGATCCAGTGCCTATATATATATATATATGGGTGGCCGGTGAACGGTTCTCCAGCGCGAGCAGTCGGTATTTTTCAGTCAAGAAATTCGCTAGAAGACGCTGCCTGCGCCAACGTGCCTGCGCCAATCTATCGTCGTACTGCCGGGGCTGTGACTGCACGCGCATGTTGGACGAATGCGAGGTTCTGCACAGGCACAAAAATGAAGAAACGCGTTTAATGGCCGAGGCCTGGCATACAGCGCGTGCGTGAGTCAGCCGTCGATTAGCTTAAACCAGCGCCTCCTCTGCTTAAACAGAAAAGAGACAGATTGTCTTAACAGTTGTCTCTCGTGTGTATACCGGCACGTTTAACTGTTTGACAGGTGGTCCTACCATTCCTGAGCATGCGTAGATAAGTTGTGTGTCTTCTTTCTTTCATCGCATCAATCATTTCCTTGAAGGTAACGCGCTACTAGGAACAACGGACGGACAGACCCACACCTTAAGGAGCTTCGCCCCTAAAAAGTGAGCGACACCCGAAGTCGAAGGCAGCATGCGCAACACGATACATGCTCGTCCATTTGAATCCGGCAGCGGAATTCAGCGCATGTTTAATTTATGTGCTTAGTTTTGCGAATGTTCACTTTAAATTCACTCGATCAGCCCAGCCAGCTGTTCTATGACGACAGCTGTCTTCTCAACAAGCGCGCAAACGGAACGCGAGCGTTTGAAACGCCAAACAAAGAGCGAGCGAATGTGTGCGTCATTCTACGACTGGTTTCACTTATTTCGTGTACGAAAGTTGATTGGAAATTTGGGAATACACTAAAGAACGAGCAACTCCACAGAGTACGTTAACATCTCCTTCTATGAAAAATTGGAAGACGCTTTAACATCACATTTAAGAGTAGCACGCGATAGCGCTAGGTTCGCATCGCATACCATGGGGTTTGCGATGCGAACACACGGAGAAGGGGTATAGAAGAAGCATCGCAAAACATGGGTTTTGCGATGCCTTCTTCTACACCCCTTCTTCTATAACGTTCTTCTATAACCTTCTTCTATTTCTATTCTTCTCCCCAAAGTACAGGTAAGCCAACCGGAAATTTTCTCTGATCAGCCTTCCTTCTTTTCCTTTATCTTTCTCCCTTTCGTCCTCTCGGTTACACTTCTGCGCAAGCGTAATCTTAGTTCCAACTAGTTAGTCAATCCTATTCGAAGAAATTCGCTGCGGAAACAAGTGTGTACAATGTCATTCTCCAGCAACATGTGTTCTGATGAGGAAGCGCATTTGTTCGCCGAGTGTTTGAACATTGCGGTTTTTCTTTCTCTCTCTCTCTCTCTCTCTTGCGCAAGCGCAAGCGCTCTCTCCCTCTCTCTTGGGAGGGGGGAGGGGTTGCAGTTAATTCTGACCACGTGCTTCAACATTGCTTTAAAAGCGCTTTTTCTCGTTCCAAATAAAACTATTCGCAAGTTTACCAACCTTGCTGCTGTTTGTGTTTCTTGCCCGTGCCCGCATTGAGCCGCAATTTTTTTTTCTTTACTACAGGGCTCTTACACAGCATAGCGCACAGCTAGCTTCACGATGGGCACAAAATAGCCGCATTCTCTCCGACCTACTTTACAGCGCACTCTTGCAGTGTGGTGCTTACTTTTACTTTTCAATCTAAAATCGCAGCTTAGGCTGATCTTCCATCTTTTTGTTTTTATTTGCGCTTGAAGCGAAAGAACGCATACTTTGTGACAGACACTTTTAGAAAACCCAGTGTCGTCTTTTTATATTGTTTTATTTACTCTGGCAACGAACCCCAACGAATTCCACAGATGAAATTCCACAGTCAACAACAAAAATACCTTGCACAGGGAACTGTGTACATAACCTCGCGCATACCACACACTTATGCTCTGGCAGAGACAACCCAGCGTTAAACTTGTCTCGAAGGGGCCCCTCCTACGAAAAATAAAAATTGAATGAAAGAAGCAAGTTTGCAAAAGCTGGCCGGGTTCGCGGCGTCCGGCTTCATTGTAGCAAACTTTGAACAAAGAATAGCTTCACCAAGGCAATGAGGAAACTAGTTTGGCTGGCAGGAACGTTGGAAGATTGTGTTTGCTTGGCAACCTTCGAGGCTAAAGAATGTGTCAACGTTCAGGAGCGACAGCAGCAGCACGAGCGCCTTCTTTCACAACGCTTGCGCTGCTGAATTGAACGTAAAGTGAGTGGAGCGTAAGGAAATACGAGGAGTGCAGCTGGTAGCGGCGAACAAAATGGCAAGATCTTTACAATGCAATTCCAGACGCATGTACATGGCTTCACTCTTCTGGCGCCGGTAGGGCCCAGAGAATGACAATAATCAATACCCCGCATTCATGAGCGTCACAGCAGTGGCTACCCCAACCGTGATTGATTTCGGAGGACACGACTCCGTTTGCTCAATAAAAGAGGGGCAGCCACCGTAGCTTTAACTTAATGTTTGAAGTCGATACTTCGCCAGCGCTTATTCGATTATAGTGCAGGAAGATTCTTTTTTGTAGATACCACATACAAAAGCGAGCAATAACATGTATTTTTGACCTACACCTGAGTCCCTGCATTGAAGGTTAACCATACAGTGACAAATCTGAAGAGTATATAGGGCACTATAATACCATTTACACTTTTTTTTTATTTTCTTATAATATTTCATTCGCAATATTGTTGTTATGCTTGCCAACAAGAAGATAGAAATAGAAACACAGAAGGGTAACTCAACAAAACATACCGCATTCTTCGCGCGCTTTAAATAAAAGTTCACCTAAATTCTGGGGTACACCGCGTGACGAAGGGGGCGGTCAAAATACGGAGAAATAAAAAAGAGGGGAGGAGGGGTGGGGGTGGGGGGGGGCGAAGAGAGTAGGTGCATGGTTGAGCGCTCAGGACCAACTTCGACCTGCAAGGTTTTGGAACAGCATGGAAAGTTGGGCTAGTTGGAACATATGCATAGTAGCAGCGCGAAAGACTGGGAACACACAGGACGAGACAGCGCTCGTCCTGTGTGTTACATGTTCCCTTGTTCCCAGTCTTTTGCGCAGCTACTATGCAAGGTTTTGGAAGGAACACCTCAGTTTTCGTTTCACGAGGGCGTTCCTTACATTCTGCCATCGCCTGAATGCAGCCAATGGGGCTTGTCGAATGCGCAACATAGCTGTTCACAAGGAGTCTCACCATACAGCTACTGAGCTAACATGGCAGGGGCACGCACACCCGCGCACGCCGTAAACTGCTTACAGTCGGTAGGCTAAGTAACGGGCTGAGCTTCGCCAACTAACAATCGAAGTGACACATTACACGTGATATCAGTTCGGTAGTCCTGACGAAGCTTTACTAGAACACGAAGGACTCTCTCAGGAAAGGGCAATGCAAGAACTTTCAGCAGTCTGTTTATTTGATCATACTAATGAAAATTTTGCCAATAAGACCCCCCAAAATTAATTCGAAATAACACAGAAGAAAGGACTAAAACAGAAACTAATAATTTTTATAACAGAAGTAGATACATAAAAAAAAGGAAGTGAGAAGCCCGGAAGGACGTGCGATGCAACAGTTCGATATATCCAACTGTTTGCGTATGCAGGATCACATCTAGCACTAATAAGGCTGCGAGGCTGTAAATGACCAGTTTAAGCGAGCCTACAGACAAAGGTTGCTGCAATATATCCGGCGATCACAGTGGCCTAAGAAAGCTGGCAGGCCGAAACTGCGTGGTGCACTAAGCTGGTAGCACATGATATTAAAGATTGCTGATTCTGCGTACAAGCGTAAATCTTGAAAAAGGAAAACTTATCCGCTCCCACCTCTTCACTGTAGTCTTTACGTACTAGTTTTTTTTCTTAATTTCCGGAAATGTGATTCCTAGATTTTGATACAGAACTTCGAAAGGACGCACCCAAATTTGTACGTGCACCCTACAGCGCACCTGAAACTGCTAATAGTATTTGCAGGGATTTTGCGTGCCAGAAACACAGTACGACTGTAAGAGACGCCGTAATGGAGAACTCCGGATATGTCGTCTACCTAGGTGCTCTACCATGCACCGACATCGTGCAATACACGGGCCTCTGCGTTTCAATTCCATAAAACGCGACCACCGCGGACGGGGCGGAAACTACGTCTTTCGAGTCGGGAGCCAAGCGCTGTAAACCTGAAGCTGCGGCCCACAAATAGCGCGCCGGCTACTCCTTGGCTCTTGAGTAGAGTATGCAGTACGTTCGACATACAGGGTTCGGTAAGAAGGACGTACAAGCAATATCGTGACAAAAACAGCAGTTCACGCAGGAAGAAAAAAAAAACGCTGAGCATGTATACAAATTCATGAACATCGAGAGGAAGGTCTCAAACATAGAACAGTGTCTGCTAACAAGAATGCCTCTAGTCAGAGGTTGGTACATCCATCATGTAGATGAATCACCTGTAGTACACATAACAATCAACAGAACCTAAACAGCTACATGCCTAAACACATATAAGGTAAAATACAAATAAACAATAAATACTTTAACAACGGCCAACAATGCCGCTTATCACTGGGCTTATTCTTGACGCCGCCGAGAGAACAAATGCAGTCGTTAATGATTGCTCGAAGTACACTCGATTGAAAACTTTCGTCGGGTAATCCGCGCACCCAGTAATTAACGGTTTCCTGATTCCCTTTACGTGGAACTCATTCTCCGCCTTGGATTTGAGCATTCCTGCAGTACCACGCATGCGGCCTAATTCCTCGATTTCGAGGAACCTGATTTCATTCGATGAGGCGACTGAGGGCCGTTATAAAGCGTCGTCACGTCGGGCCGGATTATGCTCCGGCATTTCGGAACTAAGGCGAGACGATCACAAAGAGGATCCTCCTGTTTGTGTGCGCTGCATTCAATTATCTGTATTATTATTTTATTCATAGTGGACATACATGCGAGAGGCCTGACTACAGATAGGGCTGTCTACGCCTGCTGCTAGGTCCCAACCCAACTGTATTGAAATCTCAAAAAAAGACGCTTCAAATATACCTCATATTCTATCCGCTTGCCGCACAGCCATTGTACAGTTATCGAAGACGAGCCCGTGCTTGCGCCGAAATCGTTGAGCTGTCAAGTTGCATTACACGGTAACTCAAGTAACTAAGGCAGACGCAGAGGCAGCTCATCCCTCCACGACGACTATTCCGCCTTTCATCCGTGAACGTCTCCGCGCGTTATCTACGGCACGGAAATAAAGCCCAGCAAGAGGGACGCGGAGCTTCCTGCGAGACATCTCCCGAGAAAGTTCGTTGTGAATATCGAGAGAAACGAACACTGGGGGATTATTTCGGAGAGAACAGTGCCGCACGCGCTCGAGGATTCGGTGGAATTGGAACTTCGAAGAAATGAGATGGATATGCATTGAGAAGCGGAAGGAAGGGGTTGTCGTATTCCTGCTCCTCCCCGGCAATCTCATCAGCGAGAGTGCTTTGGAGTGCAAGATTGCCCGTCGGACTCGGAGATTCTTTTGTTCTAAACTCTTTATTGCCTGTCCTCGAAGCGCCACCTATTTGTACGCAGGCACATTTCGCACCATTGGGGCATGCATTAAGTGTTGAGCGAGAATGCAGACTATGTCAGGTCCTACCGGATAGCCAGCGCGAATAAGGAAATAAGAAAGACAACAAAAATGAGAGATAATGAAGTCATCTGAGGTGACAGCTGCCTCGAAGGGCGACCTAAACATATTTCTGCAGTAACACTCTTGTTTCGGCTAGTTGGTACATTCTTAATACAAACTCGGTAGCGCAAAAAACACGGACGAAGAAAAGAAGGAACACACACAGGCGCCTGTGTGTGTTCCTTCTTTTCTTCGTTCGTGTTTTTTGCGCTACCGACTTTGTATTAAACATATTTCCTTGAACTAAGGACAATACTCGAGGCTTACATGAAAGGAAGGAAGTTGGAGATGGGCATAATAAGACGTTCAAGGAAAGTTCGATTCTTACGAGCTTGTCGCTGTTTTTTTTTTTTAATGCTCTTGTTTCTGTACCACTGGTCTCCTGCAGTACATGAAACAAATAACCAGTAGAACGAGGTGTCCGGCAAGCCTACATTAATGTCGTTTTCTTACAGGCAGCCACGTTTCCTGCCAATCTTTTTTGGACCGGCAAGCGACATGCCCCCCAGTTATAAGTGTGGGCGTGCGTGCTGCTCTTCTGAGAGACGTGCCTTGAGGTGGCATCAATGATGCTGTGTAGATCGCGGCGAATCCGGCCTCTTGTCACGTTCCCGTGAAACAATATTGCAATGGAGCAAAATGGAAGGAGCTCGGGCTGTCATTTGCTCTTGACAAGAGGGACGTACGATCGTCAGGGCCTTTAGAGGGTGCACCTATATCGTATATCAAATAATACATGTATTTTTTTACATTACGCTCCCGATAGGACGCGGTCTTCGTGTCTGGAAATCAAACCCTCGTAGTGGCGCAACAACAGTACGGATAGGCGGCCTTCTATAGTCCACATATCTCCTGCGTCTCATCAGGAATCACGTACCCTTTACACATGACATCGTTACGCTAGAATTCTTTGTAAGGGCGTATTCCTACTAGATATAACGTTGTATGTAGAGGCCAAGACTGCCGGGCAGTCACACGTACCACGTACGATCTAAGAGCCTTGTGTATAGAGTCTCAGTGATATAGCCAACAGTTGAAACGTTGGTGTACGTTATTTAAACGTTAACAGGCCCCGGATTTTGCATTCAGTGCGTGTGCGCCATCTCTGGAAAATAAACGAACCGTCTTGCACTTGAATCTTGGATTCGTTTCTACAGGCGATAAGATGTGTGGCCCACTCGAGCATACTTCTCGTGCGCGCGTCTGTATGGTCACCACGTAAATTTGACTTCTTTGAATTCCCGCTCTTTTTCTACTTTCTTTTCTTTTCTGTGGTAGATTTGTTCCTAGTTATTATTATTATTATTATTATTATTATTATTATTATTATTATTATTATTATTATTATTATTATTATTATTATTATTATTATTATTAACCGCCTGCCTTTGTGAACATTCGACCGTTGACAGGATACAACGCCTCTACAATGTTTACTTTTTAGAGCTCGATGTTTTTCACAGCTCCCAGTCGCTGCTCTGCTCCGAGCTTTGCACTGTACTAACATAGTGTCGTACACTGTTGATATTTTTTTTCTGGTTTTGTCTGCGCATAGTTGTATATGTGCAATTTTATAGCGTTTTTCAACCCTGATATTTTATTATGAATTTTGGCCTTTGTTGTTTTTATTAGTTTTTTTTTTGTAGAGTCTCCTTGTTGTATTGTTTCTTGTATTTTCTTCCGTGCGCGAGTTCCTGGCCACGTTAAATGAACTTTTGATTGATTGATTGATTGATTGATTGATTGATTGATTGATTGATTGATTGATTGATTGATTGTTAAAGTAGATACGGTCCCTACCGACAACAGGTGTGTTTTTCTTCCAATTCATTCCTTTACGTTTGATGTCATAATTACTACACTACAAATAAAAACTACAATTATATTTTTCCTATTCGTTCCTCGGCCTCATTTTCTGCTGGATTCATTAGGCGGTGTCTAACAAAGAAACAGGCCCTTGAACCATTCACGTCCCGTTTAATACATGCATACATAAGTATTGCAAACAGAAGTAGATTCGGTTGCAGCACATTTATACACTTGAATTGAACGCAGGTCAGAAAACTGACTCCCGCTCTCTCTCTGTCTCAGTCTCTCTTTATATATATATATATATATATATATATATATATATATATATATATATATATATATATATATATATATATATATAGTAGACCCTCGGGATTGGCAACAAAAATGCGGAAAGCGTTTATTCAACGTTTCAGCCAGAGACCGGCCTTCAAGGCCGGTCTCTGGCTCAAACGTTGAATAAACGCTTTCCGCATTTTGTTGCCAATCCCGAGGGTCTACTACTCATCTCTGTCTTCACGCCTCCGGCCTATTCACCACCATGACTGCTATATATATATATATATATATATATATATATATATATATATATATATATATATATATATGTATATATATATATATATAACCCTTTTTCAATAGTTCTATAATGGCCCGCCAAAATGCCGCCCCGTAGAATGGTTTTCTTTCATTCACAAGAACGTTATAACTCCACCATGAACCGAGCGCGCGTTCATTGTTCATAGTAATACTATCGCCATAAACTCCAGGTCATACTGTGGTAGCCGAAAAAACTCGACGCGCTTTCGAGCTGCGCCCTAGCCAGAAAAAAAAAATGAAATTTGGGCTAGACAGTACTCCGATTTACACGTACGTATACGAAGATATCTCTCTCCGAGAAGGGCGCTGCACTCTAACCACTCCGGTTACTTGAAGTTAAAGTTAAGTAACGGGCCATTATACTATCTTGCGACCCGACCGGCCAGACCAACGAATAATTAATGCCGCTTGTGCTCCTGAGCGTCGCAAGTCTAGCCTCCTTAAGGCCGAACTTCGCTTCTTTTCTTGTATATGAGTTACTAGCTCTGAATATTTTAACCTGTTTATAGTTAGGACATGCAGGCGTTGTGCAGTAATGGCGTGCAAGCCACCTGCAAGAACTCGAAATACTTTAAAAGCTTCCGCCGCGGTTTCGGTTCATTTTTTTCTGCGTATATATACGGAAGCAAGGATGTCTGCCCACTGCGACTACGATTGCCGGAAGCAAGCTTCCCTCTACAAGCACCCCATCGTTGGAGAGAAGACGACGAAGAACGCAGTTGTACAAGAGTTTTTTTTTTTTTTTATTGAAGTGGTGAATAGTAGAGGTTGGTGCCTTTAGTATGGCACCGGCTACTCCTTCTCGCTTAGCAATCTCAGAAAAATTTCAATAAAGAAGCAAAAAAAAAAGCAGCAAGAAAGAAAGTTTCATGAGAGTTCTTCAGGCGCCGGCCATCATTAAAGAAGAGTGTTCTGTCTTGCAGAAGCCTTCTTCATCACCTTCGTGACGTTACATTAGCGCGCGCGTGCACTCCAATGAATGAGGCTAAAATTAAGTTGATGAAATTACTTTTAGCCTGATTACTTAGTTGTATAAGAAAAGCAAGCACTTTGGCATCCTTTTACTTCATTGGGGCTCATGTAAGCATCTTTCTATTTGATTAATTTACACTACTGCTAGATATCTTCCTCCCCTCTGCGTGCCTTCCCAAGCAGAATAAAAAATCGCATGTGCTTAATTGCTTGGGAGTGGAACCAGTAATGCAACATCGTCTTCTTCGACACTAGTACTCCTCGCATCTTTTGCGCCTGTTGAATTGGGTCAGCGAATAACGATCAGGACCATCCGGCATGCATAGCGACACCTGCCGTGAAACTAAAACCGAAGAAGGATTAAACGCTAATGCGAAACCCTAAGGAAGGCTCTCGCAGAAAGGAAACGCCACGGAAAAGTTTTATTGTCTAGATAAGAACACATGGAGGGATACAAGCAGGCGTAGACATCAAGGAGCATGGACAACAACGCGGCAACTAATCCACATCCATATTGACGTACTCGTTAATCAGGCGGCCGTGATCCGGCTGCAGAATGCCGCGGAGGCAAAGCCGACCTGGCAGCCGGAGCTCCTCATAGGATAAAGCTTTCCTTTCCTCCGCACGTTAAGCAGCCTCCGTGCGTTGTTTTCGTTGCGTGAGTGGACGATGAGATGAGGCACACCCATTGACGCGTGGCAATTGCTTGCACGACCACGTGAGGGCCAAAAGGCACGCAGTCCATAGATGGTGTAACTTCTGCGAGACAGCACGAAGTCGTTATCTCGTAAAGAGATTAAGTCCGACAGGCGGACGATTAGCCACCGGGTTTTCCCTTTGGTGCCTCCCAAAAACAAGGAGCACGCCACTCTTACGACTCTGTCGTTCGGGAGATCCTTCTAGTTCATATTTCCTTCGTAGCAACAGCTGATGTCTCTTCAAAAATGAAGCAAAGAGAAGAAGCAAGCGCGAAAGCCAAGCTAACTTAGAAGAGGGCTCGCATACTTACAAGGCCCAAAGTCTTGCCCTCTGTACCTATGGCCATGCTCCACTCTTCCGATAGTTGTCCTTTTGAATGACGTCAAATGAAATCCCTTCCCATTTATGTAGGATTACGGCGCAAAAATACCTTTAGAGTAGGTGCCTATAGACTGCTTGGATAGCCTATGCGAAATGCTACTCGGACGACGACGCCAGTTTTCACCTGTAGCCTACCGGTGATTGCTATGCCTTCAAAAAAAGAAATTTTAACAGAAAACCTGTGGACTGCATTTGCGGCAAAATTTTCTGCGTGCGTCATGTGCCACTTAGCTCCCAACATCAGCGCACGTTCGCTCGTTCCTTCTTTCGTTACTGTGCACTTTGTTCTTTTATACCGCTGCACGACGTGAACAGACAGAAACACTATTAATATATTCAAGCAAAACAACGTGTGCGTTCATTTATTTATTTATTTATTTCATTACCCACAGCGCCGATTGGCATTACAGTGGGGAGGTTTCGCAAAAAATAGAATACAATAGAATACAATGCCGCAAAAAAAAAATCAAGATCACCAATTAATCACAATCAGCAATACAAATACATACAGCAATAACATATAACTTATAACATTGCATATAACAATGAGAAAAATAGAAATAAAAACACGGTTAATTTAACAGAGAGCAGAAGAAATCATTTGACACAGTAGAGGCAATGTTTGAAGGTAATTGGTTCCATTCTCGGATTGTTTTGGGAAAAAAAGCATTTTGAAATACGTCAGTCTTGCATGCGATTTCTCGTACCTTGAACGTATGGTCTACGCGGTCTGAGACATAGTGCGGTGAAAGTAAATATTTTGTCTTATCTATTCTAGTATGATTGTGATAGATGGCATGAAAGAACTTCAGTCGCAGTTTACGTCGACGGTTGCGTAAGCAATCCCAATGTAATCTTTCTTTCAGACCTGCCGCCCCAATTTCTCTGTTGTAAATCCCCGAAACAAATCGAGCAGCTAAACTCTGGATCCTTTCTAATTTAGCAATGTCTCGCTTAGCTGGAGGGTCCCAAACTGTGCAGGCGTATTCAAGAATGGATCTAACGTTAGTCTTGAACAATAATTCTTTAGTAGGAATAGGAAAAGATTTCACATTTCGTCGCAAAAATCCCAGCGCTTTCCCGGATTTTGCTGCAACGTAATCAACCTGTCTCTGCCACCTTAGCTGAGACGTGAAATAAATACCGAGATATTTGTATTCAAATACTTGTCTTAAGTTTACACTGTTCATATGTTAACTACTCACATGTGGATTCTTCTTCCTAGTAAATGTCATAAAAACTGTTTTATTTAAATTTAACTTCATATGCCATTTTGCACACCATTTGCTAATACTTTCCAAGTCCTTTTCAAGCACAACTACATCGTCCATGCCTTTTATTTCCCTATACAACACACAATCATCGGCAAATAAACGCATTTGAGATTGAATGCCGTCAGTTATATCATTTATGTATAAAAGAAATAAGAGTGGCCCCAACACAGATCCCTCAGGTACACCCGATGTGACATTTGCAATTCGAGATTCGGCTCCGTTAACAGTGACGAACTGCTTTCGTGATTTTAGGTACGAGCTTATCCAAGAAATAATCTGCGGATGTATATTATAAACTGCAAGTTTTTCGATTAATGAAGCTTGGGGTACAGTGTCGAATGCCTTCTGAAAATCCAGGAATGCGCAGTCTACAGAATGTAATGTGTAATGTGGCAATGTCTTAATAATAATAATAATAATAATAATAATAATAATAATAATAATAATAATAATAATAATAATAATAATAATAATAATAATAAGTCCAAGCTCTGTCACACTTCGAGAAGCTAAGCTTCTCGCAATCATATGCAAGGGAAAGAGAATTAGGAGCTAGGAGCGCCGTGTGACGAATTGATGAACGCACCCACAAGCTATTTTGCTTTACGGATGATTAGAAATACGGCCAGCCCCGCCACGGTGGTCTAGTGGCTACGCTACTCGGCTGCTGATCCGAGGGTCGCGGGATCGAATCCCGGCCGCGGCGGCTGCATTTCGATGGAGGCGAAATGTTGAGGCCCGTGTGCTGTGCGATGTCAGTGCACGTTAAAGAACCCCAGGTGGTCGAAATTTCCGGAGACCTCCACTACGGCGTCTCTCATAATCAGAGCTGGTTTTGGGACATTAAACCCTCCAAATCAATCAATCAAATACGGCCAGAAGGCGTGCGGGTTATTTGTACCATACGTACGCTCGGATTTCTGTCAAGCACTTCAAAATGCTCAAGTACTATTGCTGCTATGTCATCTTTATCTGTTTAGGTATTCTTTCTTTCAATTAAACTACAACACATATTATGCCATTGCCAAAACGCGTTGGGCAGTACCGTTAAACAACAAACAGCTACATATAATTTTGCTACCTCGGTATGCTCAAGTCGCACCACTGCCACGCTTTTTCCCACACTGGCCTAACTTGTTTATTGTTTATCTACTATGTGTCAACAGGCACTTAGAATCCCTTAGCGATGCTTTTTTTGTGTGACTGATCGAGTTAGAGTTGCCTTGCGTAGTCGATAAAATGTCAGAGCCGCAAAGCCCAGTTAGTTTACTAGTCGTTCGCACCTATAGAAAACTCACCATACAAGGTTGATTGCATGTCTTTGAAATCATCGTTTGTTCTGTTTTCCCACGTCGCCTTCTGTATAGGCAATCACACATGAAAAACGCTAGCTGACGTCCACTCATGCTGCAAACCATATTATTTAGCAAATAAGTGGCTTGATGTGCAAAATCAATATTGTGCTGGAATTGGCACATTCCTCCGTAATGTCCGACATTGCAACCCACTAAAGGGGCCCTCAATTTGACATCATTTGACACAGTGATTGCGGTCGCCTGTATTGAATAATTATAACGCTTTCCTTTACGAAAACTCGCGCACGCTTGACAACAGCTCCCTCAGATGCGTAAGATCCTTTCTGGAGCTTTCCGCGTTTCGTTCTTTAAAAATAATGTCGCAACATGTGGATATAACAAAGGACTTCACATTACCCGCTATTATGGTCTGAATTATACGGACGTCAGAAACGTGGCAATAAAGCGCAAATGCTGTATAACGACAAAGCACAGTTGAAATTAAGGCTACAAATAACCTTGTTCTTAGAGTTCGGCGCAGCCTATAATGACCGACTGTCACTTGTAGTGCACATGTCTGATATATGCGAGTATAAGGCTGGTCTGGGAACACCTGGAAATGTCTTAGAAAGCCCGCAATTTTCTTGTCACTCTGAATATGAAGGAATGTTTGAAAAATTAAAGGGTTCGAAATACGGCTAGAAGCTTAGTATATATTTTCTAAAAATCCTACGTCCTGGGGCGGCATCTCAAAACCTAGGCATTTGGAGTTAGGTCTTACCAAGTGGATACGTAGAAACGTTGTCTGCTCCGAGAGCTAACACGAAAAGTGTTGTTTTCAGTAACAAAGTGTGCTGTAGCAGACAACAAGAAACACCTTGATAAGGAATGATGAAATGTCGGACCACCTTCAACACGTTTTCGCGCGCAACGGGCCTCGTTAACCGTCTCTGACACTGCCGTGTACGTGTGTGTGCGTGATTCGACCTCTCTCTTTCTCCTTTTTCTTCTTCTTCCATCCCTTTCTTTGCCCCCTTACCCCTTCCCCAGTGTAGGGTAGTAAACTGGATATTTTTCCTTCCGGTTAACCTCCCTGCCTTCCGCCAATTACCTCTCTGTCTCTCTCTCTCTCTCTCGGACCACCTCTGTGTTGCCCTAACTGAACACCCTAAACCAAGCAGTTGAGAGGCGTCACTTGCATGTCCTTTTTTTCACATGTAAGTGCGCTCTATCTCTTTTATGAAGCCCGTGCCTTCTCCAGCACGATAAACTTCAAACAAAACTATCGGATCGTAAGAAGAGATCACAAAACGTGTCGACTGCTTACTACAGAGCTGTCTGGCAGAGAGAGAGAGAGAGAGTGGAAAGAAAGAAAGAAGAGGCAACAGGGTCAAGTGTGTTGCCTCGCTAAGTAACTTCAATGCCAGTAATTCCACAATTTGAGCACCTGTATGGAAGTTGCCGCTCTGCCACGGCGAATAAGAGAAGATCGTGTTCAGCACTGCACAACAGAACCTAAGAGTATACTGCAACACATGATACAACCATGTAGGATTCACAGTAATCACAGAATATGCAGCATTACAGATGAGGCTAATTAACACCAGTCTAAAGAAAAAAAAAGCAGTCATCGACGAGATGTTTACTACACGTGGAGCACGCAGCAGCCGAATGAAAACAAAGCCCATCACGTTTCCTTTGTTTCCTTTCGCCCCTTAACGACAGCGCCGAGCGGCATCGAGTAATCGAGAACGATTAGGGGACAGGGAACTCCGGAAAGGTGGAGGTCATTGAGCCCGCTTACCATCGAACCACCCAAGACGCGTTCAACACCGTGCCTTCTCCATGGACTCGAGCAATGGTCAAGCAGAGCTGAGCGACGACGATCGATCGTCCACGGGTGCAAGAACGACGGACTCCCTGCTGTGCGATTCTGCGGGCGCTGCAGAAGCAACAGCATCGAAATACGAAGGGGGACCACTCAGATCTACGAAAGCGAGAAACAAAACGAGACTCCGTGTAGCAGAGACGGGTGTGACAGGTAGGAAGACGGGGTAAAGGGCCGAGCTCAGAGCCGATGAACAGGATTGAGCGTGCCGACTTCATCCTCCTGTCGCTTCCGGTTGGCGAGGCGTGGATGTCGTCGACCTTATAGCTTTACCATGCAGCCCTATACAGATGGCTCTCAGGCATGTATGGCGGCGTGACTCCGGACATTATTTACGCGTGTCATCGAGGTGCCCGTGACGCTTGACAGAATGACAGAAAGTGCATCGTGGCTGTCGCACACTTTAAATGCACAAAATTTAAAATTTAGCAAAGCCACGTTTTCTTTATCCTGGTGTGGTGAACAAACACAGAAAAAAGGAAAGGAGTGAGAGAGAAAGATAACTGTACTCTGCACAGAAGCCCACTAGAGAGCGTTAATTTTTTTTCCCGCAATATTTTTTTTAGAGTGTATGAATTTCCTCGCTACCATGCAGTAGCCGTAAACGTGAGTGGTCGTTCAATGGCGCTGTGTGGTTGTGATGAGAAACCGAGCACACACTAAGCTATTACTGCAGTAATCAAGTACATATACTTCGCGGCCGGCCTGAGTTATCGATATTGCCATGATTTCAAATGTATTGTCTATTCACAAGTGTCTTAAACAAGAACACTCCTAAAGCACGAAAATTTGTCTATGAACCAACGTACTTAGACGAAGGGTCTCGCTCTGTCGTTGCCGACGTGCGGCTACCCACGCCCAAGAGTTATTGCGTATACAGGTGTGCTGTATACGCTATATATGGACACGCTATAGTATAAGATCCAACTACACGTTGGGGGTTGCAGACAACCTTCCAATTAACTAGGCCTCGCATAACGCATTGACTTTAGACAGAGACGCAGTAGCAGTGATGCGAATTGCAGTAATGTTAGGTATACATGCCGAGAGTAAAAAAAATATTCTCACACAAAAGAAAAGTGTGTTAATGACAACCAATAACGCCTAACATCACGAGGTAAATCTATGCATTTTCTAACTTGAGCCCAAATACTTTCTATATTCAGCCCCGAGTAAAGATTTAAATATGTATTCTGCGACGCCAAGTCTGTGGCTATGTGAGTGCTCTAAAAAAAATAAACGAGTGTTTCTGCACTGCGGTGCAGAAACACTCGTCACGGTGCAGAGTCAATTCTGCATGACGAGTGTTTTTCACCGCGGTGCTGCAAAGCCGAAAACAAAGGATAGCGGTTTTAATGTTTCTATCTAACCTAAGTGGCATGTCAAATACAATAAGTGACTCAATATTGCGAAAATGAAGATGATCATCCTCAATTAGAATAACGCGCCTCTCTTAGGGGGGTATAACGTAAATTCCCTGTAACTGTTTCCTTTGAAAGGCGCGAGACCCACGTCAAGCATCTTTGATGTTTCTTCATTGCTATTGAAGCAGTGAAGAGAACCGGCAATAATACCGCAATAACAAGACCATAAATGTATGTGCATATCGCAGCAGAGACCGAACTAACTACATGCAATGGAAAATATTCGTGAACGTCTACGGGCCGATGATGCCCGCCACGACGGTCTAGCGACTATATGGCACTCGGCTGCTGATCTGAAGGTCGTGGGATCGACTCCCGACAGCGGCTACTGCATTTCGATGGAGGCGAAATGTCGAGGCTCCAACGCTGTTCGATGTCAGTGCATGTTAAAGAACCCCAGGTAGTAGAAATTTACGGAGTCCTCCACAATACGGCGTATCTCATAATCATATGGTAGTCTTGGGACGTTAAACTCCAGTAATCAATCTTTACGAGTCGATGTTAGGGCAACGTTGTATATAAGGAAGGATTATTGGGGTGGAGTAGTGCAATAAGCCCCTTAATGAAAACCGAGGTATAAAAGGCTTTCTGCGTTAAATAAGCATAGTTACAAAGCTGGCTGCATTTTGTGCAGCCGAAATTGCGTGCGTACTGCGTGAGCCACGGTTACCACAGCACTCGCCTTAATTAGCACAGCCTTGTTTGCTATAGCAACAACGCCCCGTTGCTGCTATTACGCTTACTGTGCACCTTTTTATCTTTTATTGCAGACTCACGAGCTCTTAGAAAAGACGAAGTTCAATTATTTCGAGAACTGTTTGAGAAGAAATTAAAACAAACATCTAGTTCTGCAGTCCTTCCATACAAATTCAGAAGCCACATTATTATTATTTTTCTTCGCTCTAAGGTGAGCGCGTGCCTTATCTCAGCTATTCGAAGCGCCCAGAAATATGGGAGCAAAATGCCTGAAACTATTGCTCTTTCCTCTTAAGTGCTCGGCAAAGGGACGTGCGTTCCTTTTAATTACTCTCACGTCGCGAAAGTTTGGTATGTTGCTGTACATTGACCGATTAGCAATAAACAAGGCATCAGCTAACATCTACCTTCTTGTTGCTCCACTTTTGGAAGCTGGCTAGGCAGAAAGCCCTTTCCTACAAAACAAAAAACGCTTTTACTGGCACCTATCAGGTACGGAACGCACAAAAACAAAATTGATTGCGCGCTACCCAACGCGGCGAGGCGAAGACTAAAACGCAGTTCAATGGTGTTGGGACATCTCGCATGTTGTTCTAAACAATATCATGAAAAATACATCTTCCAAGGCCACAAGGCCAGTAACGCAGCCAAAAGAAAGAGAACTTGTTTTTGTTGAACATACGTAATTATTGGGCATATATGTGACATGCGTAGGAGACTTTATTATTTTTTACGCTATAAATTTTACTTGAGAAGCGAATCACGATTTATTTGATATGTTGCTGACGCGTTTTTATGTGACTATCTGGATAAGTGGAGGAATTATGCGCCCGTTTTCAGACGTGCAGTTTATCAGGGCGAAAGCGTTAACTGATTCAAGCGAAGCCATATGTCACCGTCCGTGTCATCAAACACAAGGGAATCAAAACCGGTGGTAGCAACATTTCTAACTCGCACCTCCTTCACTACATATATCGCGTGGCCCTGCCACGGTCGTCTAGTGGCTATGGTACTCGGCTGCTGATCCGAGGGTCGCGGGATCGAATCCCGGCCGCGGCGGCTGCATTTCGATGGAGGCGAAATGTTGAGGCCCGTGTGTTGTGCGATGTCAGTGCACGTTAAAGAACCCCAGGTGGTCGAAATTTCCGGAGACCTCCACTACGGCGTCTCTCATAATCAGAGCTGGTTTTGGGACGTTAAACCCCACATAACAACAACATATATCGCGTGGAAGCGTACGAACGTAAGACTCGCCCCGCCACGGTGGTCTAGTGGTTATGGCACTCGGCTGCAGATCCGAGGGTCGCGGGATCGAATCCCGGCCGCGGCGGATGCATTTCGATGGAGGCGAAATGTCGAGGCCCGTGTGCTGTGCGATGTCAGTGCACGTTAAAGAACCCCAGGTGGTCGAAATTTCAGGAGACCTCCACTACGGCGTCTCTCATAATCAGAGCTGGTTTTGGGACGTTAAACCCCACAAATCAATCAATCAACATACGACTAACTTGAGTGGTAGCTCATGCCATCCATTACTTGACATGCTTACCTACTACGTCACGATGATAATAGCATGACGTGTGATAAGCAACAACGTTTTGGTCGGCCCTGTTTTGTCATTCCCATTGTGTGCGTGTGTGTGTGCGTGTGTGTGCGTGTGTGTGTGTGTGTGTGTGTTTAAGACGGCCACAGCCCAGGCGGGACGACTTTAATGTAGCTGCACTTCTCTAGAGCTTAACGACGTTGCTTCACAACCAGACACGCTGCTAAGGCCTGCAAAGCTGGTGCGATATCAGTCGCAGAGGGTTCGTTAGCACAGCCCCTGCGGACACCGTTGGAAAAATATTCCACGCCCCTCTGTGCAAGTGCGCCCAGTAACCACCCACTACGTCGGAGTCCAAGCGCAGTCCGGCGCTAATGACCCACTTTGCTGTTCTTAGCGTGTGTGCACTTCCAACTTTTCAGACTCATTGCCGTCTTTGAAAGTTTTCCCTTTAGAGTGTTTGCACGTAGTCCGGCCTAACGAACTGCAAAGCTTTCTGTATGTTCCCATGCGGGGAGCAAACTTGCCTGAAGCCAAAATACAAATTTCTGCATAAGAGGACTACTTGAAAATCACAGACGTGTCGGAAGTTAGAGAGCTGTGCGGAGTTACTGACTGACGCACAGCCGTCGAATTAAACGAAAAAGCCACTGTTATATTATTATTATTATTATTATTATTATTATTATTATTATTATTATTATTATTATTATTATTATTATTATTATTATTATTATTATATGAGGACATAAAACCCCCGCACGAAAGAAAGGAAGAAAGAAACGAGCAAACTGGCAACTGCCACCGAGCGAGACACAACGCCAGCCTACTCCTTAAGGTGACCAAATGACGAAAGAATTCTTCAGGCAGTGCACAGACTGACCAGGTTCTTTGTGCTAGGGAAATATAGTGAAGCAAACAGATGACGTTAAGAATGCGGTGTTGTGCGTAGCGTATCTTAAATCAAATCGAATCAACTTTATTCCAACAGAAATCTGGTGCTAGGGACCATCGACAAAAAGCCGGCAAGGCTTGACGTGGTCCATGGCCTTATTTTCCAAGCAGCAACAGAAACAACAAAATGGTAAGCACACTTCAAAAATAGAAGAAAAAGAGAAACGAATGACCGCAACGAGGTATGTGAGAAATATTGACAGGATAGCAATAAGGACGCAAAGATCACATATCAAGCAAGCAACTTTCAGAAGCACACAAGTGCCGCTATGTACGTAGGCTTTATATCACATAACAGTATTTCATAAAACTGCATATACGGGAGCTGACAGCTTAGTACAAAGCAATAACAAAAAAGTGATGTTATAGAAAGAAAATAGAATACAAAAAATTAAAACGAATGACACCGCATCAAGCGTCATAAATGAAGCGTCATATGGTTTCTGTGCTTAAATGACAAGGTAGTCGGAAACGTAGCCTTTGATAGGTTTAATTCGTTCTGCATCTCGGTACCTTCCACATCTCAGAGCTCCTTGTGATTACAGATTTGCGTTTTGGTGTGAGGTTAGAAATACGTTTTAGGGTGCCATCGTTCTCTCTAACACTGGTCTTATGACATTGTATTAACATATCCTCTTAAATCCTGGGCATAGGTATCAAGTTCAATTTTTCGAATAGAGGACTAGTTTGCGTAAACTAAGGAGCACCTAGGCTACAACGTACAGCCTTTCTCCGTAGTTTGTGCAGAGTATTGATGTTTGAAAGTGTTGTAATGCCAGTAGTATGGCTCCGCTGATTTCTTACATAAACTTGAGAAATAGAAACAAATGAAAAGTGTATTAAACAGTAACAGAACTCGCGCAAATAGGACTCGCCTTCATATTTGCTTTAAGCCGCCATAAGACACAAACCACGAGGAAGGACACGGGACAGAGCGCCACAATATCCACTGAACACCACAGCGACACAAGGGACAACAATGCTCCACTGACGCAGGTGCTTTATCCGCGACAGAGTTTCATCGTGCTGCTTCCAAATCCCACGACACTACTACCTGCCAGGTTGACATGTGCTAGCTAATCCGCGCTGTGGTAGCATCGCGGCACGGTCGAAGCTGACAGGTGCAGGAAGAGTTACAGTGGGCAACGGCGTGTGCTCTGCGGAGTACTTGCTTTACCGCACGCGGGAAACCCCGCTTTCCTTCCGGTAACAGCCGTGCCCCTCGATCGGAGAGCAACCACCGCCTGCCGGGAAAGTCTGATTTATGGAGTCACAGCTTCCGATCGTTCTTTTTGTGCCGGTCACGGGCATGAGCGAAGACCGCAAAGGTGCAGCGGCAGCAGAGGGTATTATAAATGTATGTACGAGACGGCACGCCCTACTCCCAACCCTTCTGTATCTGGGTGACTTATGCGGCGTGGCAGCTTAGCGTCTGTAGTGTGTCGCGCTGCTAAGGTCGAGGGTGTGGCTTTGATTTTTGGCTTTGGCGACCACACGTCCATGAGTATAAGTACAAAAACATCGATGCACTTAAATGCACGCGCGCTCGCTGAAAAAACCTCAGGTGGTCAATGTTATTCAGGGGACCCCCAATACAGGTCCTCTCGCAATCAAATCACGCAGTGTCACTGAGTAAAACGCCACGATTTCATTTACGTTTTCGTTTATTCGTACCAGCATTAATCTCACTTGAGGAAAGATGCACCAACAGGCTAGTCGCTACGGTGGTGCCATAATAACTACGTTGCAAGGAGCAGCCAGTTTACGTGTACTTGTTCACGCGCACGCCACATATAAAAACTGCATATGTTGATTGATTTCTGGGGTATTACTTACCGAAACTACTATGTGATTATGAGAGACGCCGTAGTGGAGGTCCCGCGAAATTTCGACAACCAACGGTTACTGTTATTTAACGTGCACTGACATCGCATAGCGCACGAGCCTCGACATTTCGCCTCCGTAGAAATGTAGCCGCTGCGGCCGGGGTTCGATACCTGCGACCCTCGGATCAGCAGCCGTGCACCATAGCCACGATAAACGTGGCTGGGCAAGACTCGTAATTGTCTAAACAGGAATGTCATATGCTGGCTTAGATGATTGTTTGGCTATGGAAGAAGTGTCAATGGTATTTTCTATAGTCAATTATACAACAGGATGCCGAAGAAACATCGCTTCTTATGCATATTTACAACCATTGCGATTTACTGGTGTTGTCGAGAACGAAGATGTTGCGAAGTTTGTCAAACAAGCTGAAATTCACGAGGCACATATTAAAATATGCAGCTACCTGCCGAATACAAGCCACTTTGAAAAAAAAATTTACAGATCTGAACTTTGAACAAAGCACGAAATAAAACTGCTACTGGGGGAAGCAAGCTCATGTGTGATGCGAGCGGGGCTAACAGCTACCTGCATTTTTTTTTCGAACAAGCTTTATAGCGACTACGTGTGAAAAGCAATATAAAATCATTTTTGCAACACTTTTATGCCCTGTAAACAAATTTACGTTGAAGTTGCGGACGTGAAAAGCTACGCATAGCCTCTTCGTGCTCTACACAACGGCACTAGACCGTAGTGCTATCTCTGGCGAACGAACATCGTTCAAGATACTCTGCTAAATTGCCCTACCGTTCTTTTGTTGGAAATGTATTAGATTCGGCTATGCTATCTGATCGTCAAGAGCAATGTAAAGAAGTAAGCAGGTAAAAAAGGGAGCCACTTACGCAAATTGTTCTCGCGGATCCGTCAAAGGTTGTGGAATACATCTTCCCTCCAAGGGCCCTATCTGCGGTTGAACAAGTTGCTTGGCATTTGCACTAGTGAAATATGTGTTATATACGGGTGAGGTAAGACACCGAAAGAAAAACCACTACTTATCATCAGACTGAGATTTATTTGTGCATTCATTGCAGAAAAACAGATAAAATGTGAGGAGGTCAACTAGTTAGCCCTTTATTAGGTACCCTTCATTGCAGGGTGATAGAGAGTGACAGAAAAAGACAAGTGACACGAGCAAAGACACACGTTTTCACCATGCAAAGGTATTTTTATATTGTGGTTCAGTTAAAGCAACGAACCAATCTCATGCAGCCATCCTTGGCAGTAAGTCTCAGCGTTCGTGGGAGAGCAGGAATGAAAATGTCGAAGGCACAGGCACGCCGTAGTGGAAGGCGCCGGAAATTTTCACCGACGAAGGCTCTTTAACATGAGCCTAAATCTATGTACGCGTACCTCTAGCATATCGCCTCCATCGAAATGGGACCTCCGGGCCTCGATTTAAACCGCATCCTCCGGTTGAGCAGCTAAGCACCAGAACCACCATTTTCGTGATGGTTCTGTGCGTAGTCATTAAGATGGGAAGCGAAACATCTGAACATTCTTTCTTCGATCATTTGCTTTTACATAGCTTTTACTGCTTATCCCGTTGCTGTAACACATCAGCGAGTGACAAAGATTAATGGCTTAACTAAGACAACAAAGTTCCAGGCCGCTCCCATCGTAACTTCGACTCTCAGCGAGCGACCTGCGACTGGAACGGCTTTGTTGACCCACATTTCTAATATGTGTCGTGTACTATCCCGACTCGTCATCAGCGTCGTCCCAACGGAAGTTTGCACTGGAGCCAACAATTTGCTCAGCGCGCAATTTACCCGCCCGTAATTCACCGACCATCTCCATTTCCCTCGGCGGCGGTGATGTACCGCTCGGTAACAGCGCGACGGCCGCAGGACGCCCGCCGCATGCCTCGCGTGACTGAATGTGTTTGGGGACGACTTGTAATCGTTCGCAACAAATGATCTGCGGAAGAAGTTGCTGGATTGTAGTGAAGTCAGCTCCGTTAATGTTGGCGCCTAACAGAAGTCTCCTGATCGTGGCTACGCGTTGTCTGGATATGGTTCCGCGTCTGTGCTATATAGAGAATAGCAGCAGACATTGCGGCAGACTGTATGACGTGACCACCATACAGCCTAGCAAGACGAAAAAACGTACAACATTCTAGTGCTAAGATAGCCATGTGAAATAAGAAAAGGGGGCATACCTTTTTTTTAACGGGGGCTGCTAGTGAAACAAAATATATTTCCCATTTTAGAAAAAAAAATAATATTTTAACCACAATAGGAAGTCGTAATATCGAAAATCTGCAATCGTATTGTGTAAAGCGGATGGTATTTCTTCATCATGGCGAGCAGCGCGTCTCTGCGCATGCCTTTCTATTCATTTTTATTTGTCTGAAAGCACTACCACTTACTGCTCTTTACGTATATTCCTACATCCCTCTTTCAGCAGTTGCGAATACCAGTCGTGTTTACGCATACTGCGGGGTGATTTCGTACGTGCATTGTGACGTTTCTGAACATCTGGCCATAATCAAATTGCTCCAATGTGTTACATTCGCCACCCTGTAGGCACCGATTGGCACATAGCTACGCTGACATGATCGTCTTGATTATATCGACACGCAACAATGGCAAAATTTCACGGCGTCAGAAGGAAGCTCCTTTGGGATATGCCATATATCTGTAAAGGCACATTTTAGTCAAAATTGCAACGCCTTTGCTCTTGCAAAGAAGAAAGAATCGTAGAAATATTTATACGAGTTGTTTTTTTTTTCCTTTCTTGTATTTCGGGCGTTTAAAGTTCACACACACACACAAACACACACACACACACACACACACACACACACACACACACACAAATGCTAACAGACCCTGCAGAGAAGGAATATTACGTCACTAGGTTCAGCGAAGTCGGTGCACAGAAGCGGTCCGCCATTTGTTCAAGCACTTCAAAAAAGTCTGGAACGGCCTTTCACTCAACGACATCAGGTGCCTCTGGAAAAGGTCGCATGATTTGTGTTTTCGATATGTCCCTGCCGTCTGCGGCCACTTCGGACTGGAAAATTTATATTCAGCTCAGTACAGCGAAGTACGGAGCGAAACAGCACGAAAGTGGGTGACGAAACCCATGCACATGCGTCGCATATTTCATATGATGCAAAGATCAAGGTTAAGTTATGAAATTTTAACTCGCAAACTGAAAATACATGGCTCACATACATCGCGCACTGTCGCAATCCCGTTTTGCCCAGTGCTCCTTTTTCTTACGTCGCTGACCGTCAAGCCGGCCCGCCAGTGAGTCACAGGTAATAACAGCACGGGAAAGGGAAGCGTACATTTTAAATTTACGAAAGTAATTTCTCATACGTTCTTCTTATGATTCGTCCTACGAACTGAAAAGATTATTTTTCGCTACGTATGTTTTCTTTAGGCATAACGTAATCAAACAGAACATAGAAGTGTTGTACACTGCTCCTAAGATAATTCGAAAGCTGGGCAGAGATACACAGAACACTATTCGGAATGCAAATATACGTATACATATACAAAGATACTGAGATACATTTGTCTTTGAAGAAGCTGGATATTTAGGAGATGCCTTTGCAAAAAGACGAAAAATGTTTCCCGGAATACAGATAGCGAAACTCATTTATTATTACAGTTTATTTTTGTAGGTGTATGCCTTACGTAGACTTCTGTTTTGGTATGCGCGACGCCCAACGAGGGATGAGGGCCGTGTTCCCTTAAATGCTCCTGACTTAAAAAGAAAATGCAGGTGGCGACGCCGCCCAGGTGTTACCGTATTTGAACGCGTGACGTCAAAGTTTTAACTACGTCTGCTAAGGCCTGCATAATTATTTGTCGGTAATTACGGATTACATACACCGTGTTTTAAGCAAGCCAGAGACACGACGCAACCTGTTTCGGAGATTTTTATTCTGCACATTTGGGCCGAAAGCGAAAGTAAGGACTGGGGTTCGTGATGCCATGTGGTCTAAGCTTCGGCACAAAATTAAAGAAATGAGGCGCTGACTCTCATTTTCTCGTAAAACATGGAAACTATAATGGCAAAATTAGCGCCGATAGAGTTATTGAAGAAATATTTATTAGTCCCACCCACTTCGTCGGTTCACTATGTAGAGTCGCTTTAATAAGCAACAGTGTCAGTCTTGAGGCAGCGTTCAAAATTTCTTAACCAAAGCTATAGCTATAACACCTATGGGTCAGTGGCGGTCAAATAAACTAATTTTTAGGTTAGTGAATCCGCCTACTGTCCTACCTCAGCGCGTTGACTTTCGATAGGAATATCTGTTCATTGAACTATAGCTAATTGCTGAACGCACTCGCTCACTTCAGTGCACAGGAGAATGCCTGCATGTAACATCTCCAGCTTTGAAAAGGACAAAAGGAAATAATTTAAAAAATACTCCGTTGGTATAGGGTAGTGTTGAAGTGTATTCAGCCGCGAACGTGTGCAACTTGTTCATACGCGCCACCGGTCATGCAGTCATTGGTGTCGAAAAGGTGTTCGAGCGTGTTTTCCTGCCGCCCCCTGGCACACGGGAGCGCTCTCGCATTGGCTGGTGCGAGGTGCCATATCGATTTCCAAGAAAAGATAAAGAAGTAACGCTTTTCATTCGCTCCTCTTTCTTTCTTTGTGGCAAACATCAGCTACCTTGTTTTCGCCTCTATAAGACGGACTTGCAGAGACACGCAAAATGCGCCCCCCCCCCCCCCTCCTTCGCCGCATTGTCCTGCTCCCGCGCACGCTGTGATGATTGGTAAAACTAACGGGGAATGTAATTAATATCATTGCGTAGTCGTAAGGCTCGACACTGAAGGAGCCAAATTGGCTCCTTCAGTGCCGAGCGTTACGACTACGTACGTTGTTGTTGCGATGATATTGGCTCCTTCAATGTTTTATTAGGCGAACGTACGCAAAGCAAAACAGAACGCTCGCAGTAGGACGATCGAGGTGAACACGGCTCTTGGTTGTCGAGAGTCGACCTGCCGGGCAGAAAAGCGTCGGATTTCGCATATGCGTCAATACATTTTCCCACTTTTTTTTTTTTTTGCTCTCTGACGCGTAATTTGCACAATGGACTGAACTATTTGAGTAGTTCACGCCTGCTTATTAGAATAATCTAAAACACCCCAGAAGTGTCACGTACGTTCATCTGAGGCTTACACCGAACGATCACACCTATAACAGCGGGAGCCGGGGAAACTAGATCACTATGAAAATAAAAGAAAAACAGGTAAGAGTGTCAGCATAACGGTTCTATCGTAACAATATTTCGCCTCGAGTTTTTTCACTCCTGAAAGCGTTGTTTCGCAATCGTTACACAGAGATCGAAGGGTTTTGAACAGAAAATATCCAAGCACAAATAGAACAGACCGAAAAGAATCATCAAATAATCATGGAGCTGGCAGCTTTCGCTATATGCAGTGTAACGATTTTATTTCGTTCTTTAAGAGCCGGATGGTACAATACACCATACAATGCGCTAAATATTTAACACGGTGACACAGTGAACCTGCGCGTTTTCGGGGCAATATCTCCTTGAGAAGGATGAGCGTAGCGTTAACAGAAATATGGATATATAAAAAAAAATTCCATTCTGCATTGTGAAGGAGTGCATGCTTCTAGCCTAGAAACGCTGCGCGGGTTCCGCGCTCGTCCTCGTTATATTTATTTCGTGAACACCGGAGAACAGTTTTTTATAAAGAGCATCTCCATACCCGAGGGAAATTTCTCCGGTACGTGTTCCGACACTGGCGCAAGCGTTGCAGGTCGCTTTCTTCAGCCATGAATGATGACGTACTGCTACAGCGTACTTATCTCTCCGCTGAAACGTTACCGTTACAGCGCGTCATTCATCACTTCACCGTTGCCGGCTTCCTTAGACACGAGATATGAGATGCGCCGTGTTGCTTCCGTCACGGAGAGTTACGGAAACTGATGAGAAAGTAACGGCTGTCATATAGTGTACCCTATCGTGCCCTAGATCGCTTTCTGAGCAAACAGTGGGGCCGACCATGCGCCCGGCATGAACGCTCGGACGCTTTACTGCTCTCCGGTGGTTCCTTCCGGCGCGCTTTCACTGGTGCGGCATATATCACAGCCGTGCACACTATCCGGTAGCCGATTTATTATGCACAGATAGCGCGGTTCCCGTCTTCCATTCACGAACCTTTCTTGCCATCCGAGGCGTTCACCGCTTAGTAACCGTCTTAACCACAGCGTCAATCGTGTATGCATGTGTACCTATCTCCTTTCCGTATGCACGCTGGGGTAGCTAGCCAAGCTCGTGGATGCGGGTTGGATACCCGGTCACGGCGGCTGCATTTCCATGGGAGCGGGATGCAAGAACAACCGCGCACATACACCAAGACGCGCGTTAAAGAATCACAGACTTCTGAAAGCAATACGGGATCCTCCATTACCATATCGCTCATAACCACGTTGTAGAATTGGCGCGTATAAGCCCAGCTCTTAGTACCATCTCCTCCTCACGCTCACACCGGAGATGGCTGCGCCATCTAAGGAGTCTTTTATGCCACATAAATAATCGCCCATCTCGCTTGTTTGCCTTTACTTATACTTCAAAACCCGCTGCAAGCTTGTTCTCTGCCAAAAAACGTTACATGCGACGTTGACAGCGCGCACTCCGTGGTGAGGCATTCGTGAGTTGACTAGGGACAAATTTACATTGGGGTTGAAGCACTGGCATTGACGTTCCGCTTATGGCTTGTGATAAATAAACAAAAAGAAAGCCTTTTAACGCGGCGTCTTCATGAAGCAGTAGGGAAGCTATCGAATGAAGCCGAATCGCTTCGGCGAAAGCGAAACGACAGGGTATAGCGCGTTGCGGATGGCAGGTCGCATCCTTCAGGAGGAACGCGGATGTCAGCAACAGAGTTTCCGGACGCGAGAGCGAAAAATATGCGCATTGCAAAGGCTGGAGATTGGCGGCGGTGAAACAGAACACGAAGCCGTTGTCGCAATTCGCGGCCCACACACCGCCTATAGTGTCACGCGGTCGCTCAACCAGACGAAATCAATCTTCCATTTTCGCCAGCGAAGCGCGGATGGCGGAATAGCGTCGAACTCAGAATGTCCTATCTGCCACAGTCGAACTGAACGGCGATGTCCGCCTTGCAGTTCGCCATGAATTCCGTAGTGAAGGCACCGACCTCTCCTATTCGCAATTTCAATAAACAAGTTATTAAACCGAAGAAAACATAGCAAAAGCACACAAGCACAAGGAAAACATGCCAAAAAATGAAGCCGAGGAATTTGCTATAGCGATGTGGAAGTGACGTTACTGACGCTCATGTATAAAACGACTCATTTACGTTACAGTGCTCAGACGAGGCGCACGTGTGAAATTTTCGTTTGTGTTGTACATTGAAGCGAAATCTTTATTGAGCATTGACAGCATTTTGTCCTTCCTGAAGTAACCTCTGTGTTTCCGCAGTTTGTATGTTCGCCAGCGCGCGCGTTGATAGCGCTTGCTGCTTAGGCCTTGTTGCGTATAGCTGCTGTCCGCGAGTCAATCTACATATATATCTGCCACAACATCTCGTGAGACGATCGTGAACTGTAATTACGTTTACTAGTTGGGAGATTATTACGGCAAGATTATCGTCGGCAGATTACCGCGTTTCTTATTCATATTTTATTATTTTCTTTTGAGAAACCATGCCGCGCTTAACGGCGTACGAAATAGCAACATCAACAAAAGGTTTAGAAGTCATGTTTTACGAATGCATGGACTCGGAAAAAAGGAAAGTAGAAAGAAAATAAAATCAAGTTGTCAACTTCCATGCGAGGTAGGCGTTGGGAACGGTGCTGCAAGAAGGCCATAGAGTTGAAACGAGGCCATCTATATGCAAAAGACGGATGCCACTTTCGAGCTGGGGGGCTTTCCATCCGGGCACCATAGCTGTGCTCCTTCAGAGCTGACTGTGCGGCTCAACTGCGCATTCCCGGCTTCCACACAGGACATAGCGTGGGTTGAAATGGGGCGGCCACCCTACCCTCAGGTTTTTGCTTTAATGGCTCAGCCTTGAATTTAAAACCATGGCCGAGATTTCCCGTTTTCCTTCATACATCATTGTAATGACATGCTTTCACAAGGACGCGGCACCAACGCGCATATGGATGTTCTGTCTAGAGCCGAGAGAAGTAACGGTAAGACTGATCAACTTTGTTATTGCCGGTTTGCTACCCTTTATTAGCAAAATAAAAATTGTGGCATAAAGTACAAAGGACAGTTTATAAAGAATGGGGAACAAGCAGTGCAACAACGGGACAGCTTTAGGCGACAGACGGGACTAACTACGCAAAGTTGTAAACTGTGCGAAAATAGACAGCTTTTAAGGCACCGCGTAATTAACGATATTAAAGAGATGTTTTTGCGCCAGCAAGTCCAGCTAACCACAATTTCAACGACCAGTCTACACTATTATTTATGGTTGTTGCGCTGTTTGAGCCCGCTTTACGTGCACGAGCCAATGCATTTAGGCGTTGTCATTGCAACTTTGATCATTCACAGCATCATAAGTGGGACTGTTTCGATTAAATAACAAAACACTAACCGACCTTGAGCATCGTTTACATATATGCGCTGCTGCCTAGCAGTACTGTGCTATACGACCACTGGAAGCCCATGTTCAAATACATCTTCTTTCAACAGTTTATCACGTAGAATTTGTTCACATGTTGACTTTGGCCGGGACCTCGCGCAGTGGCTTCGCCTCACATTCGGCTGACTGTTGAGTCGTTCACAAAGTCTCAGTTTCATAGTACAAGAAACTGCGAGAAAAGTCAGGGTTCTTAACAATAAGAATAATTGATGGGGTTTTACTACGTGTCAAAGCCATCTCTGATTATGACCCCGTAGTGGAGGGCTCCGAGGTAATTTTGAGACCCTAGGATTCATTAACATGCCCCTAAACCTAAGTACACGCATATATATATATATATATATATATATATATATATAGTGCCGCCCTACCTGGAGCCTTGAGCTGGCGTGCTAAATGTGGCGGGTTTAATCGTGGTAGCTGGGAGCGTAGCTAATGCCGCTTTATTTCACTTGTATGTGAAGGCGCGTTTCGTTATACCTTCGAGGGAGCGATCCGGACATACTCGCTGTCTGTCAAGCGATTGTCGGGTGACACACAGAGAGAGAGAGGGGGGGGGGGGGGTAAGTCAAATGAACAAAGTGACTTTAACCAGGCTGATGTGGAAATTTCGCCACAAGTGTTATGCGGACTGTATACGCGTTAGTCTGCCACGTACATACATACAGGTTTGCTTTATACCATGAAGAAAAAGATGCACGGCGTGAATCCCGCATATGGAAAAGCCCGCGTATGGAAGCCCATTGTATGGAAAAACGGACCTCTCGTGTTTCAACGATGGCTGTCGATTGCTGTAAGTAATGACACCTCATATTCTGCATGATGCCACTGTCTTGACAGGCTTGCATTTACGCAACTCTAAGCCGCATTCTATCCCGAAAATGCAGAGCAGTTCCATTGCGCAACAAAGCGACCACGTTTTGCTTTATTGAATGAGGCAATGCATTCCAATCAAACGTTTCATGGAGCTCCTTGTGGGGCTTTTCATCTGTCTCTCTCTCTCTCTCGCTTTCTCTTGTATGAAGAGAATTTTGCTCGCTGGTTTTCCGCTGATTGCCACTACTTCGGAAAACGTGCGGTTACGTTACCTCGTCCTGAGTCAATATGTTGCGACATATATGTCGGCCGCGGTACACCACCGACTCTGTTGAAAAGAGAGAGAGAGAGAGAGTTTGCTCGAGCAACTATTTCATTACGCAAGCGTAGCTAATATTACTAATGTGCATATGCGTCCCCTGCCATTGAGTTTCACCCAGCCGAATTTAATCGTGCTAGGAAAAATATCGGAAGACTAAGATAGTCTATTTACGCGTCCATAGTTCAACCGCTGCAATTCCAGCACGCATGTGATCCTACAATGTGGTCTCCTCAGGAACACGCGCTCACAGTTTTTGTCAATGGGTGATTTGAAAGGACTTTCAAGACGGTAAACCCTGCAGCGGCCGCAGTCTGTGAGCGTAGTTTTGCTAGAGCAATCACGCCAACGATTTAGGCATTTACTAAGACGACCTATAATCTTGCTGCGCTGCAGAAGTTGTAATAATAAATAAATGCAACTATGGTTGTTTACACGTAACCTTGCGAATATCGCTTAGCGCTATCACAAATACACGTGGGTCGTCTGGGTAAGTTACAATCAAAACGATTAACTGCTCAACTTGCTGGTTTGGACATAAGTGAAGAAAACGCAAAGGCGAACAATTTCTGAGAATACCGAAAAAACAGACAAGGATTTGCGTTTTTGTCTTCGACGCTTCGTGGTGTCTTTCTGCCCAACAATAGCGTTTATCTCAGTTATCAATATCAACTGTTCGTCGAATTCTGATTATAGATAAAGTTCTAATCGATTGCGACTGTTTCATTTACGTTTTGTATTATCCTATGTCATGAATAATAAGAGGCGTAAGGAGACTTGCAAAATATTCATTGCGTACCATCATGGTAAAAAATTGCATGCGAGCCCAACGTCGAGCTCGCGCTCTTTGAATACCTGTAGGGCTCATCTAACCGGCTCGATCGGCAACTTTACATACAGGATTAGTTCAAAGAGCGTTTTGACCAGAGCCATGGAGACACATCAATCGCGCAGGCTGTAAAAACAGCTAACGTCTACAAGTGGTTAAAGTGTACACATACGAAGATAAATAGCATGACAATTTACAGAGATACATGGCTTCTTTCACACGTTAAAAAGAGAAATGCAATGTTTCCGTAACGAAATAGCATGGCACGCTTGTGTTACTGCCGTAGCGTTCCCATGGAAGCGAGGCAGCCGCTTTGATGCTTTAGTTTTGCGTGGAGCGGCCTCGCTCAGAGCTTTTATTTTGAGGTGCCCCAAAAATATGTACATCTGTTTCCAGAACAGGGTTACAATAAAATTTATACGCATTTACCAAAAGAGAAGCTTCGCTGTTGATAAAATTTCTTCCACGAATTGTCGTTTAATTCACCTTCCCGTCGCCATCTGCTAGCCTACTGGTTAGCTCAATTGGTATAGCGATAATCAAGGAAAGCCGTTAGTCTAAGACATTCGTACCGCGAACCACGCGAAAATTTTGGCAACTGGGAAGGGCTTTCGTGTGTGTGTGTGTGTGTGTGTGTGTGTGTGTGTGTGTGTGTGTGTGTGTGTGTGTGTGTGTGTGTGTGTGTGTGTGTGTGTGTGTGTGTGTGTGTGTGTGTGTGTGTGTGTGTGTGTGTGTGTGTGTGTGTGTGTGTGTGTGTGTGTGTGTGTGTGTGTGTGTGTGTGTGCGTGCGTGTGTGTGTGTGTGTGTGTGTGTGTGTGTGTGTGTGTGTGTGTGTGTGTTTCTTGAGTATACGCCTATATCTAGGTACACGTGTGTTCTTGCATTTATCCCGCAGTAGAAATGCAGCAGCCGTCACCTGGAACGGAGCTCACTTCTTCGAGCCCAGCAGCGTAAAGCCTTAACCGCTGCTATCACGTTCGGTCTCTTTACCAATTCCACATCCTATTTGTTGCAATTTCCAAATTGTGGTCTGGTCGCGCGAGCGCTTGCCTGCCACTTTCCCGCAGCTGATGGATTACTGCGCGTGCGTACGTTTACAAAGAAGTAGCCCTTTTTTAAATAGTTCTAGGCAAAACGACGAAGTCTGTGTAACCTTCTTAACGTAGGTCACTCTAGAGGCGATCCCAGTAAGATGACTGTACTCAGTTCAAAAAAGCTTACATTAAGCACGCCTACAGCTTGCCTATGCATAAGTAGTGAATGTAGGTAAAAACTACAGCTTGCCTCCTTTGAGATGGCGTACAGGTATAGCAAAAGAGAAAAAGTCGCGAAGGTTTGCAGAACATATTATCTACCGTATACCACCTTCTGATGCAAGATGGTGGTGTAAATTTCAGGAGCCCTACGCTACGGCACCTGTCATAATCGCAGCGCCATTTTGGAACGGAAAACTATTATTACGTTTAGCCACCAAAAGTTCTTCAGTTAAATCTCGTTACCGATCGTCTTAACGTAAGATTGCGCCTTGTGTGTCAATATTACTATTGCCAGCCGAGTTAAAACGGTCACCCGTTCCTTCAAAACAATTCGTAAATTTGCATGATTGTGTCGTTCTGGCAGTAGGATACCCAAAGGATACCCACTGTTGCGCGATGCACAACAAGGGCACCCTAGGCTTCCCTAGTGCACCCCTATTCCCACTGCGCAACAAAGCGCGAGGGCCGATATGACTAGAGAGTGCTGAAGGCCACGCTGGAAAGCGAAACAAAACAACAGAGTCAATAAGAGCAATTTCGGATCGAAACACGCTCCACGCGCTCATGCTCAGCAGCTTTACTGCAGGCATTGCAGCCAACCAATTTAGGCGTTGGCTTGGTTGGTGGTCTTATGGCCACCGATAGCTGCGCGCACATAGAAACACACAAAAGAAAGCGGGTGGAACACAAGAAGCGTAATCACGGCTGCGTGGGAAGCAGTCTCATTTCGAGCAAACGGGACGCTTTGCCCACGACGACCTTAATCCTTGCTGATCCTTATATCGCTACACAATCTAATCTTGGTCGACACGGCGCCACTTTCTCAGCGTAGGTGCGGCTGGCGTCACCAAGTGACTATAAAGGAGATCCTAGCAGACACGTAACACCAGGTTCGTAAAATGAAAGTTCAATGTGGTGTCACGCTGCACCTGTGAATTATGTAACGAAGTTAGTGCGCGCGCATACTCCACTGCTGCTGTGAGTGGATCCGCGAATTTGCAATATAATTACAATTTGCAGCGTTATCCGGCGCTGTAACTCCGAACACAAAAATGTGGGCCACTGCCTTCTCCCACAAAAGCGCTTGGCGAAGACTGATTCCGTCATCGTGCATGTGTGCGGTGCATGCGAAGATTGAGACCACAGCTTTTGCTGGAGCCACAACAGAAAAATGTGGCGCTTCCAGAGTTAATTACACGCAGACGTCCACTGTCACCCGGCCTTCATATGCCAGTAACATGAAAGTGCAATACGGCAGCAGGAAGCCTGTACCGAAACCTTACTACAGGTAAATGGCCGTGAAAGTTATAGTCAGCACGCTTGCATTTTTAGGAAAGTATTTTTTGATAAATCAAATTGAAGTTCCCTATTTTTCCCATTTTTATTATGTCATTAATGTCCTCACGTTTGAAACCGTATCGCTGTCATATATATTGTCATTTACAACCTATATTTCATTAAGTCTGACATAACATACATTACTAGACAGGCATGAAGTCAAGCATGAAGTCAGATGTAATCAGAAACAAGAGGTTTCTTACCGTTCACTTGCTTTCGAGTTATCTTGTTTTTCCCTATTGTTTCACGTTAAGCTTTTTAGAGCTTGAGTGCTCACCAGAAGATGAGTTTCTGTTGCTGTCTTGTAAGCACCGCACAAGAAAGAGTTTTAACAGCGAAGCTGTTTAAGCCAGCAGAAAGCACTAGATCGGTTGCAACAAATGATCATCATCCTGAAAAAGTGCACGTGCACTTCTATGAAATACCCAACGTGCGTCATTTCCACGTGCACTTCCTTCCTCTCTTGCGCTCGTGATCTCAGCCCACTACTACATATAGGCCGAAGCGTTTCACCAGACGCTATGGAAAAACAGCAACGCAAGAACTCTGCCTAGCGCTGCTGTTTTCTCCAAGAGACAGGATTGAGTGCACACGTGGTGACTCATGCGACATGGACAGAGACGCTCGGGCGGAGCAATTGCCGGCCACGTCTGCCAGGCTAACACCGCCTGTAGCCACAACATCACTATCACTAACATCACTATCATCTGCCTAGCTTCGCTGAGGCCGCGGCGCCGATGCCTGTCCCGCGGAGTCTCGCCACGACTGCGGGTGGGGGAGTGGCGTCGCTGCGCCGATCCTCGTAGCTAGAGTGAGCTCCGCGTCGCCGGCTTGGCGACAGAACGCCCCGCTTCTCGGCGCCCGAGCACATCACCGTGAGGATGGGGCGACCGAACAAGTGCGTCATACTCAAAAAGTAGGAAGCGCAGCGCGAAAGCTGCCCCGCCGCCACTCGAGATCGTGTGAGACGTCTTCAGACTGACTCCATGTATCGCGCCGGCGATGGACAGACCCGCAGTTATGAGCCACTGAAAACGAGCAAAACCGCTTGTACATGCATGAATCCAAACTAGAACAAAAGCTCAGGGAAAATGGAGGCTTGGCTTATGAACAGATAACATAAGACGATGAATAACAGCGAATGTCGCTGGAACAAGCGTTTCGGCAAGTGGTCTTGTCTTTGCGTTGCCGTCCTGAAGAAGACAAGTTCACTTGTAGAAACGTTGGCTCCAGCGACATTCCCTTATCGTCGTCGTTTTTCGCGATCTGTTCATCAATTGCATATGCAAAGGCACATATCAATCGGTTTTGCTCATTTTTATGGACTTCGAGTAGCACCACTGAACGATTGCGGAGGATATGACCGGCAAGGAAAAAATAAAACTTAGAAACTAGATACTTTATTATCTGAGTGTTCCTTGCGGCTGCTCATCATGTCGCACGTAAACCACGTGAAAACTTAGCCTAACCGCTATAAATCTGGGCGGTACCGTCAGCCTCGCTGTTTTCCCAGTCTTCGCACATCAGAATGAAACTGCGCCCTAATTTTTTAGAAGACATTATGTGATGCACTTCACATAACCTATCTTTTGAAACATTGGTAAAAGTGGATTAAGTGTCTGAGAAGCAAAGCAATTCCATATGCCACAGTGTAAGCAGAGTGCACCACAACAACACTACAATAACGGACACATTAGGTATAAAAAGCACGACCATTATTTTCATTGTTGACATGTTTAACTTTGGAAGACACAAACCATGTTACATCTGTCACTACTTAGCGATCACGTGGACCGTCGTGACAAGATAGTTGGTAGAAAAGGGAAAAAATAAGAGGATTATAAGCCAAGTGAGATTAAGAGTCGTCAGGTAGTGAACGTGAAACTCAAAGATGATGATCAGAAAGATCGTAAATATCGATAATACTGTTCCAAGCCAGAGGATTACCCAAGAGCGCGTTGAACAGATCGTCTTCCCCTTTGGAAGACCGAGAACTGCTCACAAGGGAGTGTTTCGCGTTCTTTTAACTTTTCCGCGAGGTACTGGAATAAGAAATACGCCGTGAAATATAAAACATAAGAGGAGGTACTTAAGGGGAGCACTTGCCGGCCAGGTATGCTAGGCAGGCTAAACTTGTCTGAGAGAACATCAGCCACGCCACCCGAACAAGATGAAATCGACTGCATTCGAACTGTGCCGTCGAACAAACAAAAGACCACACACTCGTTAGAATCGGTATGAAGAAGTGTGATGCCTCCGTGTTATTTAAGTAGGCTTTTGTTGACACCACCGTGACCATACGGGGCGCAAAAATGGGGCGCAAAAATACGATGAAATGTCTTGGCTGGTTTCGCATAGTGTCCCGAAAATTATAACTACTCCTCTTACCTGTTATGCTCAGCTGGATAAATACTTGCGGCAGCGCTCTGTGAATAACACTCTAAGGCTTCTTTATTAAATATACAGCATTTGTGCTCGCGGTCATGGCCTGCGACTCGTTTAGCGATAAAGCTACGCGAAACTGCGGTTTGGTTAGCGAGTGCCGTTTACCGGGAGGTATGGCGGCTGTGCTGATCCCACGGTCGCGGGATCGAGTCCCTGCCGCGGCGGCTTCATTTCGACGAGGGCGAAATGCTGAGGCCCGTGTACCGTGCGTGTGTCAGTGCCCGTTAAAGAACGGCAGGTGGTCGAAATTTCCGAACTCCGCCACTACAGCGTCTTTCATAAGTTCATCGTGGTTTTAGGACTTAATACCCAAGCAATTATTCTTTTCACTCAGACTCTTAATGAATAGCGCACAGCCGCTTTATTTCTCCGCTAACATTTTCGTCTTCGGCGTTTTCCTTCCCCCTAGTGCAGGGCAGAAAACCAGAGGTGTCCATTGCCGTTCACTGTCCTTCCTTTACTTCTTGCTTTTTTTCTCTCTCTCCCGTAAAAGTGAAATTCCCTACACGTTAGTCTGGTACGCAAGCATCCCCGCCAGTCAACCAAGTTGCTGTACTTCTGTTCGAACGCCAATTCGGCGAAAGAAAAGGAATTGCACATTGTACGGGTACATGGGGAAACGGCTTATCTTCTGAGGCTGTCGTAGACATCCAAGCGTGGAAGCTTTACGCTCTCACTTTCTGCGAAGATGGCTGTCTCGGGTGATTCCACAAGATCGCAGACGGACAATTAATCAGGTCCACTGGGACCTCGCTTGGCCTTCTACTTACCGTTAATTGTTCGGGTTTCTGAGTCTATGACATTGCTTTTCTCCCCGACAGTGACACCTCCCGTAAACGAGAACCAATCGCACCCCTCCTTGAAGTGTGTTTTGTGAAGAAAAGAGAAAATGAATAGAAAAAGGCAGTAACGTACCAGAGCGCTTTGCTCGAGCCCTTATGAGAACGGTACCGCCAAAAGAAGACACCGGTACAGTAAGCCCCCAGCAACAGTTCTCACACAACCATTAGATTGCCGAAAGGAATATCGCAGACCTGCTTGTTTATTTGGAAGAGAAACCCAATCGCGACATCAATCTTATCCTCGAAATTAGCTCAGTAAATCTGATTATTCTTCTTCCGTACAGATGCGACGTCGAAGAATCAACATCGAGCCCTCACTTTTACTGGAGCCAACATTATTGAGCATATAATAAAAAAATACTTAATATAAAATAGGGATGAGGGCGAAGCCCACAGAGTGGAGAATATATAGCCCTCTGCGTTTCTTGTCCTCACTTTTGATTTTTCCTTGCATCTACAAGCGCATCCCTGAACCTAAGACGATCCTGCACAGAGAGAATTTAGGTGTCTCTCACAATTCAGTCATGTAACCTAGTAAATAAGAAAACTATAGGTTGTACCGAACTACTAGGACGAGAGCCTTGCCGCTCTGTTTTAGATTTACTAAATGCGGTTTATCTCAGGCTTAATAGTTGTCTAAGTCGAACACAGTGCATGTTTAGTTGGAGTACGAGCAAACACAGCGGTGCATCGAGTTTACATACACAAAAGAGCGCGAAGTACTTATCTGGAAATTATCGGTGAGGTTAGCTAGAACTACGACGGCGTTTGCACGGAAGTGCGTTTTATATTACTGCAATCTTCTTCACGCCATTTGTTGTGGCCTATGGCTGTCTCCGACAGCTGCTGACGCTCTTGCTTCGACTGAAAGGAACTCGATCGCCTCGGCAAAGACGTGACGAAGGACTTTAATGGCGATGATTGTCATGCGGTCGGATGACTCCAGAATTCGTACGCCTCCCATCTTGAGCATTCGGCGTGGCACAGTAAAAAAAAAAAAAGGCAAAATCTCAGAGCTGGCATTACTGAGCATTGCGAGCGAAAGGGCGTCTCGACAGCCTTTCTTAGTTTCGGTCGTTGCGCGCTTCTGCGTTCTCCCGTCAACATTCTCTGTCAAACGTGAAGCGACTGCCGATGCCACAGGGCCTGCGCTGGACGACTGGGTTAACTGACTCTCCGATCACGTGGAACCTTCTTTGTTGCGGGTAACAGCCGGGGACGCCTCCGGATATCAGGATTTCAGGGCACGCATTCGAGCGCCACCAATCGATAGGATCGAGGCGGAGTGTTGTGCTTCACATTGGCTGCGAGAAGCTATTGCTCTGTACACAGCACCGTGAGCTCTTCTTTGCAGCAATCTCGCGAGGTACGTCATGAGCATGATCATCGAAATACCACAGAACGTAGGAAACTCCGTGCTGACTTACAGGCCGAAGTGTTCTCCTGCTAAGTTCGCTACCGCGGTCTCCATTCCCTGTCATGACAGCCACGCTTCAATGGAAGGGAAATGTGAAAATTCCAACCTATGAATTTATTGGTAATGGCAGAATATGGCAGCGCACGCCGAAAGCAAGAATAGAACGCATCTAAAACATGCGTATGCTCTGGGTGCCAGTGGGATAAGATTTTGCCGGTCTATAACAGAGCTCGCCGCCATCGTTTTGCAGTGACATTTAACAACTTCACTGGGCACAAGTTCGCCAGACAGAGCTGACTTTTTAATTAATTACTTAGCTGCTGTGTTCTTAGCTGTACCAACAACAATGTATCTGGCTGATCCGCTATGTGTCCCGTCCTTCTTTTCGGAGCACCTTTTCATTTACCATTATTGTTATAATACTGCGATATTGTCGTCACGTCCCATCAGTGTCTTAGTCAAAATACTTTGTCACCTTTTGTCATGAATGTGCGGAAGGTAAAGAGAACAGGCTACATGTTCAGACGAGCGGTCAAGCGCATTTGAAATTCTTTCCTGCGAAGCAATTTGATAAGCCACCGGCACGTAAAACTAACCAGCAGGCACCAAAAGCCCCATAACTCTCAATCTAAATCGTACATCTAGCCAAGGAGTCAGCATAGCATGCCCATGCACGACTATGCAGCTGATGCTTCATAAACATACATCTTTGGATTAGAACACGGGGGAGGGACTGGAAAACGCACACATTAGTACGCACAACGCCATCGGCTGCGACAAAAAGACTCGAGGACCTTCTTCTCTTTTACGGGTACATCGGTCTTACAAGAGGGACTTCACGTCAGGGTAGATTCCAGTGAGCGGTGGAGTTAGCGTGCACGTTGGTTCACGCCACCCTTGCCCTGGTTCATGTTATGTAAGTCCATTATCAACATAAACCAACGTTTTCTTCTCCGATTTCCTGGACCACGAAGCGCGGTCAGATTCGTTTAATTCCATTCAAGTACTAACGGCTTCACATGCATTTGGGCTGTTAACTTTTCGCTTTAAGTATCGTGCTGCTACTACAGCACAGAAACAAGGCTGCATACTTGCAGAATTCCACAGCACAACATCGTTTTCTAACTTTGTATTCAGCTACGCGTGAAAGCGCAATTTTCCCCCTCCCTTTTTTTTCATATTGCGCACCGCCCATTAATAATATTCTTAATTAATGATAGGAAAATGGGAACCTTGAGATAACTGGCTACATCAGTTACTTATTCATTCACGTGACTGCTTTTTTTTTCCTCGTCGTTTAATTTATGTTAAAGCAAAAGCAATTTCTTCCTTCGCTCATGCCCACCTATAAATTCAGGCAAAAATAAATGTCTGAAAAAAGGTTCTTTCTTTCACGTACGGAAAGCTGTCAACACGCATAATACTACTCTTAGGCCCTATGAACCTTCTCGGAGTTCAAAAAAAAAAAAAAAGACAGGTGCAACTAGGTAGATGGAAATTTTAAAAAAAATGGATTATTCTCTTACATCCTTCTTTCTTTCTTTCCTTGGTTGTTTTTTCTTTGTGTGTGTGTAAGTCGTTTAACTAGTTTACAAGGGGAAGACCGAGCGAAAAAATCAGAGTACATAACGAAAGGAAAATAGTTTTTCACAACAAACAGGTGGAAGCACAAATTAACAGAGGGAGGCTTCAATGTAATAGCTAACCGACAAAACTTAATTTTACTCGGTGTCCATGTGCACGTGAAACTACGTCGACGTAGCTCGAACGCGCTTGGCTGTACTGTATATCGTATACATTTTTTACGAGCCGGTTGCATTTCTAATTTTTCTGGCGATGCCGCTACCAGGAACCTCAGTGCAGATGAATCGGGCTCTGCTGCGTTGCTGGTTTTTGACACACCATTTAATTATTCTCCCTTAACAGTTGCGGCGAGCACGCCTGGCCATTAATATTGATTCATTTTGAGGTTACTGCCGATGCCGCCTTCTTATTCAACTTTAGCATAACCCTCGTATTTCACAACATTTAGAGCCATTAAATGAGTGATTTCTTCTTATTTTATTTTATCTGCTCCTACCATTTCAGTTGATTATAACGCGGAGCTGTCAGGGCCTACAGGATGGAGTATATTTATTTCGTTATTTAATATAAGTTACATAGTCCCACATAAATTTTATGTCGGTCGCGATATAATATTCACGTTTTCTTTTATGATTGGTCGTTATACAACAATCTAGAGATAACAGTATTTTCATCACTTTTCTCATGTTCAAGCAATGGTCGCAGTCCGCTAGGGACTTAAATATATAGGTCTCTTATTTCTTCTTGTCGTGGCTTGGAAATGGGAGAAGGTGATGTAACATGTTGCATTATTTTTCGCAGTTTACGCTGCATGGGTAAGTGCCTATGACAATTCACTACTGAACACGCGATCATGGCATTCATTTTTGGCCATCAAGGATAGAGGAAAGAAAAGGGCAGAGAAATCAAATAAAGCAAACACTCGGTCGACATCCCCACATTAAAAAATATGGGGGAAAGGGGGGTAGCCTGGAGAAATAGCAAGAAGCGAGAAAAAAAGATCAGAAAACATATGAATTCAATCACTGAAGTCAAGAGTTGGACGGAAGGCCGTCTGGTCGGGATGGAACATGATGAAAATAAAATGAACGGCACCGACCAAAATAGAGATGGAATGCCGTTTCGGCTCCCACAAGGGAGCCGAAAAGGCATTCCATCTTTATTTTGGTCGGTGCCGTTCATTTTATTTTCGTCATAATTCAACCACTGCTGTGCATGGCAAAGGAATGTATCAGTGCTACAGCCGTTAATGCAGCTTGGTGCGAATGCAGGGGAAGTGTGAATTTAGCCCTCTTGCATTCCACTCAGGGTCCTACTCAAGGCAAGGGTTCCGCCCATTCCACTCAGTTTTGCCCAATAAAAAAGGCATTGTGAAATAAACTCCAATCAAACAGTCCGTTTTCATAGATATCTCCAAAGCATACCTCACTTATTTCAAGAACTTTATTTATTTAATAGATTCGTTACTTTTCCTCCCCTTGATTCGGGCTCTCGATAGTCATTATTAACAGCGGGAAAATAAGTCCACCAACTGCACAGCAGAGGGGTTGCCCAAAGCCCGTTTCCCTCTCGGACCATCCTGACGAACTCCTCTCCTACAATCGCCCCGTGCTAAAGTTTTTGAATGATTAAATTACGGCTAGCCATATGCCCTACATGTGCCTAATGACCTGTTATCGCAATCCTTCCCCGGAAGGCTCCGCAAATCCACACTAACAACCTAACAACCACCCTAGACGCTCGACCGAGATTTACCGCGTGCTAAGACACACAAAACATCTAATGCGCATGAACCACGCCGAGGAACGTTAATTGTGCTGTTACGTCCGTTGCGCACAATCACATTGTCTAAGAAAGCATTATCTTAATGCGGTCGCACAAGCAGGCCACCCGGCAAGTTCTTCTTTGCAAGGGAAATTATACCCTCTTTATCCAATGGAAAAATTGCATATGTATTATTGCTCTACTGCGGTGTTGCAGCGGCAGCTCACCGTCGTTTAGGAACTACACGCGCAAGCTGCACAATGCGATTTGTCGCGCGCGATTTGAAAAGAATCATGATTACGCGCGTCTTATTGCGTTTCGCTAAATGTTGTTGCGTGCTTTGTGCCATCACCACTACTACGCCCTAAGTACTTTGCTTTGTGAGCATTGCAAATTACTGAGTATGTCGTGCGAGCGTGTTTAGCGACACTCAGCGTGCACGTTTTTTTTTTTTTTTTTTTTTGCAATCCCTTTGAGCACGCCGGCCATAACAAAGGGAAATGGCTCTCCTACTGAGATGTCGTTGTGTGTGTAGTCGCGATAGCGCAACTTCGCCAGCACAAACAACGCAGGAAGCACGCTGGCACGTCCCAGTTATGGTGCCATTTCGACTGGTGCTGTTGCCGTGTGAAATAAAGCTGCTTCCCGCTTCGAAAGCGTGCCCCTAGAACAGTGCCGCGCATGATACTAGCATATACGTTGGATTCCTGGGGCACCAGCGCTCTGTACCAGCGACGTCACTGCTGTGCTTCGACACCCGTGGCTGGCGTCAGCTTTTTCGAGACGACAGCTCGTTAGGCATGTACACTTACACAGACATCAACCGCCTATAAAGGCTCGAACACACTACTGCTTAACTCCAGTAAAACGCAAAACAAACTAATAAAACAAAGAGACATCGAAGCTTTCCGGTGCTGCTAGTCTTGTATTCCTGACAGTTTATGTGTTCTAACAGAGTTTATTTTTTTAATGGACCACGGCTTGCGACAGTGTCAATCATTCAGCGGGCAAATGAAAGCGTGTAATTACCAATTGCGTAGGTTTTTTCTCTTTTTTTTTTGTAACCCTGCGTCCTGTCACATGCAGACATGTATATATACTACTCCCCGTACACCCAAATATACATTTGTGGCGCAAACATTGTTAAATTTAAATAGCACACAGCATGAAGCACCCGAAATAGACACTATCTATCTATCTATCTATCTATCTATCTATCTATCTATCTATCTATCTATCTATCTATCTATCTATCTATCTATCTATCTATCTATCTATCTATCTATCTGCTTTGCTTTGCTTGCTTTCCTTGCTTCAGCACCGTGAATCTCCGAAAGCGTGCTAAAAAGTGCGTTGAGGCCCATTGCAAACGTACCGCGCGAAGGAAAGCAGCGACCGTCCTTGGTAAACATTGAGAACTACCGCACAGTACGCATTGCTGGCGGTCGCTACCTCAGTCCCAAACATGCCGCCAAGCATCACAACATGAGAATTCCATTTTTAGGGCGAAAGTCTTGAATCTGCGTTACGGTCGCGTTGTCAGTTACAAAAAGAGAAGCACTTAACCGAACACGTGACGAATGGAAATGCACACACCCGATCATGTTTGGCGCGTACCCGCATAAAGCAATGCCTTTGATTTCACGCATGGCGCACACCTGCATACCCCAGCCCGAGATTTGTCTGTTTCTGCCACACGCGATCGTTACATGGAGCGAGAGCCTGCTGCGTTTTGTAATGCATAACATGTCTCACAGAAGCACGAGCACAAAATTCTAGAGCAGCTCAGCGCGAAGATCAACAGAAACCTTCAACAGCCAATCAGCAGAGCGTCCATCACAAACACCAACAGCAGCTCGGCAGAGCGTCCATCAAAAAGTTCAACAGCAGATCAGCAAACAATTCAACATAAAGTTGTACAGTAGATCAACAGAAGGTCCAATTGAGCTTCCGCTTTCGTGTGCTAAGGAAACTCTAAAAATCCCTCGTGACTTATTCCTGAAGCCTCCTGCCTACGGTTATTTCTTTATTTTTGTTTGTTTTCCTGCTTCAATTGTTCGTCAGATTACGTTAAATTTTCCTTGTGTGAAGGTTCAGTAGACATTCTCTAGAAGGTGACATGTTTTATAAGCTCTATATTTTGCGTCATTACAATCTGGAGTTTGCACCTTTAGATTATGGTTGTTTGTAGGTCCCTCACCACGGCGTAACTACCGGGGTATCTTAGCGGACGAGTTCTTTCGCTTGAAATCTCAAGGATTCGGCCTTGATCCCTAGTACGGCGGTCGCATTTTGGTGCGACACCAAGTAGGAACATTCGTGTACTTAGACTTATAGCTAGACATCAACCACGATACGCAACGACGGGCCAAAGTCCACGGACGAGCCTCACACGGAACAGTGCCACGCTATGGCGCCATCTAGAAGAACTAAGCAAAGAATGTAGCATCGCAATCTGTTGCGCTTTGTTAAGTCGCGATCGTTTGCGGATTCTGATGTGTCATGTGAATCCTAGTTTAGAAAGTCTAAGTTGCTATAATTGTTCCAGAGTGTTCAAATTCGGCATGTCTCGTAAGCATATCGCGGTTTTCCTACGTGGAACTCGACAGTTCGGTTAACCAGTAGGTCAACGGATTTACTATCCATTTTTTTTTTCTTCTTCTTTTCCTGCTGTCCTCCTCCTTGTCCTCTTCTTCTTCCTCTTTGCAGATGCCTGGCGTTTCCTCCTGACCTCTTTCTTCACTTAGTTCCGTGTCTCCTCATTGCAGACCGAGGCTCAGGAATTCCGGCTCGTCTATATTTGTACGCCTTATTCGACCTTTGCTTTTTACCAAGAGGCGCGGATGATATAAGGAAGGTGAACTTTGCTTTCGAACAACTTTTCTTGTTTCTCTTTCTGTCTGACGTATTCGACTGAGGTCTTCTTTGTTCCGGCTCCCCAGTCACTCGCCCTCAGCAGCAAGGAGTACCAACCCTGAGTGCAGCGCATAATGGAAAAACAAAAGAAGCAGCGATGGCACAAAAACGATGAGCGAGCATAGAGGAAGAACCACTCTTTCCTGAGTGTTCCGTTTGTTTGCAGCATTTCCGGAGGCAGAACAAGAGAAAGCGCGCACTGACAGCAAAGCAACGATAGCAAAGCACAAGTACAGCTCCGGCGGAACCAGGAAGAAAAGAAAAGAAAGACTCGGCACATTTTTCTTTTCAGAAATATGGCCTCACATTCGCAAGGCCGACGCGTGAAATATGAGGCGCGCGTTATTACGATATCAAAAAAATATATATTTAAAAGATAGTAAATTATCGCGAGAGGACATCGCGCGGGTGCTTACTGTTTCTTAAGAGCCGAGGCTCCTGTTTCGCTCTTTGGTCCGCATACCTTCAGTTCCCTGAGGACGCTTCGTTATAGATCAGCGAGTTGGTTTTGCTTTGCGTCCAGCGCGCCCATTTTTTGGGGGAAGTTTTCGTTGAGAGCTACAGAGTGCATTGGGGAAGCTATGTCTTCCGAGCTCCGTCTCTTCCTCTCCCAAATGGGAAACAGCTTTCCCGGTTTTCAATGCATCCCCCAAGAGAATTCGAGCGTACTCTTCTCTCATCTTCCACTCTCCTCTCCTTTTCTTTTAGTAAAGTAATTTCTTTCCGTTGTGGAGTTTTCAGATATGGTATACGCATGCTGAGCATCGCACGTTACGAGGGACCGAGAAAAAAATAGTCAGAGATCGGCCTTCTTTCGTCAGTGTCTCAGAGACCAGCACTTTTTGGGCCTTTCCTTCCTTCCTTACATTCTTTTTTTTTTCTTTTTTCGGAAGTCCTCAAACGTCCAACTAGCACTTTCTTCAGTCGCTGTTCACACATCGTCACCACTTCCGATTACCCGTAGCGAAGAGTGCTGGGTTCTTTCCGTCGCTTCTTTTTTCTTTATTTCTCGTTACAATTCCGATTTTATACATTAGTTCTTTTTTCACCGATGCGTCTTCTCTGAGTGTCCACTTCAGGAACTCCTCACATATCTTCAAGTGTGACAGACGCCCAAGACGTTTTTCTAAACCCTCAGAGCTGACTTTCTTGTTTTCCCTAGAAGGTTCGGCTTGAACTTTTTTTTGGTTTTATTTTTTCTGTACCACTGTTCTCAATGTCACCATAGCATTCGTCGCTTCCTCGTGTGGAGTGGAGAATACGGGGCACGCGTGTTATTTTTTAACAAGCTGTAGTTCAACAATCACGTCGTTTATTTCCTGATAGCGGTTCCGCATCTTCTAGCGTAACCCTACAACGCGCTCCACACACACGAGCGGCCTCTCGTCGGCAGGTGTCCTTTCTTTATTTCGTGATGATACCGCAAAAGCTCCTAACTGAGGACCTTGCATCGAGGACGTTCTCATCTCTTTATGCTTTTGAGCATAGGTGTTTATAAGCATATTATTTTCCACTATTTATCCGGACAGCGGAAGAAAAACCTCCTTCCTTACAACTGCCAGCATTCTCCGCTATTGTAACTAGCATGCTCCACTGAGAGAGATGCGAAGAGGACGCAGCGGGGTTAACCGCAAATAAACTTCCAGTTTGTTGCCCTCCACTAGGGGGGCAGAAAAAAGGGGAAATAAAAAGAGGCAAACAGCAGAGATACCAACGCCACATCAGCGGAAACGGGGCCAAGAGAAGTACGGACTGCATAATGGGGCCAAGAGGAGTACAGGGAAGAAAGGAAAAAAATGGCGGTATGGTTGAAGCAGGGAAGGCTCTGAGCAGTCGCTCACCAAGCATGCGCTGGTGAAACACTAGAAGTTGGAGTTCCTGTGCAAATGACGAATATGAACTTTCAAACGCCTAGATTTACAGAAAGAAAATTTCAGTGAGGGGAAAAAAAAATTGCCAGATCCCCCTTGCAGTGGGAATCAAGGAAATGCGAAGCACGCATCAGGAACGTAAAATGGATTTGCATTGTTGTCTCGCTATACAGAGTTTGGTACATATGAAGTTAACGAAACGGCCGCAAGAGCACCATGACTGTGGCATGTAAACCATGCCGCTCATACACGCATGTCATGATTCTAACGTTATGACTTGTCATTTACGTTCGTCATGCAGTCGTGTTGTGCCACAGCAATTTTGATATACATCCCATTAACGAAACGCGTGGCATGTAAATCATGCCGCCCATGACATGCATGTCATGCTTTTCATGTTATGACCTGTCATTTATGTTCGTCATGCTGTCATGTTGTTGCATACCAATTTTCCTACACATCCCTCTTACGAAACAGTCAAGAGGGCACCAAGACCGTGGTATGTAAATCATGTCGCTCATGACATGCATGTCATGATTTTCATGTTATGACCTATCATTTACATTCGTGATGCAGTCATGTTGTGGCATGCCAATTTTCGTATACATCCAGTTAACGAAACGCGTGGTATCTAAATCATGTCGCCCATGACAAGCATATCATGATTTTCATGTCGTGACCTGTCAACATGTTCGCCATGCAGTCATGTTGTGGCATACCGATTTTCGTATACATCCCATTAAGGAAACGGCCAGGAGGGCACCAAGACCGTCGCATGTAAATCATGTCACTCATGACATGCATGTCATGATTTTCGTGTTATGAACTGTCATTATGATTGTCCATGCAGCCATGTTGTGGCATGCCAATTTCCGTATACGTCCCATCAGCGAAACGGCCAGGATAGCACAAAATCGTAGGCGGATAGATAGATAGATAGATAGATAGATAGATAGATAGATAGATAGATAGATAGATAGATAGATAGATAGATAGATAGATAGATAGATAGATAGATAGATAGATAGATAGATAGATAGATAGATAGATACGCTCAAACTTGCCGAAGTTCGCTAAGAAATGCTTCGCATTTAAAACAATTGTAGGAAACTAAATCCAGACTGATCGAGCTTCGCAACGTTACGAGCGAGGAAGAGAAAATGTTAAGAAAAAAGAAAATAACAGAATGGAAAGTTACTCAGAATTAATGGAAAGCAGTGCGCGTGCAGGAGTAACCACATTCACCGCGCCATCGGAGTGGTGATAACAGTCAGGATGTCCCCAAGAAGTTCGGCAGTAATAAAATGTGCGCCGCTTTAAGACGCTGAACTAGAGAGTGTTCATAGGGGGGACAATATCATCACTATTAACATGGCCTTTATCTATAATCTATACAGAGTGCCGCAGGAGTATTCAATATTGTCAATATTGCTCTGTAACGTTTCCCAGCTTTTATTTGAGCCCGTTTAACTTCATCACGATTTACATGCACGCAGCTATTACTTCGGTATGTGAAAGTCCAAGAATCGCACACCAACTAACGAAAGCAAGATGAGAAGGTATATCGGTCCGGCACGTAAAAAAGCAAACTTATATTGGTATTCTGACCTCCTCGAGTGCTCGTTAAAAATGTAGAGAAACACTAGAAACAGGAGAGAAATAAAGCCAAACCAATAAGTGAAAGAAACGCGTCGGCTTATTCAGGCGAATAAGACAAGGCCAGGTGCGACACCTTGTATGAGACGAGGACATAGAAAGCTCTAAAATAAAATGCATAAAGTTTTGCCGGCACGTAACTAGCCGTCTGCAAGGTGCGTTGGGTGTGGGGCAAGGAATCAAGGGCAGGAAGACCGCTAGGGAGGAGAGGGATTGGAAGAAGAAACAAATAGAAGGCACATAAAAGTACGCCCTAAAATACGTGTCAAGCAAGTGAGACGGCATTCGTGCAAGAATGGAGTCTTTATCAACCACGAACGGAAACTGTCTCCTCGGGCAAGAACGCTCACTCCCTATCTTTCCCTTTTCTATTATGTTCGGCTGTCTCTATATTGTCCACTCGGTTGCGCGAAGCGGAGCGCGCCGTTTCGCTTTTGCCGTTTTCTGTAGCTCTGTCAGCGCCAGCAATATCGTCCCATTCTAGCGTATTGAGGATCAAACGCCCCCAGGCGGCAGCTTCCATAGAGGAGCTGGCGCCTAAGCTGGAGAGACTGGCGAAGTAGTCAAAAAAGGATAAAACACAGAACGCAACGTACAGAAAAGAACTAACAATTGGAATTACGTGAGGATGCTTCTCCATTGCTGTCGACAAGAGGGAGACAGAAAAAAGGGAGGTGGTGTTATTTCCGCGCTAGTACTTCAAAAGTTGCACGCTATTGTGGGCTTTGTTACTTCTGATGGGTCTTTTTCTGTATATGGGGCTCGAGTCCACCCGCTTTATCGTAGTTCCGGCGCGAAGTGCGAGTCACGCATTCACAGGAAGGCAGTGGCACGTTCGAAGCCAATGATGCGTTTTTCGTATGCACCGCTGCGACAGAGGCGCTGCTTGGGGGATCACGGAAAGACCGTCCTATCATCTTTGAGTAACGCTCTCTTGCTACGTTTCGTGTTTGTATTTGCGCGTCTATCGCGAGACATATAACATTCACGAACCCTGTATTCAGTGATATAGGGGTTCGGCAGCCGGAAGCCTGTTCCGGAGAGTTTCTCGCGGCCTGGTTGCTGACTCGAGAGGAGTTATTTTCAGGAGCTGTCGGGTGCCTAAACGAAGCCTTTTCTAGCTCCTTTGCGAAGAAAGCCAAGCTATAAAAGCTAGAAAACGCTAGTAAAGTCTTTTCGATATTCGCTTCTTGCTTCGAGGGCATGTCGTCGAAGCCCATCTCCGTAGTTCCGTCGCTGCGTCGAAAGTAGAAGCGGGAAGAAAGATGTGACGACTCTATTCAAATTCTTTTTCATTCACGAAAGCTGTCAGTGCTCCGAGCGTCACTCAGAATACGCTATCACCAAGATGGTGGGTTCTGGGTTGTGAAATCATAAAAAAATGGGACATATCTCGCGCAATATGTGGGAAGTGATGTCATGATAAGCAGTAAGGGAGGAAATTGCTTTGCCAAAATGTTTCGGATTCAGACAAGTGTTACGAGTAACATCGACACCTCTGCGCAAATTCAGCAGTTGTGCACGTAAGTTGGGTTTACCAAGGTCGTCGACGGCGCAGTGTTGCACAGTCGTTTACTGCGGTATCCGTGCACGTTAGCGCACAAACGACTGTTTTGTTCAAGAGGAACGCACGCTACGGTACGCTGATGTGCATATCGTAAGCGTCGCTTTGTTGGAGTCTTCCTGCAGGAGTAGGCCAAATCTGGACAATAGATCGCCAAGAGAGATGTGTTATTTACCACAGTGCTATAAGAGTAGCTAACACGCAGCACAACCGCTTGAGAACCGCTTCCCGTAGACGAATCGTAGCGTGCTTGCTTATCAGCGCGGGGGCACAGGTTCGAGTCCTGCCCCCTATTGGGTGGTATAGGTTACCTTCAGTCATTACAGCACGACTGTATGTACTGTCTGCTGGAGTTCATTAAAGTGCAACTTCATACAAATGCACAGGTTTTCCCGCGCTTAACACGGATCTAAAATGAGGCCGCCGTGGCAGGTAATTAAACACGCGTCATCGACTGCAGCCGCCGGGCTACCACACGGAGACTCACTACAGAACAAGAACGACATCATGGCGTCAGTAAAAGTTTCCCCACATCTGCCCGTCTTTATATATTTGCGTAATTTTCTTGCGAATGTATGCGACGATTAAATCCATCACGTTCGCACAGCCGAGCGCCTTCACTCCGGAGGGGAAAAAGAAAAGATAAACAAGGCGGCATGATGTGAGGCAGTAAGCATTCCGCTTTTCCTGGCGAAGTGTGCAGGTCATGTCATAAATTCTATGGAAGTACCGAAGCGTTCGTTGCATGCTTCATGGTACCTCTGAGCGAAGCCGGACACGGAGGTTGCATCTATCATTTCTAGCTCAAGCGACTTCCTTTCTGCACACCCCAAGTTGCGATTTTAGTTGATGGCCGGGGCACAGAAAACATTGTTTCTGTTGTAATGGTAACAGCACCCAAAAAACGTATCTTCCGCAGCAGCGGCAACATTTCCTACACGATCACTGGCTCCGGAGCTTCTGCACGATTACCCACGCCTTAGAACTTCCGAACTAAGCAAGAGAAAGGCCCACTGCGATCCCATTGCAGACTCTTGGAGCGACTCTAGAACACACCGCTTGCCATTCCTCGTCCTCTTGTTTTCCTTACTACTATAGTCCTCGAAGAGCGTCGCGTGCCATCATTTCTTCTTCTTCTTCGTACGTCCTCTAATGCTTCGCTCGTTCCTCAGTGCCGCCATGGCACTCAGAGCGACCTTCCCGGCGTTGCCGCGCTAATCTGCCAGACAACTTTCGCTAACGTCCATGTGTCCTGTAACGGCACCACTCTCCTTTTCCCTGTACTCTTCTTTTTTATTTCTCTGTCAACGTTCATTACACAACCACGCCGCGCACCCCAGCTGACGGAGAAAACACGCAGCCGCTCAGACAGCCGTCTCTTCGCATTTCTCGCGTCACGATGAAGCTAAACACTGGCATCACTCTCGCCGCGACCGCCTCGGCACAAACGACCACGCATTCTTTTCACGCGCCGCCGAAGCAAGCGAAGAAGCACGCTGCAGGCACGCGCAACGCCCCGGCGCCATCGCGAGCTAACGTTATCGCCGACGCGTGCCGCCAACGGCCCGAGCTGGGAAGATTCCCAGACCGACAGAATGGCGTCACTGCCGCCGCGAAGAATGGGAAGCACTCGGTCGACGAGAGAGGACGAGCCCGCGCCTCGGTCTGCGACCGCCTTATAACGGCTCGTGCATTAGTATACGGGTCGCTTGCATACCGGGCTCGTTTGGGACGCCTTGCCTTTTTGCCCGGCGCACGCGGGCTGAACTAAACGGCTCGCCAAGGTCGTTGTGGGCGGCCTTTCCGTAAGCGTTTGTGGCCGCGAGCTTTTAGCGTCGTGTTTTTAGATTCTGATCCTTCATATTTGTGCCTTCTCTAATTGAGCATACGAGACGAGCGAGACGAAAGGAGGAGGGAGGACAAAGAGATTAGTCAGGAGATAAAATCTCGCTTGTTCTCTGACGGCGGAACACGAAGAAGCAGGTGTGCAGGAAGATAGGACCACTGGCAAGATGAGATAGAAAGCAGACCCACGATCACAGTCGGTTACGTGATATCACCGCTCACTGCGTACCGAAATCCCCGCGGATGATACTTAGGGCAAGAGGTCGTACTTACGGATAAAGAAAACGTAAGGATGGCCGGTATTTTGCATTGAAAGATTATGCACTATCCAGTACTACAGATTTATCTGCCACTTACGGCCGCTTGATTCCGTTGAGAATGTCAATGTGGGCTCTCTGGCCGTTGGCCAAGCGCCAGAAATGGCATAGGCATCCGAAAACGCATCGCTAAGGCGCTCCGCGGCCCTTACTGACAAACTTCCAGGGGCAACAAATTGCGCAGGAGGAACGTTTCCTTACAAGTGTCGTGGCAATCTATAGGTAGTCCAAAAATGACCGTTAGTAAGACCCGTGGAACTTGAACGCCTACTCACGGACTATAGCCTCGGTGTCTTTTCTTCTCAGTTTCAAATATTACGTGAATGGAAAGCTATTCAGGTGTCCAAGAAAACACAGCCAAATAAAAGAATGTTCGAACAGGGACCGAGAGAACGTGTATAGAAAAATAGTTCGTTGCTGTAAAAGAGTGGCCGTAGCTAACTGCCAAATTTTATTTGTGCGTGCGCCACTTGCTTTCCGAGCTGATTAGCCAAACGGCTTTCTAAATCAACAAATACACAACCTGAGAATTTCTAATATTGAATTGGTCGGCAGATATGGAAATATACTTTCTCGAAAAACATATTCGGCTAGTATTTTTGAAGTTATCTTCTTTTTAGAGTTCAAATAGCGAGACGAGTATTAATGCAATGCGGGTGAAACTCTTATTCAATCTCATTTATATTTTTTAAAACCTCATTCTGTCCAATCCTTGTACAGGATGGAAACACAGAAAAGTGTGGCTAACCTCCCAGCTTTCCCATCCTTTTCATTCATTAGTCGGCGGCGTCTTGCGTAGTTGCAATTCTTTCTCTCTTTTTTTTGTGCTGTTGTGTAGCAGAAGATGCATGCATATCGAGCTATGCTGTATAAACTTCGTATTTTTGTTGTCTTGCCAGACTCTTTCTTTCTTTTTCTTTTGAAAGAGAGAGAGAGAGACTGAACGGTCGCGACGGTACACACGCACAGTAAAGGCCCGCCGTGTGTCGTAAGCGCGTTGATGTGAGCTGCAGTCACGATGAATGCACCTTTGCTCCGTGGTGCGCCAGAAATGATGAAAGCTAGGAGACTGGCACTTTTCGTCCCGAAGCCGCATATTTGTAAACGCGCAATGCATCATTCGCATTGAAGAAAGCAAAGGACCACGTTCTTTATTCTTTTCTCTGTTTTTTTTTCTTTGTGCTTTCTATCCGTCAGTGCCACCGGAGTCGACATTCACGTATCTCACTAAAAACCGTAATTGACTTCCTGGCGTCTTTTGTAGAGACGCATGCACGGACTCAAATATTTCAGGAATTTACTTTTTGTAAACCTTACGTGGAGGTTTCGTTTACGCTGCAGCCGGCTGCAGTGAAATCATAGGTTTGAAGCACCTTGTAGTTACCCACAGGTGCGCCCGAAATTTTTGACAATGCACTGTGCGGAGACATTCGCGAAAGCTGTAATACCTGCTCACAGACTTGGTGCAAGTTGAATGCGTCTTCAATTCTTTTTACTTTTATCTTTTCTAAGCTTGCTCCACCTTTGTCACATTGACCCACTGTCGCATGAAACCGCGTCCCGCCATTTTCGCTTCGAGAAACATAGCTTCGCCTTTCAAAGAAGCTGCTATTTCGCGCCACGACGCCTGCTGCTTTTGTTACCGTCAGCGGCTCCGTCTAATGGGCCTGGAAGTCAAACAAGCACTTGCCACTGCGAACAATGCCGGTGTTCGCCGTGACCCGCGCTTCACGGTTCAGCGCGCAGAGAGAGATTACAGGACCCTGTTTCGTGGCGGCTTGCGGAACGAGAGTGGCAGCCTGTGACCGAGAATGAAGAAAAGGTCTCTCAATAGCAGTCATTGACAGCTGTTGACACGCCACGTCGGCGCCCTGATCGTGGCACAGAGGCGACGATGTGCGGCGCTCCCTACGGACCTGGCACAGAAATAAACTGCGCGAGCCTGCACTAGCATTGTCAGGTAGTCCAGATGGTTTGTAATCAAACCTGAAGAACGTAGATGATAGATACCGTAGTTGCAGAACTTTTGAGTGGCTCAGAGAGACAGTGTTCGAGACTCCATAATAAACATGTCTCGTTCGTTGCTTAACGTTGGCGGGTCTGTGCTATCATTCTGCATTTTGTGTTCTATACTAGTTTTTATTCCTGTGTATTTCTCTTGTGTTCCTCCCGTCATGTCAGCGATGTACCAGAATAACCCCTTCCACACCATATTTTAACCTCAACAAACAGTGACTTTGACCGTAAACATCACTCAAGAACCCGGGAAATTTGGCGTTATTAGACATGAATTCAGCTATCACACCAAGTGGAAAAGGTATTAAGTATCTCATACGACTGCGCGTACTGCTACACATTTAAGTTAGTTAAAATACTAGTCGGGAATACCACACGGCACCACAAAAGCAAGAAACTGCTGATCAAGTACAAAGCGACTATATTGGTATTAGCCTTCGAGTCATAAGACGGGAACAAATGTTTATACCGAGCCGCGGCCACTCTACCGATTGATAACGCACCTATATAGGCTACACTTAGCCATATAGGTCCGCGACCAAAAAATTGGCCGCGTATCTGCGTGCTTCGCTGCAAATGTCATCGAAAGATGATAGTCTTCAGCGGGCCGTACTACGCTGCGTGAGATATGGACGCCATCTGGCAGCGCCGTCGGGAAACGTAAGCTTGTGCAGAATTCCTGGGCAACTGCCAGGTGGCAGCATGAAATCGTCGGCAGAGTCGTGCATATAGTCGCATTTTTAGCGCAGCCTCAGAAACACTGGGGTCTTTAGAATTACGTATCTATATGTTTTCTAGTGAAGGAACACACCACCTAATACTTACGTATTGATGTTGCGCCTCAGATATGCGTAATATTTGCTTTTTGATCGACAATGTTCACAAGTATGAACGCAGCTACCAGTTCAAGATGGCTGGGCGTTAGGCAAGTGCTTAAACTTTGGCCGGGTGGCTGAATCGTGTGACAGACACACAAGCGGAAAGACAGACCAAAATTTCTGCGTTCAAGTATCCCAAGAAAGACTATCGTCTTTAATAAAGAGAGACTTTGTGCGCTCAAGTGAAAGTCTAAGGCCTCGCTATGCAAAGCGGACACTGCTTCTTGGCGTCTTTGTTTGCGTGTGACGTATTAGGCGTCTTACTCGTTTCCTCTCCTATGAGCAAAGATGTGCATGTCGCCTGCTATAATCGGAATAGTCCCAGAGCATCGTGGGCACGAATAGGAGCTGTCATTTCCACGCTCGCGCTTCCTTCTTTCTCGAGCTGTCGTCCTACCGCCTTCGAGGCCAGTCATTTTCTGCGTCACTTGGCAGCCACAAATAGCCCAGCCGATGACCCACGATGCGTGAGCGCTCGTTCGAAAGCGTCTCTGTATCCTGAAAGGTCCGTCTCGTACACGTTCACGTTCATCACAGACGGCTTGCCACAACGAAACGGAAAGAAGACACGGAAGCAAGCCACGAGGCTGCCAGAAGCAGCAGCAAGCGGCGTCAGAAAGAACAAAAGCATCACCAAAGCGCTTCACTTGTCTTACCCTCATGTGTTGGCTCAAGAATGAACGACAAGCTTGACAGAGCTATGGCTTACAGAGGGTTCGAACTCTTTCCTTCCTCAGAATCATATTTATTCTTCTGTCATCTTCTGTTTCTTTATTCAACGTGTGTTTCGCGTTGCTTTGCTTTGCTTTGCTTTGCTTTGCTTTGCATGCTTTGCTTGCTTGCTTGCTTGCTTGCTTGCTTGCTTGCTTGCTTGCTTGATTTATTCTTCCGGGCCTCCACTTCCCCGCATTTTCTGGAGGCGCACTTACGTCAACCGATACAGCGAGCTCGTTCGGTATGGTCATGTGACTTCCGCCACCCATCAGAGTGTAGCGCAAATATAGTACCTCGATACGCGTCATGTCATCAGGAAGAAGAGTTTGCACAAGGAAGTAATCGTACAGAAACAGCCGGACGGATGTCAATCGACAGTCTTGACTTTGATATGTCTGGCGGGTGGCATCAGACGGCGCGGCGCTTTGCTCGCTAGTATGTTTAACACACTTACTTCTTTTTGGGAATGGTCAACTCTTGGTAGTGGCTATATGACTGCAGCAGAAAAAGGGTAGACTGCGAGGATTAGTGTTTTTTTTTTTTTTTTTGTACAGAACTTGAGCTTCACTTAACGTCGTTTTTTGACATTTGTTTTCTCATACGTTGAACCAACAATTCTTAAGGAGAACGTTACACGGTATCCTGACAGATGTTCTCACTCGCGCACAAAACTGAACACACTCCCTGATATTAGTTGTTCATTTCACGGGCCGACATTGCACAAAACCACACCAACGTTTTGATGTGTATTAGAACGCAGCACAAACGTATACATATATTCGAAGCTCCAGAAGAAACACATCCTTTTTTCTCAGCAAGTTATGGTGGTTGATCCGAAAGACGCGGGTTCGATCCCTGCTGCGGCGGTCGCATTTTCGACGGAGGAGAAAATGGCAAAGGCCCATGTATTCTGCGTTGCCAGTGCACGTTGAATAACGTCAGGTGGCCGAAATTTCCGGAGAACTCTACTATGGCGCGCCTCAGAATCATGTCGTATATTTGGCTCGTGAGCCTCAACAACTATTATTATTATTATTATTATTATTATTATTATTATTATTATTATTATTATTATTATTATTATTATTATTATTATTTCAGTAATTAAAATTATCTGACAAAATGACGTACCTCAGAAGGTCCTCTGGAATCGAAGGTACACATTTGCGACGGTGATGTGGGCAAAAACGGGGGCTTTAAATAACGATACAGAGAATCTACACAGCTGAATCAACGGCCACTATATAGAGTGCTAAACATGGCGGACACTGCCAAGTTGACATAAATAAAGAGACATGAATTGAGTAACCTAGACAATCAGAAAAGGAAGGAAGCAGCGTGTCTAACACGATACAATTCAGGTTGCAAATTTTGAGACGGGGTATGGTAAAGGAAAGGCGGGAAGGGCAAACAAACACACGCACACGCACAAAGAATTAGTACGCCGTGACAGTCTGTCACAAGCCTAAATAGCCTCCAAAAATCGGTTTGCTTCCACACACTATTGGACCGAATCAACGATTAAAGCCTTTAAAATTTTACATGCAGCCTGAAAATGTATATATCTAGGTTGTAAAGGTCATCAGAGAACAGTAGTATGAAATCATAAGATATTTGCAAAGAAAACTGGTCAGCTTTAAAGAATCAAAGTTAGAAAACACGTCGCACGCCCCCCCTCCCCCCCCCCCCTTCTTTTTTCTTTGTCCTTCTTACGTCTGCCTTTTTAGCGACGTCTTGCCTAAGAACCAGTACATTAACGGCGACACACTTGTCCTTCATGCCATCAAGCCAACAGAGGTGAATACCTGTTCTTTTCACGGCGCCGCAAATGAGGGGTCTCGACGTTGAACGTGACAAAACCGGCTTTCTCGACAATCTTGGCCGCGCCACGATTTTGTCCAGACGTCCGATTCCTCTAGCAATAATCGACGGTGAAGTAATCGCAAGGGGAGAGAGCCAACCTTGTCTTTCCTGTGTTAAGTGCGCACATTCTTTGTGCTTGTCTTTTTGCATTTCTCGCTATATTTGAGCATTATCCGCCTTCTATTTCTTTGTAATCTCCAGGTCTTAGAGGCACAATCATATTGTTGCTTCGCCAGCTTGGATGTGCAAAGAACAGCTTTTGCTTCCATTTACTCCAGTGACTTTTAAATGACCCCAGGTCTACCCTTTTAGTCTATATGCACAAATATAACCAGGACTTAACGTATCAACGGCATAGATAAAGTAATATACGGTTGTCTTTACAGAGGTATACAGCAACGCATTCCTGCTAATTTATTTTACGTTCGATGTCACACTCGGTAGAGCCTTCAGACAAAAGGGAGAATGGATAGCAAATGCGCATTTCTATGTAAATGAGCCGCGCGCTCTACTGCAAAAAATTAGGCGTAGCTCTGCTATCCCAAACATCAATAATCACAAATATCAATGTTGTCACAAACAGCTCTGTGTAACAAACACTAACGGGGCTTAGCAAAGCGTCTTCTTCCACGTGGTCTCTTTTGCTCAGTTTCTCTTTCTGTCGCTCGTAGCAAGTTGGGCTATAATCATCAGCATAATGCAATGATATGGTTCCCATAAGCGATTTGTTTTTGTTTTTGTTTTTTCAACCATGGGTACAAAGCGTAAAAGTTATGACGCTCGCCTTTGGACAATGGGTACGAAGGTTCGAATTCCGACTCGCCAAGAAAACCTATTGTCTTTTAGTGCTCTCTCTCTCTCTCTCTCTCTCTCTCTCTCTCTCTCTCTCTCTCTCTATGCACATCCTCTCCCCATTTCCCGCTCTATCCGCTCGACTCCGCCAGGCAGAGTTATGCGCTACGTTCGTCACGGCTGGAGCTCAAGCTTAAGCCGCTGCGCTGTTAAACCATGGATATTTTAAAATATCTCGGGAAAGATCAAACTCGTGCGTGGCGACAGGCCCTCCAAAATTTCTGCGCGCCCTAAGATAGGCACAGGTGCTGCCGCTTCGTGCTGCGCTGCTCGGGATATGATAAGAAACACCGCCGACTCAGCACCACCGCCCACCGTCGGTCACATGGATTGCATAAACGCAGAGAAGCCTTGGCAGGGAAGTTGCACAAAAGCTGCTTAGCAGGGAAAAGGCTACTGGGTCCAGTCACGCGAAGCAACGGGACAGTCAACCACTGCTACCGCCGAGACAACAAACTGGCGTGCGCTCTGTTTTATGTTGGGATTCCGTCCTCGGCAGAAGTAACCTCTCAAGTATGCAAACCAATAACAAAAGTGAGGAATACCGGTCGCATGCAACGTGCTCGTACGACCGGTGCTACGGCCTTTAATGACTTGCTGCTTGCAGAGGGCACTTGAAGACAAGATACCAGGGATCGATAGCAGAACACTCAAGCAATGCGTATGCTTGCGGTGACTGCACTGCGTGAATTCTGATTTCCGGTTGTACGAACCAACTTTGTATTCTTCTGGGAATACGCAGACATGAAATGGGCACATGACATGCGCGCGTGAGCGACGTGTCGGTGGTCTCAAAGAACGCCAAGAAACAAATAACTTACGAGTCCGTGAACAAAAATAACGAACAAATACCTGTATGTTTAATGTGTAATTAGTCGGGTGGTAAACTGACATTTCTCGTTATTATGTATGTAGGTTTCTTTAAACAGCTGTCAGTCGTTGTCACTAACGTCTGCGATTGGCCACGCCCGCTAACAACTGTAGTCTCTAACCAAGCGAAGCGCCAAGCTTGAACAACGAGGCTTTATTCAATACCACGTTGCCATGTTATCGAAAGCGAGCTCGCGTTGGTGCTTGCGTACGCCCCGAGGACTTGTTGAAGGGGGCGATGCGGCGGATTTTTTCTTACGCTTCTTCCTGAAAAACCCTGAGGCAAAACGAAGCATTTTGAGAGCTGCTGAAGAACCTGCGCAAGACGTTCTGTGCACACGATGAGCAGCAGCGAAAGAACCCCGCCTGCTAGATGGAGAACCTCGAGCAATAATAAAAATAATTCGATCCATTGGCCCTTATTTCCTGTCTTGTCATCGGGTCGCTGGCACTGAAGAGGACGCGGCTGTCGCCAGGGTTATTGGATCGATCCTTTTGTACTGCGCTTTCAGTGAACTCTGCTCAGACGCACGTTAAATAAAAGTAGCTGCTACCCTTTGTCATCGCAAGTATGATCCACACACTCTCCAGACTGCTTTCCGGTGGCGAAGAAAGTGGCGCTCTTTCTTTGGCAGCTATCTCGATAAAAGCACATAGTATGAAAACTAGAAGGTCTTGTATAAACTTTACAACTTGCTCTGTGTTATAGAAACTGGCCAGAAATCGAATGCTTAGACAGAATGCTCCAATGCAACAGTGCCCATTAATGCAGGTAAAAAAAATAAATAAGACATCGTGACAGCTCCACTAACGTGAAACCTGCATGGAGAGGTGCGAAGCATGCGGTAATGCGCCGGTGTTTTCCACAGGAACACGCCAATCGCTGCTAATGGGATTGCTTTACCGTGGCCATGACGATGACGGCGTTAGACGCCAACAGCCCAGGCTCGTTGACCGAAATTCGTTAAAATCACTACTGACACGACAAACCTACACATACACAGCCTGACTTCACTGCCTCCATGATCAGCCCACACAATTTTCGCAACCGAATTTAACAAATTTGTGTTAATCAATGGCATTATTCCTGATTGTTCCTGTATTTTAATATAGCGTAAAGCAGATTAGCTTAGTCTGAGCCAGTTTTGCCCAATTATACACTTTTTTTTACCATAGTTTGACCGATTGCTTTACCATGACGGGCGACAGGAGACGCCGACAGGAGACGCCGACATACCTAGCCCATAAGGTGTTTTGTACCTCGTAGGCATTCTAACATCGTAAAGTGCATGCTTGTTTTGGCGATAAAAGGTTCGCTTCAGCCTTTGCTCAGGGCTAGCTGCTCTAGAACATGGCTCAGCTGTTATCAGTTGATTGATTTCTAGGGTTTAACGTCCCAAAACCACGATATGATTATCAGAGACGCCGTAGTGGATGGCTCCGGAAATTTCGACCGCATGGGGCTCTTTCACGTGCACTGACATCGCACAGCACATGGGCCTCAACCTGTCAACTGCATCGGAATGCACCCGTCGCGGCCGGGATCCTATCCCGCCACCTTCAGATCAGCAGCCGAGTGCCATAACCACTAGACCACCGTGGCGGGGCGGCTGTTATAAAAGGACAAAAATGGGATTATACTAGAGCGACAGGAGCTGTTGTGTTCATTCAACTGTCCAGCAGCATTTATCTTTTTCCCCCAAGAATTTTCAAATAACAGTAGCACAAGAAATGCCTGCTTTTCATATTAGCAATAGTTTTGCATCCACCACTGTGAAAACAGAAACCAGTATGGTAACACCATACTAGACAGTAATGCATATTGCTCTCTGTACAGTCTTTAATGTCACAAATAGTTAAAGCATATTGTGCACAACATATACGAGACTTTATTTTATTACTGTTTATTTTTTAACTTTTCCAAGCTCACTTCTCGATTTACCGTCTTAGCACATACACTTGGAGGCAAAGGATGCCTTTCATTCCAGATATGTTGGGTAAACGACACATTCGTTTGTTTTGGTTAGTGCGTCACTATAGAAACGCGCGTGTTCACAATTCCATGAGGGCAGAATGAGAAAGTGATTAATTATCAACGCTCGTCGTCGGCCGCCCACTCGGCGCAGTGTGTACGGCGGTGGGCGGCACACCGATCTATTTTGGACAAGCACCGATGTCCCATGGTTCACCTTGCGCAATGTACAGTCGCTGGCAAGTCTGGTTAGAAATAAACTCGTCCTGTACTCTCTCCACTTGCGTCTTGTTCTTTTTTTTTCTATCCTCGCTCACAACGTATTATACTTCTTTCACGTACTGCTGGAGCATGGTGTATTAAGATTCCATAGCAATATAAAACTCCGTTCCGCATTGTACACTGTTACTTCTTGCTTTTGAAACAGCCCGTTATTTCAGCTCGGAAACGTCATTGCTTATTTTGTACAGGCCTTTTTGTTGTCTGAAGAAATAAGGTTTTGGTATGGGACTTTTGTAACTAGCGCAAAAAACAGAATGGCGCTGACAGAAATGGAAGCGTAGTAGTTGTGGCACGATAACGTATACGCAATCTACAATCTCTCCGTGTACGACAACCGCTACTGAAAATGGGGGAGAACGCGATGTCGCTTTCAACGCACGTTCAAGGGAGAAGCCAACCGCCCGAATTACAATGCGACTACGGGTGCAGACTTTGCGGAGCAACGTCATGTAGCAAGCAAGCAAAATAAGACACTCGTTACACATACGGGGACTCGCCATGCGCAGTTAACGACTATAGCGGGGCAGATGTCTGCTATGAAGCGTGCTGTACCTGGACATCGAGAGCTGCCCATATTACCCGCGTGAATTTCATATTCATCAGTATTCATCAGGCCACTGTGAATGTAATGCATAGCTGCAAACTCGCTATTATAGAGTGTCATATTTCACCCATGCATTTACTTCCCATTTGCTAGCGGCTGGCGATAAGGGAGCATTTCTTCAATACATTTAACCTTGCACTACCTTTGATGTGCCCCAGGCCATTTTCATGGTCTGTATATCGACTACTCATAGTAAAAGACCACGCAAAACGTCTTTCATGAATAGCGCTTTCTGAAAGGTTTACCGTATAATAAAGGCGCTGTGAATATTTTGCGCAGGATACAAGAGCAAAGTAATTAAAGAAATGGCTTTTGAACTTCGCTATTTATAAGAGTTGCAAATCACTCAAGGCGCTCTTCCTGGGCATTGCTTTCTGAAATGTATAACTTAACATTGGTTGGATGCTCTCTGCACTTGCCGAACGCCGCACATAAAGTTAGCAAATCAATGTCTCTATGGAAACGGGTTTCGTCTTCGCTACTTACCATACGGAAGGGCCCCACTCAAGACGTCCTCGTGGGATGTTGGTTCCAGAAATGTATAGTAGATGTTAGCAACTCTTTTCGTGTATGCAAGGTTATACGTAAAAACGCGTCTTGCCGTGGCCACTTCTCAGACTGGCAGGTAACCCAAAACGTGCTTTTGATATAACACTTTTTGAAATGTATACTATACGATGGGTTACCGCTGTCTGCACTCATGGGTTTATATAAAGCTAGACGTGAAAGGCAATGAAAAAAGCAGGAATTGTCGTTCACTGCTTAGACATGGCGCGTAACATAAAGACACATGTGGCCGTTAAATAAAAAGGTCCGTTATTAGCAAAAGCAGCAAATATACGAGCCTTCTGTAAAAAAGTATGGTTTCCAGCATACTTTGCCGGTGAGTTAAAATTATGAAGGAATATTTATTGAGCTAGATGGTTAGCTTATTAGACCGCGCAAGAAAAAGAGCTTTGCACGCTACATAATTGCTTTCCTCGTCTCCCTTTCGTGTGTATGCATTCCCCTGTCTGTAATTGTACACATGTTTTAAACGCAGAATGCTGGCAGGCATACCCATTCTGCTTTAAGGTTTTGTCGCTACGGCTCATCGAAAAGTATCATCACAATATCTTTGAACCGATTCGTCGAACCGCGGCACAATAGCAGTTTACTGTATCCTGAGCTCAAGTTAGGAAAGGTCCTCCAGTTAACTCAAAGGGACGCAGATGCTGGTATTGCTTTCACAAACGGGAAGAGAACTGGACACGGGGCTCGGAAGGATGTGAGAGTAAAGACTACAAAGCAAATGCAGTACGGGAATCATTGACACGAAATTGCAGCCGGCTGTTCTGACCTGAGGCGTAATGAGGCATGGAAGGGAGCAGCGGGTCCGGCCAGCTGCCGCCGTCAGCTCCATTAAAAGGTCATAGCGGCGTACGCCAACAAAAGAAACGAGTGATCAATACGAGCGGGGAAATGAAATTTATTTTAGGTTCTGCGGTCTAGAAAAGGGGGGAAAGCAGCGCCAGTTATTCTCAGCGCATTCGTGTGACGTGAGTTCGACTGTGTTTTAGGTGATTTTTGTTCATGTCCTGGACATGGTTTTAGTCAATTATACACTGACCTTTTCTTTTTCTTTTGCTTTAATAAGTGGATTTAAGTGAAGCGGGGATTGCTAGCGCCACTTCAAGGAGCCATTTTACAAAGAATATACTGTATTTGTAATGAAAGAAAGCTCTACAGTTTGTGCAGCCTATAGTGGAGATCATTTTCATACGCTACACCGGCACATGTACGTTATCGTTGCTCCAGTTATGTATCAAGGTGGCACGAAGTCCTTTTTTTTTTCCTTGAAATCAGTTAACGCGACCAATGATTTAAAGTAGCGCGAACCAGGAATTTCTTATACACAACTACTACAATCTTATCAGGGGTAACAGTCGAGCCACAATTGCAGTACGTGAACTAATGAGTTACAGGGTTAATATGTGTGCTTCATTTATGCCTCACAATAAGTTATGAGGAAAGCGGCAGGGCAGCTAGCAGTTCCTCGATTAAGTTTCCCCACTTAAAATTCTCTAACGTGCACGTAATTATAGTCCACAAAAGCTCTCGCTGTTTCCCCTCACGTAGAAGTGCAACAAAGCGGCACCGGTTGTTATGCAACTTGTATTAGCCAAGCGATGAGCGTCACAAAGGTTCTTACCAAGTTCGTCTCACAGGGGAAGCCTTCACACAGAAGTTTTGCAGTGCGTCAGAGCACGTCCAAAACAAAGTTAGCTGAATCCCGTCAGAAAAACGGGCCGCGACGTGCCAGAAGAGAAAATTTTAATTACGAGGAGTTTACTGCGACGTGCAGGGTTCGCGCACACATCACCGAGCGAACGGGACGAGAAAGCAGTTAAAAACGGCAATAACACGTCCCGTGCTTAAGAGCTTTAAGACATCCGGCACAACTCGCACAAGTTAACGCCTTTCCTCTGAGGATATCCGATTTCTTCAGCACAAGCGTGACGAAATAATGAAATGGTGGGGCGCTCTGCAGATGGAACCCCTTCGAAATAACAGTTTCACTCCCAGCCTCCCTCCTTCTCCCATTACCCCGGTGCACCTTAATAAACAAAAAAAGAACAGGAAATGCAATCCAGCATCTGCCCCTGTCTGGAGAAATGCTGCCTCCGAATTGCATAGCACCGATGTTCAGAGAGACGGAATGCCTTGGATCGGATTGCCGCTTATTTCGGTTCTCTCTTTTTCTTTCTTTTTTTTTTTCTTCGTGCCGCTTTCAAGTTCATGCGACGAACGTGGGCGGACTTCTAATTGCTCCGGGGCTGTTACGAAGGCTAGCGAACTTCCAAAGCACGCAGTCTGAGACGTTTCGTGGCGGCTCACGCAAGCTTGATATTTCATTTGTTTGTTTATTACTGCCGTTTATCGTTCGAAGCTTTGTTTTCGATGTGGTTTGTGTCTAGGAAACGCGACAGTGAGCAGTGTCTGAGAATCCGTGTAACAAACGGTATAGCGAACTGAGCTTTACTTTATTGCGCATGCTTTTCTTTATACGTTCCCCACGGTACAACTGTTTCTTGCGAAAAACACATTTCGAGCTAGCTTGTTCATCACGGGCAAGATCAGCTCGATCACACAACAACAAAGAAAGGCATTACGACACGTATGCGCATGTGCGTCGTCCTGCCAAATTTCGATGGAGGCAAAATTCTAGAGACCCGTATGCTGTGCGATTTCAGTGCTCGTTAAAGAGGCCCAACCAGTCGAAATTTTCGGAGTCCTCCGGTACGGCTTCCCTCCTAATGATATCGTGGTTTGGGGACGTAGAGCCCCACAACTTATTTTTGTCAATACGCCAATACCTTTTTTTAACACGCTTAGCATGATACAGTGGAGCCAGCAAGCCGAGGACACCAAAGTCTTTAGATAACCATTCCAGTCTTACTGCCGCGAAATGCTTACTCGAAAAATATGCCAGAAAAGAAGCTTGTTCACCAACTACTTCCTTTACCTGACCCTAAACATCCCTACTCGCGTGGTTACACAGAAAGACGCGGGTGAAGACAGGGAGGCTCGAATCCGGATTAGTGCTGTACACTTGAAAATAGGACTTAGCAAGATGCGAGAGAGAAAACACAACCACACTGTCCCTCAACGACGCCAGCCGTGTGCATACACACTCGGAGGCGAGATTTGCGCCATGTGCGTTGGACGGAAATTTCTCGTTGACAGGCTTGTAAAAAAGCGTCAGGTGTTCAAAACAAGCATGCATTACACGGGCGGTATAGGAAGCCTCGAGTTTCAAACTACCCTCATACCCAGATTGCATTCATGCACGAAAGTGATGAAGGATAGTAAACAAGAGACAGATCCATATTGACATGTTATGGAAATGTACGTCTTCCACCTTTGTCGCCAGTGGCACATATGCCACTCGCGAAACATACGGGCGTAAAACAACCACCACCCAATGTGTAGCATCAATTTCATAAAATTATCAGAGACAACATTCCTTTGCTGCCTCACTGCTCTCGGTGGCCCACATTACGCCGCCTGTTTGTGCGACAAATGTAAAATAAATTTATGTTTACCTTATTATCACTATGACGACAAAATGAACAGTAACGCGAATTCAGAGCCAAAGAAATGGCCAAATTCCGCTGTCCCTTTGTTTACAGTTTCGTGCCTGCCGACGTGTCAATTCTCTTTCTTGACAGTCGTCTCACTTGTCATCGTGCCTGCCACTGGAAACTTGAAAAAGCTTTCAGAACTGGCTCGAGGGCGTGCGAAATTTTAGAACACTTTGCGTATGTTGTCTTCAAACGAAGCCGCTTGACGAATGAACTGTACTTCCGTTGGGTTTGTATGTGTTGGCGCCCTAGATTTCACTGATAATCCGGTTTCAAGACATGCGAGCACGTTTGCGGAGATTCTGAGCGAACTAGCACAGCAGAGTGCCGGCGCGGTGCTGCAATAACCGCGGATATTCCCTTTGGGCTTGAAGTTGACGTTGAAATCTCTCGCCCCGTCCTCATGTCAAAGACGCGAAGTTCAGTAGTCCTGTTTTCTTTCTTGTTCTTTACCGATGTAAAAAGTGGCGCGACTGAAGCCGCTGCCTGTAAGCCTGGTGTTTCTAGCTTGTAGTTCTACAAAGCAGGCTGATAAGATCAGAGCACGTACTTGACTTCAGCCAAACTGAGCCAAGCTAACAATCACAGTTAGTTATAATCTATCTATCTATCTATCTATCTATCTATCTATCTATCTATCTATCTATCTATCTATCTATCTATCTATCTATCTATCTATTTCCAAGGTGCTCGGCAGGGTTAGCTTTATGCATTTATTTGACCATACATGAGTAGCAACAAAAACATTACAGTACACCCACACATTTGCCTAAGTAGTTTTGGCACGTACTTGCGGAAAGTCCCCCAAGGTTGCAGTGAAAAATGCTTCTCCTTTTTGTTTTGTTTTAAGTGTATGTGTGTGTGTGTTCTTTTTTTTGTTTTTTTTTTGGGGGGGGGGCGGTGTTTGACACATTCCCGACATGAATCTTGATTATGGATTCCGGTTATAGCTGTTAGATGCGTGCTTTTGGTTCAGGAAAAAGTCGCTTGCGTCACACTGCCCCAAGGGGGTTATGTCAGCTACTGCGTACGAACTGTTTGCTTTTCTGTCATCTTTTCTGAAAATTGCTTGCTACGAACGGTGGAGAACATTAGCAGATGCAGCTGCTAGTCACAATCGTGACATTTTTATTGAAGGGGGCATATAGTGTTTAGAACAGCAGTATGCAATTCAGCAGAGTGGGAAGGGAGTAGGATGAAGTAGGAAAGGCAAGCAGGCTAGATATAGCTGATCCCAGTTGGTAGCCCTGCACTGGGGAAGAGAATAGAAGGTCAGAGAGGATAAAGGGAAGATGATTACGATGCCAGCTAGGACGCAGCAGTTCCGTGCACGACGTCACAGACGGTCAGTAAATCCAGTATCCCTGAGAAATTGCAATTCCCGTGATAAGCGTATGCGTCTGAAATATGGATTTTGGGTTGGATAAAGCAACCTGTACTCCGTGATATTCGCGGGAAGGAGTCCCGGGAAAAGGATAACAAATTCAACTTGCATATGTACCTTAAAGATACTGTGCATTTGTACAGAAACTCTACGCTACTAAGCCTTACACAGCCTGCGTATTGTCAATAAATTTTTCTTTGTCACTTTCATTTCGGTAGAATTTAAGGTTATACGTCACGCCGTCCATTTGTGTTGCACAAACCCCCACATTTATTCTTTGTTTTTTCTTGTCGTGTCTTGTCTCTATAATGTTTCTCTTTACCATTTCTCCCCTACACAGGGTAACCAGCCGGTCTCAGCATTGGCCCTATCTTTCCGCCTTCCTTCCTTCCTTCCTTGTTTCCTTCATTCATTCATTCCTCGTCCTCCTCCTTCCACATCCAGGCCACATGCCCTTGCCAGAAATTTTCGCGCATTGAGAAGAGTGTCCATTGTCACCTCCATGTTTACCGGGTAGGACGCACAGTCAGCAGCACTGCTGCATCGTCTTTTGCATTGAGCGCCTGGACGCCGGTAGCGTTCTATATCCTTCACGCAGTCACCAGTGTTCGCCGACAAAAATACTGAGAGCCTTGGCTTACTGTCGCCTTTGCCATCTCCTTCAGCTATGGCTGCTGACGATTACACCCGATTTAGAGTTTCCTTACATTTATTTACCGGGATTTCGCAAGCCAAAACCACGAAATGATTACGAAACACGCCATAGTGGAGGACTCCATATGTTTTGACTACTTGGAGCTCTTTACTTGCACTGGTTACGCACAGTACGCGGGCCTCCAGGATTTCCGCCCCCATTGAAAATGCGAGCGCCGCAGCCGAGACTGAACCCGTGTCTTACGAGTGAGCATCCAAGCACTATAACCACTAGACCATCGCCACAGACAGTTTTCTTTCATGTAAAAAGCGAGAGAGAAGCACAGCAGAATGATGGGAGTTTAATCAAGCATGCGCTCAATCGGCTACTTAACACGATTAGTTGAACCAACTGGTCTAGCTTACGAACTAGTTAGAACTACTGGGTACTTACGTAGATATTTCAGACATCACGAAGAGTGCGAGATGATGATCACAAAGAAAACATCGACTAGCTGGCAATCTCGCCTTTTTATATCTCTCTGCGTACTTCGAAACAAAAAAAAAAAAAGAAGAAATTGGAAGAAAGACGATGTAAGATAGGCGCTGCAGCTATGCCGCCGTCCTAAGCCTCTGTAATTTTTCTATATGTTTGTTTTGCTGCTCTGTTCAGAGTTTTGCTTATACAACACGGTACAAAATTTCACTGGGACAATTTGGTCCAACTTTCTTTTTCACAGATGCTGTCAAATGAATCGGTGAGTTATGCGAACTGATGGTTTTACATAGCTTTATACATAGCTTTACAGCATGCTGAACAGCGCCGTCATTCCTCATCGACATCAGAGCACCTCACATCTTTATTATGATTGATGACACGAGGGCTGCAGCCCGAATGCCTCGTTATCTCATGTGAAATACTTACGCGTGACATCCATCTTCGTCAAACGTGATCATGGCGTAATAAGAGTACATTGTATAGCCATTTAAGCCCCATTGTTTCTAAGAAAAGTAAATAAGCGCTTGCAGTCGGCGAGAACTCACTTTCTCCGTGCGAGAGCTTTAGTCCCACAATGGTCTAACAAAAAATGTTGTTAGTTAACCGTCTTTTCTGGGTATCAATAAGAAAATTTATTGTTATCGATGAGCTGCAGCAATTAGTGACTAACTATCTTTGGTTGTACGTTTCGCTTTGCAATCTGTCCTTTCGTTTTCGTGGTTTGAATAAGCATAAAAATTCCGCCAGATCCCACGCACTGTGGGAATCGAAGTTATGCAAAGCAATTCAGAGACGAGCTAAATACAGCGCATCGTTTGGCTTTCAGCTAGGTGTCACAAGGCGGATCGATGCCTTCGGGCAAGTGGTGTGCATGACGTGGACTCATAAAGTGGAGCTCATATTCCGGCGTTACGTAGGCACGCACATTTGATCACAGACGTCAGTCTCATCGACCAGAAAGCCAAACTACGATGCTCTGCAAGCAATGATCGTAAGCTGCAATCATTACCGCGCCCCTGCAGCATGAAGTACGCTAGACCAGAAGTTGCAAGCAACATACGCAATGATCATTACGTTGGTTATGTAATGGATAGTAAACACGACACAACTGCAGCCAACACTATGGAAACACTATATAGTAGGCGCTTCACCGACATCAACCAGTGCTAGCCAACATTACACGACACTAACCGACAGCCATTCTTATACAAAACTAATTAATAGCCAATATTATAAAGTGCTAGCAGCCAGTAATCGTAGCCACTAGTGAAAACGAGTATGTCTTGGCCAACGACTAGCTACCACTGTCCAACTTCATCGAATAACTCATAACTCATACGATATGCATAACTCCATATTTATTGAGATGACCAAGCATTCATGTTCTCAGTGCTTTCATGTCATGCCAAGTTTATATACAAGTTTAAGAAACGACCACGATAGCATCAAAACGTAGGAGAATAGATAGATAGATAGATAGATAGATAGATAGATAGATAGATAGATAGATAGATAGATAGATAGATAGATAGATAGATAGATAGATAGATAGATAGATAGATAGATAGATAGATAGATAGAAGCAGTTTGCCCATGTCTGTGTCAAAACAAAAGAATTCTCCAGGCAGGTACCTTAAAATAAATATATGGCACTGAAAAGAAACGAAAAAAAAAAATGCTCTGCAAGTCTGCCTTTGCCCTGGAGTTTGATATTGAAAATCCCGATTCGGGCAACAATGCGAGTTCTATGAAGCATATAAAAACGCTTAAAAGAACTTCCCGATGTAAGTGCGTCGCGAATGACTTCCAGAAATTATTTCGCCTGTGGAGCCTCCCTAGCCTTAAGTCGGCCCAAAATAATCGGCGCTAAGGTTTCGCAAAGGGCGCCTTCATCTGACACGTCATTGTTGAGACAAAACGCGAACACTATAATTTATGAACTTACCTTATAATACCAATAAAAAAAGCTAACTTGGCGTTAAACCATGTGTAAAGAAAGAACGTGAGAGTTGTGGCGCAGCCATTCAGTATAACATGAACCAGCAGAAATAGTAACCTGCTGTCCACATTGACGTGGTCCCACATTTACTTACAATACATACGCAAGATTTGGACCGCCCTCGACCAGTGGAAATAACAAAAAATACCGGCGCGGTTACGCCTCTTATAGTTAATCCTTGATTTCGAAAGAAATCAGGGAGTCAGCATTGGGCTTCCTCTTATTTCTTGAAACATCTAACAGGGAAGCTCTTTAGGGGCTAGCGCTATCCGCCGCCGTGGTGGAGCGTTCCCTTGCACTCAGTCCACTGCCGCGATCGACCCACTCTTGCCCTCAGCCAACTGCTACACGACAGCAATTATGCGCAGGCACAGAGAGAAATGAAGTTCTGACTGTGCCGGCGGGTGGGAGGTTAAAAATCAAGGAAAATCATAGAAAACCGCAGGGAAGACAGGAGAGCCAAAGCTCCGCTGTTTCAGCAGATTTCATACTGGGTGGAACTGCCTCCTAGTTTTCCGTCTCCTCTCCTTGTTCTTCGCGAGTGAGTGAGTGAGCGAGTGAGTGTCCCCGCTACGAACGGAAGGAAGGAAGGAAGGACATAATAGAGAGGGAAAGGCAGGGATGTTAAACAGTGTAGGACAACCGGTATGCTACCCTGCACGAGGAGAAGGGGACGGGGGAGATTGAAAGGTGAAAGGCTACGAACGGTACTCGCAACTGCACTTCCGAGGTAAAAGCACATAATGGCCCGTATCAGTGCGCCGAAGTGGTGTTGTTGTTTTGTGGGGTTTTACGTCCCAAAACCAGTTCTGATTATGAGAGACGCCGTAATGGAGTGGCTCCGGAAATTTCGACCACCTGGGGTTCTTTAACGTGCACTGATATCGCACAGCACACGGGCCTCAACATTTCGCCTCCATCGAAATGCAGCCGCCGCGGCCGGGATTCGATCCCGCGACCCTCGGATTAGCAGCCGAGTACCTTAGCCACTAGACCACCGTGGCGGGGCGCCGAAGTGGTGTGCTTGATATGAATTCCCTCAACAGAAACTTGCGTTAACAACAACCACATGAATGAAGTCATCGTTATAAGACACTTGAAGTCTCCTTTACGAGCCCTCCGGGTTTTTTTTTTTTTTTTTGTCGTTCATGAATCTGCTTCTTAAACCAATCGGGTTATAGGCCCAGATGGAAGTAGCGCTGGCTGCGGACAACTTAATATGATTTGCTCGTGGAACGCCGCGTAATATACCTTTATTATCGATTGGCACGAGTTCGCGTACTGTGCATATGAATGTTTGTGCCAGCGCTTGCAGGTGGTGAAAGAACAAAAAAGGTCGCGCAATGTGGTAGGTCGTTTATCTAACGCTACGCAAGAAGGCGAACTGCTTTAACGTAACACTGGCTTTTCTTTCTATGTATAATGTTATATGCCACATGTATACCTTGGAGCTCCTATTAAGACGCAATTAGTGAGCCTGAAAGGACGCTGCTGGAGCTGTTGCTGCAATTAAGTAGGTAGGCAGCGCACCTTGATTAGTCGTCTCGTTCTACTGCGACGCTTGAGCGCTGTGTCGCGGGTGGTATTTACGCGGCGATTTGCATGAAGAATGAGTTATTCAATCTTTATCGGTCGGAATCAATGTTAGAGAAAATGCTGTCAGTGCACGAATTATTACTCGCCGTCTTCTTTTCTTTTTGCTCTAAGAGTGGAAGTCCTCAGCAACGTACTTAGTGGGCTTCCTTCCTTCCCTTTGCAATTAGCGCAAGGCAGCAGCATCGCGTTGCGAATTTTGGTTTCAAGAAGGACTACAAAATTTGTAGTCGCTTTAGTCGTTGCATAGCGTCTGTAACCTTTCCGCGTGAAGAGCTTTGCTATGGATGGAATTCGCTTTTTAATAAAAACTTCTGCAACAGTTTTCCCGAGTGGGGAAAGTGTGGAAACGTGGAGTGTTTTCATTGCCCAAGCATAGAAACACGCGCTCGCTGGCTTATAAGTGCGCTCTGGCGTATGAATGATGAAGACCTACTCCATGCCGGGTTAGTTTCCATGTTTATAGGAAACAAAAGAATTATTTTTTGACTGCTTTCGCATTATGCTGGTGTTTAGAAAGCACCTTTGAAGCTTCCGAGCTTTCTAGTGACGTGCGACATAAGGAAAACAACTTATAATATATTCTGCCCTGTGGATCAACAAAACTTGTGTCCGTGAGTGCACTATAGTTGCTGATGATAGTGACAAGAGCTAGGCACGCTACTCTGACGGAGTTCAGAGCGAGAACTTTTGATGGTTATGTACACAGTGGTAATATCCTGTCGTTCTCAGGTCATGTTAACATAGTCACGAGATAGTGTGCACAGATACTACCAGCGCGCTCCGTGCGCGGAGCATCTGTACATGAAAGGGTATTGAAATTGAAATGGGCTGCAACGGCCGCATGCATAATTACGTGGACATCTACTAAGCAGCGTACCTGTGCTAGTTATTACCTATGGCGCCGTGCGTTGTGAGCGTGTCACCGTTAGTGCACTTATTCAATGCCTGCTTGCAGCGGCACGGCTGTCAGCCCACACTGTGACTCCAGTGAAGTTGCTGTAGTTGCTGATTTTAATCCTGCTGCTGATGCTCTATAGCAGTGATGTTTTCCTCAAGGTATACCATTAGTCAGCTCGACCGAGCTCACTCGTACTGAAACTCACGAATATCCCTCTCAACCAAGTTCACTCAGATTCAAACTCACAATAAGTTCGCACAGCCAACCTCACTCAAGTTTGAACTCACGAAATTTTTGCTGAGCTGGAGTTACTCAAAGTCATACTCAAAGGTCGGTCTGACTTTGAGAGAGTCCCAACGAGTCTGAGTGAGTAAACTCATGAGTGAGTTTGACGACATATGGTCGTGATATATTTACAGCGTATTCGAATTTATATGCTGGCAGCACTGTATTTCAGCTAAGATACTATATAATTATTGCCTTGCAATCAGAAGTGTGTCGTCCGTCGTCACTAAACTAACAGGTCTTGGGGACGTCTTTTAACATCTAGCTTCCGTGTATGAATGATGCACTTAGGATCCATCGCCTATTATTTCTTGACTCTCCTTGTCACAAGTCAATGGCTCATACGCTTCAGCTGCTTCGAAGAGATGAACAACGAGAACTCCTCTGGGAGTTGTATAAGCGATGCCCAAGCGTTTTCTTCAGGTCATCTGTCGTTTCGTCATCGTATAATGCTGAACTGAAGCGAGCGGTGCGCTCTTTGTTCTCGATGTCGTCCTATGCCACACGCACGTATTCTCTGCGCTTGATCCGCGCCGCGGCCCCCTCTGAAGCATTCTTTCAGGGCGGCAGCGGCATGGTGTGTCAATTTTTTTTTTCGCATTCCAGCACTCGTCAGTGTCTGTAACGGCCCAACGAAGAACGCATTGCATGACCAACGAAACGCTTCAGGCACGCAGCGTGTTTGGCGTGAGATATCCGCAAGGACTGAATTTGTCCCATATTATTGCCGGATTGATATGGTGTCCTAGAGAAGGCTCTCATTTTACCATCATATGATACCTAAACAAAGCTTTCTTTAAAAGTGTTCTCCTTTCACCTTCGGTTTGTACCACCAGTGCGAACACATTCATAAGGCTAAGGCATATTCACATTTTCCAAGCATGGGATGCTTGGCCCCGTGAGTAAGACGTTCGGCTTCTGACCGTGGGGCCGTAGGTACGAAACTCACCACCCCCAACTGCAGAGTTTGCTTTGTTTGATACATTTATTAGAGCGAAAGGCTTAAGTGCCCCACGAGACCCGGAATGCGACCACCCGGCAGTATCGGCAACCCAAGTGGCGCCAAAAATCGAAACGTGCCTCTCATTCATTTGGTATATACTATAATCGCCGTGGCAGGGTACAAATGCATATGATTAACATAGCTGATAAGTGGCATAGCTGATAGGGATAAGTAGCTGATAAGCGGAATTCAATTGTGGCGTATACCCGCATCCTTCTGCCAGACATTTTCGGGTATGCGCCACATTTTATTGAATGATAAATATTCACAGACTAAAAATGCGGCATGGCTTTCGCCGTCGCCTTAGCTTAAGATAAGGTACGGCTCATTTTTTAGAGCCATTTGTCTTACATTAGAGATGGACACGCAGGTTTTTCCTTGTGTCGGCTTTTGCATTTAATATTTTAATACGACTAAGACAGAGTGGTCATCTCGACCGGCTGGGGCAGCTTAGCGGCTACGCTGTTGGCTTACAAATCTCGAGGTCGCAGGACCACGACGGCCGCATTTCAATGGAAGCAAGAAGGGAAAAAAAAAACACCATTGTACTTAGACTTAGGTGCAAGATTAAGAATGAACCCCAGGTGGTCAAAATCACTCCGGAGCGCACCACTACAGAGCGTGCCTCATAATCATACCGAGGTTTAGGCACGTAAGACCCCGTTCATCATTGTTATTACCGATGTTGTTGGATGAATCATGACACTGGCTTGCTACCCGGCGCGGATAAAAGCATAAGTGGGCTGAGGGAGAGAGAGAGAAAGAGGGAGGGAGGGTGCTAATGACGATGACGGTTAATGAATAACGATGATGTGCGACACGCGTAAATGATATGCATAAACTCACCTACCACTCAATGTAAGGCAAGCGCCTGCTTAATCAATGCAGGCGTCAGTTCCATAGCGCAAAGACGAGGCCACCGTGTGTCAGCGACGTCAGAACCTATTTCTCGCGAACCAATTCACTGCGTGGCTCTGTCACATTCTGCTGCGAAAGGAGTCTGTCATCCAAAGCAGACAATGTGGCGCTAAATGTCTCGTGTGCTGTGCCCTACAAAGGCCTGCACATGATGGCGAGTTGGACTGGTTGGTCGACGTTCATCGCGGAGCAAATAACAGCGTAACAGGTTGAAGAGAGACAGTAGGAAAAAAAAAAGACACTATCTCTTACGTCTGTGTCAGCGCTTGTGTCGTTTACTTCTACTCTCTGTGTTCTAACTCGTTGCGTCGTCATTTATTCCACGATGACGTCAAAGAGTACGCGTGAGATTATTTGTGGTATGCCACGTTCTCCAAATGTCCTCTTTCGCAGCCCATTTTAGGAAGGTGCCAAGAGCATCCCAAATCCAACCTGTGTAGTAAGGTCGCATGTGGTGCAATCCTGAATCCTAAATCCGGGCATAACGTGAGTTAAGCTATGATCATCAAGGGCTCTAAGATAATAATCAGAACATGGCCTTGGCTGTTCTTCGTGGTGTATGGACTACTTGTAACTGCAGCATCACAGGGCAACAGGGCAATGAAAGTATTTTTGTGCTTCTTGAGGACGGCGGGTTTGAGCCAGCGCCTGTGACCGACGACGCCATCCTAGACGTATCTTTCGTTCTTCCCCCTCCGCCTCTCTCTCCCTCATCTAGCGATTCCTCTTTCCGTATCACTCAGCGTAGGGTAGCCGAACGGACGCCTTTCTGGTTAACTTCCTCGTCGCTCTGCTTCCTCCTCTCCTCCTCCCTTGCAACGTCAAGATGACAGCTGCTTTGCAATTGCGGTCTGGGTGATAACGATGTGGGTATGCCAGAGGCGCTGTATTGTCGGCGTACGTTTCATTGTTTGAAAGCAAAAGTTCGGTCAGGGTTACCGATGCATCGAGAGAGGATAAGGAAAACGAGCCACCTCGGCGATGTTCTCATTATCGCTGACGTTACGTGGAAGGCCTTGAAAGGTCGAGCTAAGGTCGGCGCCCCATTCTCTGCTTCCCCGCCGTAAGACCCCTGCCAGCTTGAATTGATCTCTCCCATAGAATGCGGCAATGAGATGGAAGAAGATAAACTACGAAACCTTGCGCGTTCGCTTCTCCTCGGAAGAGTCCCGCATGTCGCAAGTATTAAACTTGCAGCACCGTTCCTACACCTTTTCCACTGTTATCATGTCTGCGATGAGGTGTTCCATACGATATCTGACAGTTTAGATTTTGTGGCTTATTCCTGCATGAAACTTTGGTTTCTTATGTGACAGTGTTCGCCAGTTGTTTTCTTTTGTTTTGTTTGCTTCTTCGTTGTTTGCATATACAAGGGAAGGTAGGACATACGATAGAGCCCGTTGTTTCAATGCATAGTTAAAAGTTCCGGCTTCCGGTTTTCCCATGAACACGCACGCGTTTATTAGCTGCAGGTATTGGTTCTATGGGTGTTTTCACCACTTCTCTGAGAAATAGAGCTCGACGTATAAAGATTTCCAAGAGTAGAATTAAGTCGACGTCACGTGCACCGATGTAACGATGTGCTATTTTTGACAATACCCACCGTAGAATCTCAACGACTAAGGTTTTGTCCATGGTTTTGCGCAGCTGTAAGCTCGAGGACACGCTTTCCATTCCCAGCCACTGCGGGCCACATTTAGAGGAGCGCGACAAAGAAAACCACTCTTGCACTTGTAATTACGTGAGCATTAAAGAGATCGATATTAAGGCAGGCTGCGTCACCATGACATGCCTTATAATCAATTCGCCATTTTGACATGCAAAACACGAATAATGGAATATTCTCGACACCAGTAGCTGCAGTGCCCTTCTCTAGCCCCAGGGAAGCACGCTTACTTCCATTCATCGTTGTGAATGAAAGTGCAAGAGGGCTGCACCCTGTGCCTTTGCTGGCGTCGGCAAGAGAGCGTCTACGCCGACAGAAATGATTAATTGACTTGTTTCCCGGTGACTTGCCGCGTCAACATCATCGTCGCAGCAAAAAACGCTCCCGAGAAGAGGGAATTTTGCGACCGCGCATTCACAACTCAGTATTTAGCTAGGTGCACGTACAAACACGACACGGGCACGGCGCCGCCATATAAGCAAGCAAAAACCAAAAAGAAAGTGAAGCTACGTGCGCACGCGAGAACAAAGTACGAAGGTTCGAAACAACTGTGGCGTTGTTGTACCGCGCGCATTCATGAAGTTCTGCTTTTCTGCACAATAGAATGGTTAATAGTATTCTGATTGTCATTCGTGTTACGTCATCATCATCATCAGCCCATATTATGTCCACTGCAGGACGAAAGCCTCTCGCATTGTTCTCCATCCTTTCCTGTCCTGTGCAAGCTGATTCCATTTGATACCTACGAATTTCTTAATTTCGTCACTCCATCTTACCCTCTGTCGTCCACGGCTGCGCTTACCCTCTCTTGGTATCCATTCCGTCATTATAACTGTCCATCGGTTGTCTAGCCTTCTCATCGCGCGACCTGTGATTACTGGCAAATCCATAAATTTGCTAATTATATGCCAGGTAAACAAAAATTTTGCTGTACGATATAGAACACTTACAACAAGGCGATGAAGAAGAAAGGAAGGGCCATCCGCGTTCTCTTCTGCGCTCGAATTGCGACAATCGCCAGAGCGATGCGAAGGACGGTTTCAGTTCGAGCCACAGAATGTATGTGCGAGTCGAAGGCGCAGTTGCTCGCCAGAGCGATTTCAAGAACGCAAGAGAGAGCACGTAACCGCATCCTGTGTTAAAAACAAACAAGACATGCAGGCACCAAGAAAGAATCGCGCATGCAGCCGCTGCGAACGTCAAGCCAGCACCAAACCTTCGGGAGTCACGTCACGTGACCTTGGCCTCGCTCCGAGGTCGGGTGAGCAAGCGCTTCAGAGCGCGCTGAACTGGAGCGTGGTGCTCTGAAATAACCTGCCATTTGTGTTCAGCATTCATTTTGACCAGCCGAATGTAGTGATCATGGCCAGAGTGCTTCAAAAACGACGCAGATCCATTATTTCTCGTAAATACTGTCACATGCGCGAACTACGCAGATCCTTGAAATATAGCTTGACGAGAGTACTCGTCAAAGGCTTTCTCAGCTCACGGCATATTCATTTCGTTTACGCAACAAGCTGAAGAATCGACATCATTGTAATAAATTTCCATCGCTCTATCTTACTTTGTTCGCGAACACATCTTGCATTTCGTAACAAATTGCCATTCTCCCTTTCCTTTTCACTTCGTTACTCCAACATCCCAGCGCTTTACAAGGGCGCCCGGCGCAGCCAGGTCGCCTGTCCTATTTTTTCGCACAAAATGAGCTCGCTCATTCCGTGACTGCGCACTAATTTCCCTTGGCACTGCATCGCCATTCCAGCGTGTCAGCCAGCCGCGTAACGATACACAGCTATGCGAGCGAGCTGAGTTTATATTCTAGAAAAGAATGTCAGGACAGCTCTCTTATTCTGCTCGCGGTCCCGCAGCGAACAATGGGGCCTTGTTTGCGCGGGCCCTTTTACCATTCGCTAAATGCGTTCGCGTACTCCGGTACCTTCCCTGCCACCACCAAATGCAAAGAGGGTGAGGGAGGGGGTAGATTTCGTGGCATAGTGGCCACATAGGTTACTCCGGCAGCTCGCATTTACCGTAGTCACTGGTACGCCGTGCCGAATGAGCACGCGCATTCTTACGGTCATGCCACTTAATCGCCCTTGTCACGACAAAAGCAAGGGGGATTATTCCGTTGCTCCGCCACGGGTTCTGCGGCTGGGCTGTTGCGCGTGGCTGTGTGTTTGGGAGTGTGCCGTAGCGTTTGTAGGCTGGCGTTGCGCAGTGGTGTTTGTATGCATCTGTCGTGTACACGCCTCGCATGAAACGAAGCCGAGAAGCGTCTTTGTCCTCCGAGGCACATTCCTCCATGTCTAAGAGCCAGAGGGGGCCGGATTCCCTCTGTGCGAAAGAAGTGACAGGAATTGTTTCGGCAACATTAAATCAAAACAGCAGCGGAGGTACTCTAGCGTGTTCTGTGGACAAAGGACGCGTATGAGTGCCCTCGATTCGTTCTTCGTTTATTTTATTTTTTTGCGCTGTGGAATTCTTGTGCAATGGCATACGAACTCGCCTAAACCTTGACGTAAGTAAGCTTTGTGGATGTAGTAAGCGACCAAAATTTCCCCAAGTTAAATGTTACAAAGCCGCAGAGAAGATTAAAGTAACAAAGAGTTATGCGCACAAGAGATAGTTATGTTTCAATGAAGAATAAATTATACAATTAAAAAAAGGGGACTTCCTGGGCATTCTTTAACATATCTCGAACGCACTTCGCCGAAATTTGACGCCTTTGCTATATCCCAACAAAAAAGAATTCGGACTATCGAATTCCTCTTTTATTTTTTCTTGCTGTTCCCAGACAGCACCAAGTAATATACGTGTGTGGCACGAAGGGCAACTTCCGAAGCCCACATGACTTTTCCTGCTGACTGAACATTTAATGCGAACTTCTAGTACTATGTACATAGGTCAACAAAGTGGGAGCTTGGCTGCGTTTTTGCATACATGTGTTATGAGGAATTTCCTGGAATCGAAATTTCAGCTAGCTTTGGAGACTGGGATATGAAACATAATTTTTAGCGATGTTCGCAGAGAGTAATCGAGCACATATCAGCCGCAAATTCTTGAAAGCGCAATAAACGCCCCGCCACGGTGGCCTAGTGGCTATGGTACTCGGCTGCTGATCCGAAGGTCGCAGGATCGAATCCCGGTTGCGGCGGCTGCATTTCGATGGAGGCGAAATGTTGAGGCCCGTGTGCTGTGCGATGTCAGTGCACGTTAAAGAACACCAGGTGGTCGAAATTTCCGGAGTCCTCCACTACGGCGTCTCTCATAATCAGAGCTGGTTTTGGGACGTTAAACCCCACAAATCAATCAATCAATCAATCAATCAAAGCGCAATAAACCCGTGTCATCAGTTGCCACGCCAGCCCCTCTGCCAGAGAATCTGATAAATCATGGCAATCCGGATTACCCCAGTGCGCTCAACTATGTTAACGCGAGCATTAAGGTAGATTCAGGCAGCGGCTATTCCACAGGTGTTCGGCGAATGAGAGCGATGCCGTTTTCACGTTCTAAATAAATAAGTTCCAGGCCATATCCGCTGCATTAAGAAGTGTAGTAGTGTAACATATTTATTTCACGGTTAGACCGCCGCCTTTGTGCTGCGTTGGAAGTACGCGCCGCAGCCGGGTCATGGCTGCGCGAAATACGCCGTAAACATCTCCCATGTGGTTCTCCATGAGTTTCCACGATACTGCTGATTTCATTACAAAGATAGGCTTGTATACCCCATTTCCTGCTTCCATGGGAGCGTGCTGCCTTTCCGCTCGAGCCCGAAGTTACATAAGCGCGCATCACGGGACGGATGGTCAGCAAGGGACACGCAAACTCGCATCTACGTCTCATCAACACCGGCTGCAACAACCGCCTACATTAGCGACGCCTCTCCTGTCGCAACAGCCTACACACAGAGAGAGAGCAGAGCCGTGCGGCGATGGCGCATTCGAAGTGTCCCCCGTGTCTACTCGACTCACGCTTTTGCTCGTCGTCGCTTGTCCTCCTCGCTGAATAATGCAAGGACGAGCTCTTCCGACCCGTCAGGACTCGGGAAGCGAGCACGTGCCGCGCCTCTAGGCGAGCCTGCGTCGAGATGGGCAGCGAAACTCGCGAGACGCTCGCCGACAATCACATTCGCCGCGAGGGCCTGCATGCCCGCGAGACAGAGGCGAGCAAGCGACGACGCTTGTTCGTGACCCCGCCGGGCGTTGCGAGCGCACGGAAGGGAGATGGGCTAGCCGCATTCTGTAACGGGCGTGGCTACACGCACCTGCGTCCATGCAGTCGTTGCATTCGTCCCTCGCTTCGCCGTGGCGCACGATGAGGCAGTGTTACCGACGGGCCAGTTGTTTGCAATGTGCACGGCGTGCCTCCATCGACCCGTCGTCATCTTCACTGGCGTTGACGGCGGACGGTCCTCTGTGCACTCACATAGGCCGCTCCGAGACGAGGGATGACGGAACATGCATACGCCGATGTTTCGCGTACTCGTGCCCGACTTGTTACGTAATTCAGATAACTTTTGTTGCTTGACGGTTCGCGCCCGCCATAGTGCGGCACAAGGTAACGAAACGCCGGCCCAATTTAAACCTTTTTTTTTACGGCACATAGCGCGCATTCTGACACCGCCCGTTAGCCCGGCAAGCATGGAGGAAGGGTTATGCAATTAAGGAACTGGCAAATGTCACATTCACACGAGTGCGTACGTGAACGCGTGGACAAAATATATCGCCAGGGTATCGACGGAGCTTTAAACTGCATTAATAATCAATTTGTGACTTACGCGGCAAGCATCTACGCATTTGTACAAGCCTTAGCTACAACGTGTACGCAGTGCGAACCGCTGTGCAGAGAATAAGCTGCTTCAGCGATGCCGGTCACCTGTTAACGGTACAAAATGCTACACGGGATCTCGATTTCTTGACTCAAACTGACGTGTCTACATCGAAACGTGCTGCTTTCTTGACGAATTTCTTTTTTATTAAGAGCCTCACGCAAACAAATTCATTATTGAAGAAGAGATAAACGAACGCCACATGTAGAGTTCAGCAAAGTTTCTTTCTAATCATAAACTCTTTTCCTAGAACTCCTGAATGAAAGCAATGACATCTTTAGAGTAATAAACCATTGCATTAGAGCTTTCATCTCTGAGACGAACTAAGGCTTCTACGATCCCAGCTGGCCCGTCCCCGGCAAGACTGATGAGAAGCCAGCCGATGGTCCATTGTTACCGTATTGAAACCACCACCCTGACGGGAAAAAAGAAAAACAAAACAAAGATTTCAAAATGCTACAACAACCTAGCCCGAACTGGTCTCTGCAAAATACTAAAATAGCTCCAAAAGAGAAAAGCAGCGCCAATAAGAACTTCGCTTTCGAAAGCAAGGTCTGTTCCACCTTGTACTTAAGCTGAGCAGCCTGAAGTAAACCCAAAGGTCTTCTGCCGAGACACAGTGGGACTTAATTCCTCACCGCTCGTTCTTACTTTAGAACCTTTAGAACATACGGCATCGCACTAACATTGCACAAATTTTAGCGTTTGTTTTTCCTTCTTTTTAAACTGTTTCTCCTATGCAGCGCAATTAGTAGCTCTATTCCTGCAACTCGACTTCCTAGCTGCCTGCGAGCCATGAGCTATTTTTAACAAGATCGTCTGGTAGAATGCGACGTCGCCTCTGGAAGTAAAAGTATGCAAAAGTGGATTGCGAATACACATTGCTCTATGGGTTACTTACTTCTACTGCATATCGGATTCGGCGAGGAAATACAACAAAATTCTTAGACTGCTAAGCAATGCATGTGCGGTTTTGTTTTTCTCTTGTTTGCCGACTTTGCTCAAGGAGTCAAGGTCGAACCAGTCGGTGTGCATATATATAGTTAGCTATTGCAGTGCTTGAGATGTTAGTTTGCGCTTGCCCCGTTCATGCTTGTGTTTCCTGCTGAGTCATTTCAGTGCCTGAGTAGCGCGCTGCAGTAGTCATAACGACCTCGCCGAGTTTGCCTCGCCGGAAACCGTTATTCTTTGAGCCGCTGACATTTAGGGCTCTCGTCTAGGCTAAGCCACTGTCCTCGTCTCTTACCTATGGAAGGGCAGCGTGTTCCCAACGATGAAACCCATAAACAGATGTGTTCTCCTGCGAAAAAAAAAAAACCCGATATCCAAGCTTCACTTCGTCAGTTCTACCTCTTGCAGTCATTGTTACTTCTTTCTCCCTTCTCTACACTCCTCTTGTGGCGTGTAGGCACGGTTGAGCGCGTACCGCAAATCTCGCCGCTTGTAAACTGCATCGATCACGACATCGCGCTCGCTGCATGGCCAACTCGTAACCCGGTGACCGGATTCAGGAACAATGAAACCACGCACGGTGCCCAGGAGGACTAGAAGAAGCAAACAGAAAGGACCCTGGGAGAATGGTTCCTGCGTCCCGGAGATGTTGCGCGCACGCTATGCACCCTTTGCCTGCGGCTTCGATTCTTCTGTAGTATTTTATTGTAGGTGGAGTCCCAGCGTGCAGTTACTTTTGAACATTGCATCCAGGCGTACGCATGGAGACATGCAGGGCGTAAAACCAACGTGCAGCAACGGCGCTTCGAAAACGATTACACGCGTATCTGTTGCAGGAGCTGTGTCATTTCGTGACGACTGAGTTTGGTTAACATCGCGAAGCTTGAGCAAAAGCAAAAGGCACACTCCATTGTGCTAAATAATACGGGCGTCTACCTGTGTGCAGCCAATGGTTTGTACAATGGTAATATGCGCTTGCCGGTGTTACGTGACTAGTCAATCAGTTCCGCTGTATAGTGCACCTGCCTTCATTTAATTCAAATCGTTACCTGCCACGGTAGCCTTGTGGATATTTCGTCGTGGTTCTCAGTTCACGTGTTTGATTCCGGCTGCAGTGGCCGCATTTCAGTGGAGTGAAGTAAAAAAAAAAAAAAAGTCTGCGCCAGTTCTATGCCTCCAACTCTGTGCCCGAAACAAGAGAAACACTCGTATTAGCAGAGCAAGCGTAGGTCTGGCGTATCGTTAAGATTTCTTTATCTATAGAACACCTGCGTTATCTCGAAGGCATTATTGCTAGAAAGACAGCTTCAGAACAGTGTGTCACATTTGTCACAGAAATAAGTAATTAAATACATGAAATACACGAAACTATGTTGACATCCAAGTAAACATATTGAACAGACAATAGGTTAAAATTCTCATATATAGATAAGAGAAGGTTCAAACAAAATTAGGACAATGGTACGTGTTCACAAACGCAGTCGGAAATAATAATCGTAATTGGTCGATGTATAAACACATTCTTCCACCAACAAATTCCAGTCTCGCGCTGTTTGCGGAAAGAAAGATTTGAAAAGATTTGGATGTGTGTATCGCAAGTGTATTCGCGCACCTTTGAGTATACTCGTGCTGAGTCTAGACATTGGATGGTTCTAACAGGTATAGGAGCGGTTATCAATGCCTGTTTGATTATAAATAAAGATACTTGGCTTCGGAGGGCGGGGCCTCTAGTTCGAACCTATCACCGGCAAGGTCTTGCGTCTTTCTTTCTTTCTTAGGTAGAAAATGCGAGGCTGTGGTATGCTAAGTAAATCCGCTCAGCACGCTTAGACCTGATTCATCAAAGCGAGAACACGTTACTTGCGGCTCAGCCAATGAAAATCTTGCTGGCTACTACTGCTATAAAGCAGACAACAAAAAATGAAAAAGAAGAGAACGCTCGTGTTTCGCACGATCGTTATTTATGTGCTAAACAAACGACCGCCGATCGTGGAAATTAATACGCAATTCCTAGTTGCGTCGAGTTTAATAATCGGTTTGTGCCTTTTGTCACGCAAGACCTGTCACGTATCTCCTTTTATTAGCGTTTTGTTCTACGAACTACGTCTGTAAACAAGTGGACAACGACGCCTACATTAGCACACATATGATGGCAACGAATGACGCTGCGATTGTACATCCCACAAACCCACGAGGAAGAGCTAACAGATAAGTATTTTACGGGGTGTTAAGTCCCAAAACCACGACACGATTATGAGAAACGCCGTAGTGGAGCTCTCCGGAAATTTCGGCCACCTGGGGTTCTTTAACACGCACTGACATCGAACACGTAGTGCAGGAGCCTCAACCTTCGCCTTCGTCGAAATGCAGCCGCCGCGGCGAGGATTCGCTGCCGCAACCTCCAGATCAGCAACCGAGTTCTGTAGCCACTAGACCACCGTGGCGGTGCTAAATGAGTATTTAAAGCGTAAATAGCGAGTTCTTGCCTCTTTTTCTTTCGAACTACGCTGACCGAACTCGGCTCTCAATTAGCTTCGGCGTGTTCAGTAATATATATTCCTTTGCTATGCGGCTCTCCCCGAATACACACTTGTTTTAATTTTTTTTCTAAGCGCGATTCCTTCGATCCAGAGTGAAATTTCGAAAGTGCTCTGAAAAGATTCACTAAGTTGCGGCATTTTTTTTACGACCACAGCACAAGGCGTTATGCAAGGAATGACAAGATCTAGCGACTTTTCGACCACGCACTTTAAGAAACGAACAAGTATTTACGAATTGTTCCCCCATGAACCAACGGCCCGCTTGCGCTTCTGTAGCGTACAAAGCGTGACGCAACGTCTTTGAGGACGCAGTAAAAGCGCCCGGGAATATAAAAGTGCCCGGAATAAACTTCGTCGCATTAGGGAAACAGCATTGGCGTCGCGGAAAGCTTCGCACAAAAGCAATGAGTCGTGAATTTTTAGCGTCCGTTAGGGGCCGCCCATGTTACGGCCTTTCTCACCAGAGCTAGCATCCATAAGTAAACGCAGGGACACCCCGGAAAGGAAGGTCTTTCGAAAGCTGCAGATTCGCGAACAAGCGTGGCTTCTGCGGACAACGCCTACAGCTGTCGTCAGACACAGGCTGTGAATTTGTAAGCGCAGAGTTCGTGGACGACCCGCTTCTTGCCGCCTCGAAAGAAACATTTACGACCGTCGCCTTCGCTGCGAATGTTCGCGTGACGCCGGACGCTAAATAATATAATGCTTTCTTTTTCACAATCTTCACTTTACGATTCGAAGCAATACGCATGCGCAGAATTCTAAAAGCTGATTCCCGAGAAGGCGTACCAAAACAAAATCTCCCCGTCCCGCAGGTTATGCTATGTGCAGGTCAAACTACTTCCGAGATGCGCAGTTTTACAAGAAGATACGTGCTACGCTGTTTTGCATAGTTCACCCGCAGTTTATTTTTATGGCGCTTACTTCTAAGCGAAGTGTCCCGGCGTTATTTTTTGTCATGACTCTAATAGTTGATGACTTCGTTAAAGATTCCACAAAGAGTGCCACGCACACTTTTATTTTAAGAACTCTTGCCTGGAGAAAGCTTAGAACAGTTATTACTACAACTAATAGCTCTAAGCTACGCATAGGAAGAGTTGATATCTGTCGTATTCAGTGCTTTAGCAACATATTGCTGATTTTCATTCCTGTGAAGGATTGCGGGGCGATATAACAATTTTTATTAAAGCAAAAGGTACCAGCTATGCTGCGATTCCTCTGGTAGTCACCACGTTCAGACACGTAGATGAAATTTATGACAACATACCAACTTTCTCAGTTTCCGTGTGACCTTACATTGCCAGAATATAAAGGTTTCTTTCTTTCTTTCTTTCTTTCTTTCTTTCTTTCTTTCTTTCTTTCTTTCTTTCTTTCTTTCTTTCTTTCTTTCTTTCTTTCTTTTCTCAGACAGGGAGAAAAGGATAAGGTGATGGGTTAAGGACGAAGAGGTGCTTGCAAGCATGCGCCGTAGCCGACTTGGAAGGAGTTCCTTGCGGTCTAATGATCCTTTCCAGGCGGTAAGCGCTGACCCGACGACCTTTCGCGTCTCCTTGATGGCCTATCGTTCACGGCCCAAGGTGCCAAGCGGCTCGTCGCCGTTCCACCACTGACCTCGCATGTCCTCTGACCTTCGCGGCGAGGCATTTCGAACCTGTCCTGAACGATGTATAGAGCTCCATTCTTCGACTCTGCTCCTCTTCTCATTCCAACCTGTGGCGTCACAGACAATACACTGCAATGCAGCCCTCTGTGTGCCACTTCTGATGGAGCGGCGACGTTGATTGTCCATTGACTGGCAATCGCAACGAACCGGTGGACACGTATCGCTCGAGAACCGTGAGGCGAGGGCATCTGCCTTCCTAGTTTCAAGCACTGTGGTTTCGACCCCCTAGAGCATATGGCTATACCGCTACTCGCGCGTGACGAAGCCCCCATTTCATGCCTTCGCCATGGCTCTTGCATGAGCTGAGCACGGTTGCACTGATCCTCTCTGAGACGAAGCAGTGTAAAAGCACCGCACATAGATGTGCGCCGCAGAAAGCGGAAAGGACAATATAAGAACAAAAGACAGATAAGATGCATGGTATTGCCACAGCGAGAAAACACGAGCAAGAACACCTCGAGTTGTCTAGTTTTTGAGCTTCCAATCAAGTGCAGCGTGCTCGTATACAGCGTTGTCTTGCATTATGCTTGCAGTAAACTATGCAGTCCTACTGATGGCGTTCCGGGAGCTGCTAGGGTCTGCAGCATATCCGCGCGTCTTTGACTAAGGAAACACGAACCACACAGTCGTCCTTCGTTAATCTCATCAACATGAAAGTGCGTCTTGTCGGGCGTAAACAAGAATTCTCATTATATCCACCGTGCAAATGACATTTTTATGTTTGTATTTCTCTTCCACGCCAAAGACTAATGTGTGTTTAGAACAAGTGCGAACAATTTTGGGCAAATTCACCCTACTATAAGAGAGCTGTTACGGTAGTTCCAGTAACGTGTTTAGAACAATTTTATTCAGACGTTTGACATCACGAATATTTAAAAACAATGCCAGCACATTTACAGAAAAAAATAACCATGACATATGCGAGAGAGCAGCATCATTAATATCGGTGATGATACGTTGAAGCATCGTTTTACCATGTTTTACTTCCTCCAGATGTCAATCCACAAACCCATCAGAAATGCGATAGCCAATTACTTGATTTTGTTAACATTACATGCCTAATAATGATCCGACTTGATTTTAGCATGGTATTTGGCAAGAGTTCCTGCCATTGCATGCGCCTTTTATCTGAGGCTCCAAACGCGCTAACGCGCCAGGAGGAAAGCAAGTAATTCTATCATTGACTGATAAATTTCGTAACCTCCGCCGTGAGAATGTCTCAACATGTGAGGACCGTGAACTACATATACAAGCGTTCATAGCAAGGTCATTTGGTCTAGCGCTTGGGTGGGGTGCATGGATACATTAAAGAAAAAAAGTCCACGTTACACACTTCAGTTCTACACTCTTGTATTTCCGCGAATACTCAGGTATGAAGATACGTTGAGCTTTCACGATATGACCGATTCCCATGAAAGGGGGATCAGCCCCCACGGCACTTGTTTGCCTTCGCGTAATCACTGTCATGTAGCAGTGGCCAGAGGGCAAGAGTGGGTCAAGTGTTGCAGTGGGTAGTGGGTCAGGGGCACGCCAACGCTTTACCATGCACTTTCTTTCTTTCTTTCTTTCTTTCTTTCTTTCCTTCCTTCTTGGCCTTCGAATAGGCTCCGCCACGGTGGTCTAGTGGCTATGGTACTCGGCTGCTGATCCGAGGGTCGCGGGATCGAATCCCGGCTGCGGGGGCTGCATTTCGATGGAGGCAAAATGTTGAGACCCGTGTACTGTGCGATGTCAGTGCACGTTAAAGAACCCCAGGTGGTCCAAATTTCGGAGCCCTCCACTACGGCGTCTCTCATAATCAATGGTGGTTTTGGGACGTAGAACCCCAGAAATCAGTCATCGATCAATGGTGTTGTGTCGTGCGACCCCTGGTGACATACTAAGACACCAGTGCTCCCGTCGTTCGGCCTCTCCGTCGGCCCGGCGCGGGTTAAGCCGCGCTCCTGCCCTACACAACAAATGGCCTTCGAATAATGACTATCACGTAGAAGTGGGCTAAAGGCAAGAGTTTGTCGGGGTGCAGCAGTGAATTATGAGGCGAGGACAAGGGAATGATCCGCATCGAGCGTGACGGACCACGACGGCTGCGGACAGTTCTAGCCCCTAAATAGCACCGCTGTTAATATTAGCTGTCCCGCAGGGTCAGGCCGCTCCAGTGCGTACTGGAAAAGTCCCGCACAAGGAGGCGCGGCTGCGAAAGGCAAGGGAGCAGCTTTGATGGCTTGTCAAAAGCGCCCAGAATATCAGTATGGTTATACGTACGTCAACGGCGCTTCTGAGCACGCACTTGAAGATTCCTATCGTGATAGCAGGTGACAGCGCATGATGGCGGCGACAAGTCACACGTGCTAGTGCACTCGCCAAGACGACTCCGTGTGCAGCCGATACTTGCCAGTCTCGGCACCTAGCGCTAACGCGGGAATTCATTCATTTCTGGCAAGATATCTGGGTCGTATATGTGATTTTTCCAGATATTAGAACCACTTCGAATGTTCGAAAACATTTCGAATGCCTTATTTTCGAATCGAATACAAGCGTTAATGAAGTACTATTCCACGAGTATTTGAAACATTCTGAACCTTAGCACACCACTGCTTTTAAATAAGTCCATTAAATTCGATGCCAGTGCCTTTCTGCTACCGAAAATCTAAGAAAATGCCCCGCGAGAAAAAGCATCTGCAGAACTGAGCACTCGTCGAAATCCGTGTCTTTCCAGGCTTTTTGCTGGAGTACCATGCATCCAGGGTTATTACATAACTTTAGCACAGCCTTTGCCGTCAATGTCCCAAAACATCACCATTAAGGATATCATTAATTACTGCGAGACTCGTTTCTTTATGAAGACAGGTAGCCTAGATGTTAAGAAAATATCAAATGAAATGAGGGCATGTTGATGCCTGATGTCTGAGCAAAAAGATAAATAAATAAAAGACAGCGTCACGAACCTTTTACCGAAGCACACCTGATAAAAGGAAAAGCAATTGAACTGTTCGGCTAAGTGCCGGTAAAAGCATCGAAGTTCAAGCACTATATGCTTTTCTTCAAATTTTCTCTCGCCACACTGCGGTTCATTGGCGACTTCACGTTTCCACGTCTTGCCGCTGGTCGCTGGCTCGCGAAGGCTAACGACCCCACATCGCCCGAGGGCGCCCTGACCGGTGTGCGTGCTCAGCCATTCGAAGACGTCGTCACTTTCCCCGCCGATCGCCTCCGCCGGCGTCTGCTTGCCCGAAGCAAAACAAACGCCGATCGATCATCGAGCCGAACTGCAAGTCCGATGGATTTCTCGCTGAGCCGCTTCGCGGCCCGCACGCAATAGGCTGGGATGAGAGAACGAGACAGCTCTAAAAAGGCGTGGAGGAGAAGTTGGAGGCAGTTGGGAACAGCGGATGGCGGGGCAAACTGCTGGCGCGTAACAAAACGCAGATTCTTATCAGGGACGAGAACTGTCTCTACAGCATAATGGCGTGAATCGAAGTTTCAGCCACAGAGACTACTAAAAGAACTCACCAGCTGATGATTCCTATTACATGCTACATGTTGTCCATTCGTTATGGTTGTATTATTATCTACTGTAAATCACTCGTGTCTCTTACAGCGTCAGGCACAGTCCGTCAGGCTCTGATACTTTGCCTGGCCTGCAACGTTTACCGCGGTGCCTTTGGTTCGAGTAATATGTATGTATGTATGTATGTATGTATGTATGTATGTATGTATGTATGTATGTATGTATGTATGTATGTATGTATGTATGTATGTATGTATGTATGTATGTATGTATGTACTCCGAGGAAATAACACGTTTTGATTGATTTCCGGGGTTTTACAACCCAAAGCCACGCTATGATTATGAGAGACGCCGTAGTGGAGTGCTCCGGAAATTTCGACCACCTGGGTTTCTTTAACGTGCACTAACATCGCACAATACACGGGCCTCTAGCAATCCGCCTCCATCGAAATGCAGCCGTCGCGGCCGGGATTCGATCCCGCGATCTTAGGGTGAGCGGACGAGTGCCGTATAGTCACTAGACCACCACGGCAGATTGACTACTTATGACAGTAAACGATTACAAGCAAAAAATGAAGACCAGCTTTCGTCTATTTGAGTGTTTCGTTTCACTGCTATTTCGCTTTCATTATTTACCCCCCCTTTAGTATTATCTAACTGTAGGTCAATAGCTGTCGCGTGTGCTTTATAACCATGAGCATAGCCTGTGCTTGTGCAATCAATTTCGGTGTCTTTCAATACGTACACGAAGAAAATGTTGCAAGTTAAAGAAAGCAAAACTCCTCTATTCACAGTATAGTGAATCATAGAAGCACGTGGCACATCAAAGAAGAAAGGTGCGATAAAAAGACGAAGTGAAAGGTAAAGAAAGGAACAAGTATCAAGGACATCTAGGCCGCAAATGGTTATTGCAATTAAGCTAAAACAACTCAGAAAGGTAATCCGCTTTGTATATCTGCGTACTGATAATATGTGGGTTGAAAGCTGTAAACCCTTCTCGGTACACTAAGAACCTGCACTACTACACGCCTGCACTCCCTTAGTGACACATTTGCGACAAACATAACACGTTATATTTCATGTTGGCCTGGACCGTGGTCAGCGCTGTTTCAAGACAACGTGACGCAACCAGGCTTTCTTAATAATAGCACACGCTTGGCAGTGCCGCACGCAACTGCGCTTAGTTCCACTCAGGAAGCCGTTTTTCCTAGTGACGCAAACTCGACCGACATGAGGTAACACCTCAAAGTGGATTACAGACGCCCCGAGGAGACGAGACGCCCCGATCCAATTTACGCACTCAATTTCGCAAACGGTCTTTCCTAGCGTAGTAACAAAAAATGCGGCGAAAAAGGCTCTTTCTTTTTTCTCGTTGTGTACTCCGCGTATATTGGCATATAGTCATAACACCAACAGTGTCCGGGAGGCTGGTAGCCGTCTACACTGGAATCTGCAACGAACGACCCGATCATGGTGACGAACCAAACAGAGCGAGTCATCATCCGAATTCTAGATGACGTCAATCTCGTTGACCGCCTACCAACTAGAGTTTTGGGAGCGCACCCCAAGATGCTCTAGGTGAAGCCTTCTCACACACGGCCAGCGTGACGGAATCACTTGTGAAAGTTAGGTGACAGCAAATACGTTTAGCAGAAGATACACAGCTTGCCACTATAAACAAATGTTTTTCTGTCTGTCCTTCCTTGTAACTATGCATACGTCCACATGCGTTTCATTGAACTTTATAAACGTCTTCCCAACGTAATTCAGACCATAGAAAACCTTCTAAGGCATTCTACGATGAAATGTGTTTCACAGTAGCATTAACATTCGGGACCGTCAACACTTAATTGTTCTTTTTCCTTTTCGCACTCTTTGTTAATCTCTTCTTTTTATTCTCGCTCTCCGCACAATTTTGCAAGGTAAATTCCAGAGATGCGTTTATACACGGAACACTGGAAATGATCCCAGCAAAGAAGTTTTTACTTCAGTGTGCAATTTACGCCCCCTGCACACTCAGACCCTTTCCAAGAAAGCGACCGGGCCATTATCTTCCAGGCCTCATACTCGACATCTCACATTAGCATTGGACCTCTGAAGAACAAGCGCGCATCAAATTTTAGGATAGCACGATAGTCAGTACTCGCATAGCCGACATAAGGTCCCGCAGCAGCCTGGGAAATCATGTGCGATAACACAGGCCCGTAATCACCGTAAGAGAAACGTTATGCACTAATTTTTCTAACATCAAACGCTATTTAATAGTAATGCCTGACATAACATGAAACACGCGGCCGAACAGTGAGAAACAGTGCCTGCGAAGGAAAGCAGGCGTTGATTCATCGTTGTTTGGAAACGCACCATGGAAAAGTGGCAGACATCATGAATGGAGGCGAATCAGCCTATTTAATTAGTGGCCATACGTTCAATTTCGCTCTCTAAGACATGTGCGATAAACTGTGTTATAACACATTCGTTTATTCGTGTCCTTTTGACAATAATGCTCTCTGCCATTCGATGACTCACAAAAACCAAAAATAAAACGGCAAAACGAAGCAAAATAATCAAGTACAGGCAGAGGCACTTCAACTGAACACCGGTAAACGATATAAATGTGCACAATAAAAAGCAGTTTACGTGTGCACACTATCGTGCACAAACGCCACGAGCTCGCTAGCCTTCTCCTTAAAGCAGAAATGCCGGTACATATATCGGGAACATGCGCATGCTTGATTACTTTCGTACATAGCTGCAACATCGTTGAGGAGTAGCTAACAGGACTTGACATGATCAACTGTTTTGTCACGTCCACAATCATTTCTCTTGTTCTGTGCGCAAAGCTGTTACCGTTCCGACGAAGCACAAGAGGAAAAAGCTCTCCTTTCAGTAATCCATACGTTGATCACTTAATCGCGAAGGCAAGTCCTTAAGCTGAAAACATTGGCCGTAGTCACATTTCTTGTTTGAGGACTTCTCGTCCCTTAAATATCGAAGGTAATTTTCGTTAGTTTAAGGTGGCCACGCATTCAGTGTCACTCGTGTTACACTTTCGTTGCTAGCGCTCGCAATTTCCTTACAGCGTAACACATGTTATGAGAAAGATTCCTCAAAACGGTACTTTCTATACCATGCAACCGGCTTCCTAGCTGTTTCACAACAAAGTTCACGTCATCTGGCCGAGGGTGTGAAATAGAAGCAAAACATAAAAAAACTTTTTTTTTCATATACCACAGTAATGAGTAACTAACAACACAGCCTTGAGGGAGTCCGAGGTCCAGCATATGATACTCCATCTCAGAAGGGCCTTTCAGCACTGTGGAAGCTACAGGGCAGCTCAGCCAATAGGAAGTGAGAAAATCTCGCAAAATGTATTCACCTGCGTCGTCTGCTTGGCGACTCCGCGACATAGGGCGAGAGAAGGCGAGCAGACAGTAGCGTCGGAAAAAAACAAACGTGCGAGTGCCTTACGCCTCGGATATATCAAGTCCTCGTCGTGTGTTGTGCGGCCCGTAAGTTCTGAACGGACACTTGTATTTGCTTTAGATTGGTATCTTGGCGCTTCGACAGCAAAGTATCCGTAATCATGTTACTCGGTTTCCAAGAGCCATTCTCAAATTATCGGTGCTGCAGGCTTAGCAGGAATGGCTGAACTAACAGGTGATCTCAAAGCATACCTGTTGCTTTGTCCTCAGCATGAGTCCGCGCAAACCTATGGCAGCGTTTACCAATTGCTTGTTGCTGGTGGGACAGTGACAAAGCAGCAAGCGTGATTTTGGACCAAAGCGGTCGGTCGGTTATGCTTGGGGGCTGCCATGCTGATTTCTTGCCAGAGATACCGGCTGCAACCGATACAATAATTAAAAGCATACGACGAACATGTTTAGCGGAATAAGCGTATTATATATCCATGTGATGTAACACGTACCCAACAACCGCGGATATCTCAACCTTGCAAGCTATTATTTATCCATTACATATGGAACTATGCCTCGCTGCGCAAGCATGTGGCTTGCTTATACCCCGTAGCTTTGACAGCGCTGAACGGCAGTGGTGAGATGGAGTATAGGTTGTGGGGCCGCGTCCCGCTCGACGCCATGTTTTTGCACGGAATGTCGCCGCATCCCCCTTTCCCGGCTGGACGGAGCGGGGGCCCACCCGCTTCGCCCATGTGGTTTTAACATAGGCTGCCATTGGGCAGCGAGAAATTCTTAGAAGGTTTGCGCGTTCTGGCGGTTCTGGTTTTTGAGATGCTCGGGAGAACACGCTGGGACTTGGAGAAGTGCGCACGTACTTTTGGGACCCTCCGGCCGACCAGGCCATCGGTCGGATGGCGTGCTTCTGCGAGCCCCAGCGACCACGGCGGCGACCTGCGACCGACGCTCCTGTCTGTATGTTCTTCTTCTATTTTCCTTTTCCGAGGGCTCGCGGTCGCGGGTGCGCTAGCCGGGGTTAGGCTCTCCTTCCTTGCATGGTTATTTTTGTGTGTTATTCTGTGTTCGCGTGTTGTTCTTTGTTACTGTCCTTTGTTTGTGTTCGCGTGTTGTTAATCGTTGTTGTCCTTTGTGTTTAATTCGACTTTAGATTCGGCCTTGTTATTGTTTGTATTATTTTAATGTTTATTAAATTACCATGCACGGAGAGTGACGCCTAATGTTCTCCTCTTTAGCCGCGTGCGACGGTTCGCGCTGCCCTGCCTCGAGTCGGGCCGCGGGCCGAAGCGCGCGGCAGCGCGGCGATGGCATGGCTGAGATAGCTAGCGCGCGAACGCGACGGCCTCATTCTCTGCTCGTTGAGTGCTCGAACCCACGGCAGGGGGTTGCTAGCGGCGATGCCGCTGCTAGCAGTAGTTATTAGTAGAATTAAACCCCTACATTTTGGCGCCCAACTAAGTGGGGCCAGGGGCCTTGCCCTTGGTCGCTCAGACGACGAGCAGGTGTCGGCAGAGTGGGGAAGTTGCGTTCGGTTCCCAGCGTCAAATGTGCTTTGGTTGAGGTTGGCTGTCTCTGCCGTGTATCGCGCGTATCTCTTTCTTTGTCTGTCCTTTCTTTTTTCTCTGTCGTTGTATCGTGGTGTGAGGAGAGGCAAATGTCACTTCTCAAACGGATTGGTAACCCGCTTCGAAGTTGTGTGAGGCGAAGCGTGGACGAGGAAAGGCGTGATGCAAGTTGCCACCGAGGTGCAGCAGTTTGTTCTTGGTGGCGGAAACTCGTTGGATTGACCAAGGCTTCCATCATGCCATGGCCGGGAGATTGACCATCTTGTCTCCCGTGCGACGTTCAAGTCGGTGAGTCCAACGGTTTTCTTCAGACTTCGCGTCGTGCGCGTCTTTCCTCACTAAATTCAGAACCAGTAAAAGAATAGTTGACGCGCTATTTCTAGCCCGGGTCGCCCGAAGTCTCTTTTTGTTAAAAGTTGACGGCGCTGTTCGGTTGCACATGGCCGACTTGCACCGAGGGAGGCAAAGATGGCGGAAAGGCCGCTGAGGCGAACAAAGAAAGTAGAAGCAGAGTCTGCTTCCATGAATAGCCCTTCGGACACCTGTCTATCTTCGCACACGCAGAAGGGGAGAGCGTTCCAGCGTCCCCGCGGCGGGAGAGAAGGAGGCCATTGTGGCGATAATCAGCCGGCCGGTCGGGGGGAAAGGACGAAAGAGAGGGTCCACCCTCACTGGGCTCTCCTCCGGAATCTGGTTTTTCTTGTTCTTTTGCTTTTTTCGTTTGGCCCGAAGAGCGACGTAGTTGACGGCAGAGTGACCCATGTGTACATAGTGTAAATAGTTTCTTTCGCGGTTTTGTTTTTCGCCTCCGGGAGGCGAGGCGCCTGAATGTGTTGGTACTGCACATGGCGCGCGCGCGTAGCATCGTTGTCTGGTATTGCGACGAGCGCGAGTTGTGGGCCTGAAGCGGCTTGTGTAGCCGTGGCCTGTGAGAAGAAAGGGGTTCACTCTGCGCGGTCTGTACGAGCTTGGCCACAGTATCATGCCACCTTTGCGGTTAGCGCTGCGTGTTTACGCGCGTCGGCAGTGGCACCCCCCCGACAGCGGAGGAGAGCGATTGCGCGCCCCTGTAGTAATTCTGGCCAGTCGTCAGAGCGGAAGGCTTTAGCTAAAGTTACTGCGCTCTGCGATTTGGCACGGTGCAGTATGAATGCTCAGCTGTCGCCGTCCCTTCCGCGTCTGTTCATTCCGTAGGCAACACGTTGTGGATCTCCCGTTTCGTTTGGTGTCACGGATGGGCAGTGTGCGTTCGTGGAAGGATTATCCGCTAGTGTAAGGTCATGCGGCATCGCACTAGTGAGGACCACGTTTACATTGGTTACTGCCCGACTGATTCCAGACGGAGAGATAACCTGACAGAGACGTCTTTCTCTTTTTCTCTCTCTACCCTCTCGTAAGCTCTTCTTCGCTGTTTGTCCTAAGTGTTCCTTTCTGTTTATGTACCGTTACTTTCTTTTTGAGTTTTGGTTTTCGCTACCTGAGAATTGTAGTCTCGCGTTGTTTTATCGTTTGTTAGTTCAATTGATTTTGGGTTTCTGGGACTGCGCGACTGTTCTTTTTGTTTGTTTGTTTGTTTTTGCTGTTTTTCTGCCGCGCTGATTTGGCGGCCGAAGTCTGCGTGTCCGGAGAGAGGCGGCGTCGACGGCGAGGCTGCGGATGGAGCCGTGGTCGCGGCACTTGGTGCGGCCAGGAAGTCGGCAGGGTCGACGGCGCGTGAGACCTGCCGCGGCCGGCGTCCAGGGTCCGGGTGAAGATGCCGTGGCGCGCGCTGGCTTCATCGGACATTTGAAGGACTTTGCTCGGTTGTATTGTCGCGTTTGTTTCCTTGTTTTTGTTTTGGTTTTGGGGGTAGTTAGCGGATTTTATTTTGTATTGGCACCGTCGGTATTGTTTTTTTAGGGGGGTCTTTTAAGGAGGGAGGGATGTGGGGCCGCGTCCCGCTCGACGCCATGTTTTTGCACGGAATGTCGCCGCATCCCCCTTTCCCGGCTGGACGGAGCGGGGGCCCACCCGCTTCGCCCATGTGGTTTTAACATAGGCTGCCATTGGGCAGCGAGAAATTCTTAGAAGGTTTGCGCGTTCTGGCGGTTCTGGTTTTTGAGATGCTCGGGAGAACACGCTGGGACTTGGAGAAGTGCGCACGTACTTTTGGGACCCTCCGGCCGACCAGGCCATCGGTCGGATGGCGTGCTTCTGCGAGCCCCAGCGACCACGGCGGCGACCTGCGACCGACGCTCCTGTCTGTATGTTCTTCTTCTATTTTCCTTTTCCGAGGGCTCGCGGTCGCGGGTGCGCTAGCCGGGGTTAGGCTCTCCTTCCTTGCATGGTTATTTTGTGTGTTATTCTGTGTTCGCGTGTTGTTCTTTGTTACTGTCCTTTGTTTGTGTTCGCGTGTTGTTAATCGTTGTTGTCCTTTGTGTTTAATTCGACTTTAGATTCGGCCTTGTTATTGTTTGTATTATTTTAATGTTTATTAAATTACCATGCACGGAGAGTGACGCCTAATGTTCTCCTCTTTAGCCGCGTGCGACGGTTCGCGCTGCCCTGCCTCGAGTCGGGCCGCGGGCCGAAGCGCGCGGCAGCGCGGCGATGGCATGGCTGAGATAGCTAGCGCGCGAACGCGACGGCCTCATTCTCTGCTCGTTGAGTGCTCGAACCCACGGCAGGGGGTTGCTAGCGGCGATGCCGCTGCTAGCAGTAGTTATTAGTAGAATTAAACCCCTACAAGGTACACCGCAAGGAAAGAAAATGTAGTCAGTAATCGAAGCCGTAACCTGATGCATACGTGTATTATATTGCATTCAGACTAAATACCAATTCAAACAGTAAACGTTCATATACTATGACATTTAAATGTTTGGAATTGTAAAAACAGTACAGCAAATAAAATACAAGGCACTTCGAATACAAGTCGCGCCTCATGAAATATGCTAGTAGTCCTCAGAAAGAAAGGAAAAAGAAGCATTCGGAGATAGTGGCCGTCGAGGTCACGCATTGCAGTCTCCCGAAGCCTCGGGCTTCCGGGCTGAACGCTATAGGAAAGTCGTTTTTATGCAAAGCCCTCGAAAATAAAACCGCAACGAGCGCTCTTCCGGTCTCTTAGATCTGGCCAGCATAGCCTGCGACAGTCTCTAACGCAAGGGAGACAAAAGAAGGAAGCCAAGAATTGACCAGAACCGGGCTGACAGCGAAAACGCAGCGCACGTCGCGTATAGCCTGCTCAGTCGTCGATATATCCTGGCTGGGCGAGAAGCGCGTACCACGTCGCGGTCACGGCGGCAGCCTCGCAGGTACGATCAATCGTGGCTCGGGTGCTCGGCGGCAGGACCCTCGTAAGAGCCGCCGCCTGCAGACGTGACTCGCGAATCGACGAGGATCAAGCACGTCGCACCGCCGTTCGCCTTGGACTTGGCCTGTGCCTCTCGGCGTGGGTGCGTTAGGCACGATGGAGAGGCCGTGGGCGAGCTCTGTAGGGTGTACTGAAATATACTCGGCCTCTTAATTAAGCACGCATATGTGTCGAACAACAGGCGGAAACAAAAGAGCCGCGATCGAAAAACCGCTCTAGACGAAGAGTGTTAGCTCGGTCGAAGAAAACGCAAATTACCAAGAGTGGGAATAACTTTACTGAAGAATTAGTTAGCAAAAACACTTAAAATTCTACGCTAAGTTCACTGAGCATGGAGCGCCAACTAGCTGGAACCTACACTTTCAGTAAGCTGTTGTTTGGGCGAGGCCCTCAGTCTAGGGATCAAATGGCTCTTACATTAATTGATCCAGCCGCCCGTTCCCAGCGTAGGCTTTGCGTCCCACCATGGAACGATGCTTGTGTATTGGGCTCCGTGTATCTTGCATATGATTCAGGTGCTGGTATGTATTATAGGTACGCAAGACGGCATGGGGAGTTTTTGCGCTTTGAATATATATTAATAAATTCTAATCGATCCAAAAGTTGGCCTGCAGCAGCGGCTGCTGCGGAAAGTTAAAGCACGTTCTCCTTCCTTTAAGGCATTCTGTCACAACAGAGTGTGTAGAACAAAGGCTACCGCACCAGAAATAAGCGAATGCGTGAGTTCTCACGGAACATAAGGCAGACAATAATAAGTTCTCTGCATTTCTTTAGTAAACTGTAACGTAAGTAGGACCAAATATGCGGGTTGTAATTAATTATCTCAGAGGTTTGACGACTCATTCACCCGCCCGCTAGTAACTCATACTTCGCAAATACAGGAGTGTCAACCAGGGAACAAATCACAACTATATTTATTTAACAACGCACGCTTAGTAAATTTATCATTTATATGCAGCCAGTAAAAAGGCCGGTGGCCGGTGCTTAACTCGCAAAGTCTCGTCGCAGCTCGTACTCGCGGAAGGCTAACTATACCATTGCAATAGTCTTTTTTTTTTCTTTTTCCGATGCAAGCAGAGCTGTCACAGCAGCGTAAGCCTGGCGATACTGAGCGGAGCGAGGTATAATTAAACTACAACTTCGACGCGCGCGAGTCGCTTCATACTTGATTAAATGTGCAGTACAAGTGCATGTATACAAATCACGTCACAAACGCTGGCCAATAGTTAGTTTAAGAAAATCAGTTGGTGGCGCTTAAAATGTGGCTTCTTTTCATCTCATTCAATTACTGAGCAATCATTATCAATCAAACAACTGTTGAACAAACAGTCATCCGATCGTTTACAGCAATTTTATGTGTTGAGTGTTATTGCCCGGACATCACTTGTACGTATCACAACGGGCGTTTACTGATCCATCGACACCTCCTGAAACAGCACCCAGATCAGCGTGTTACAACAGGATCATTTCCTCCCCGTGGTAGTGGCTTGCCTCGTCGGGCTAAAGCCATCGTGTGTAGGTTAAGGGTTGGCTCTGTCTTAGTGCGCGAACGGTCATACCGACAAGGATGTGCGGACAGCCCGTCATGTGCGTCTTGTGTCTCCAGTGAGACACTCGAACACATAATCTTACAGTGCCCTACATTTGCCACGCAGCGTGCATTGCTAGTTCAGGCATACTGACTGATCGGGCTGGGGTGTGCCTCAATAACTGATTGCCTTTTCCCAGTGGAAATGCTGGTCGACGTGATCAGGCCCATTGAGCCTTAACTTTTCTGAACACTACTGGCTTGGCCTCCCGCTTATATATAGTCGTGTTCCTGTGCTTATTTTGTCTGCGTTTATTAGTCTTCTCTTCCTATTTTTTTTAAATTTAATTTCTTATTTCCTCTCTCCTCCCATTTTTCACTTCCATCTATTCCATCCTACTGAAAGAGTAAGCAGGCGTTGTGCCCCACTGGGTGGCAGTTGCCAGCTTGCTCCTTCCTTCTTCCCTTTGTGTCCTTGCGTGCTTTATGTTACCATACCTAATATAATACTACTGTGCTGAAGGGAGACTTTACAGCGTAAGTGGATAATGTAGAAAACAAAGACCTTGCGCTACTGCATCTAAAGGAAATGGATAAGCAAGTTGCGGCGCTCCCGTCAGATACAGATTCTCCTATTAACATTCCACCGCCATTTTAATCGCGCCTCATTTACGACGGACGTAAGCAAGTCTCGCACGTTACTGTAGCCACTTGGAAAGCAGAGAAGGCTTTGGCTTTGTAACATATGTAATCGTCCCGTCACTGGTCAATCCTCCTTTCCATTGGAATGATGGCGATTTTTATGAATTTGGAAGACAGAAACCTAACATTCTGTGAGCGTAAATCGACTGTTATTACGTAACTAAACTTTGTATTTGTTTTGTTTTTGTTTTGTTTTTTTCTTGTGGCTTGACCTTAAATTTGCCTGCACGAGTTTTCTCTAGTGCTACAATATGTCCTTTTTTTTTTCATGTTCGTCACCTCCACACTTGAAGTCCTCCGCGAGAAGTCCTCCGCCTAAATCTCGTAAATATCATGTCATTAAATAAAATGCCACTCAAGTCCTATAGCGCTAGACACACGCGCTTAGGCAAGCACCGTTTCAAATTACCGTCCGTTCAATATGGGCTCCACTTTCTTAGTTCCAGGGTAAATGAGGCCGCCGGAAGCGGTTCCACTTCTCAAGTTAATCCATCAAGGTCCAGCATAGACATAACCTTCTACTTCGACGACTTTTTACTTGTCTCGTTTATCTATCAGCTGTAGAAAGCATTCGAGGACACGGAAATGCACGATTATGTTACCCATGATTTACGAATTCGTGACTTGAACGAGAGCTCTAACCTAAGGCGAACCACAATTATGAGTGGACATAACGGTCACTACTTCCCATTTACCTTTCATTCTCTTGTTTCAGCATCAGCGAGCGCGCGAGCCGGTACAGTCTGACGGATTGCAGCCTTCGCCGATAGCTCCATAATCACAGGCTCAAGCGCCAAGACACTTGTACCCGTGAGCATACGCCTACTTTATGTATAGGTCTAAAAATCTGCGCCCTACAGCAAAGGTTCCAAGGCGTGCCCAGCTGCTGGTAGAAAAATTTAGGTTCCTCTTTCCTGCGCATACATTACTCTAGCAGGCAATTACGTTTCATGTACACGTAAGAAGAATACGTTCTAAGTATTTCTTTTAGGGTGTGCTCCAGATTCTGAGATAATAAGCATCCACGAGTAACAAAATATCATGCTTTTGTTTGTCATTATTTTACTGTCATCGATACGTAACGTTTCTAGATGAATAATTCAGGAATAAATTTCGTTTTGGTTCTGTTGAACTGTCCTATTCCGATGCAACATTCAATCATAGAGGGAAGTTAAGACTACGCCGTTATACTTGCATGCCATCTCAGCGCTGCAGAGCCCACATTTGCAAACGAATCATGCTCGGTCAAAAAGCGATCGGTGCCAGCATGGCCTTGCGGGACGTGGCCCTGGTCAACCCTGCTTCTGAAGCGAAATTTTACTGTTGCGACAAGCGCGGCCATCTCTCGTGTATGAATAGCCATCTACGTCACCGCTTACTTCTCAAATGAAACAAGAGTCTGGGGTGTTCCGGGCCAAAACGACGATGTTGTAACAGACCTGATACCGAAGGCACAACAGTGCAACTCGTATGCTATACTCGCTGGATACGAAGACAGTGATGAATGTGTCCGAACAGCATCGTAAGATCTCTAGCGTCGATCGAAAGTCTCTCGTCGTGTTGTAAGCCTCAAAATGATGATAAGGCATGTCGTAGGGTGGGACTCCGGATTGAATTTGTCCACCTGGAGTTCATTAAGGTGCACCAAAATTTGGAGATGCCTTTGCATATCGTCCAGCCTAAATGTGGCCTCCGTGACTGGAAATCGAACCCACGCACTCCACCTGACCAGTGCGACACCTTATCCCGCTAAACTACCCGGCACGGCGTATTTAGTCGGGCCGTACACGGGACGGCACGACTAAAGGTATCATGAGTGCGGAAGTTCGATCGCACTACACATAGCTAACAAGACTGAGCGCTCGGTCCGCGAGGACGAAGGATCGGCGCTCTCTCGTTCCCAAGTTCAGCCGGAAAGAGGCATGCCTATGCGAAGGTATCGTCCAGCGGCTTTGGTTGAGAACTGATTGTGCAGCTTGCTCGATCAGGTCGTATAAAATATTCAGGAACCCGCATTGTTCTGAGCACCTAATGCAGAGAGCGAGCGCCGAATACGCCCTGCGTTTATAGATAAGCTCTTTCAGTTCTCCGTGCGACAGTTCACCTTCATGTTTTGTTTACATATACGATGAGAAAGCTGGCCCCTAAAGAACTTACTTAAAATTACGAACGACGTTTTCGGCGCAAATGTATTAAGCATTCTAACAATAAAGCGGGAACAGCGCCGCTTCTCCGGCCCTGAAAAAAAAAGCGAGAGGATGAAACAAGGTAGAACATTCTATTTTACGATATTTCTATAGATCCTTGAAAGTAAAAGTGTTTTGAAGCGTACTTACAGAAGGCGTACAAATAAATTTGACGCAAATAACGTCAGTATAAGATCAACAATACCACGCGAGAATAACAATGAACGGCATGGAAAATAAGTCCCCTTTAAACCAGAAAGTGCAGCAGTTCATGCATGGAAAAAGTTAACCTGGGTTACTCGTAAACTTCGTATCACTGATTATCCTAGTAATTAGCGCTCAACACTGGTCATAAAAGTTCACATCAGTGAGCTATTTTATTTTCTTCATTGCTACGTGATGATGATATTCATCAAACATTCAAACACACACCATATATAAAAGAAAGAGAAAGGGAGGAGGCTAGCAGAATACTCCTGAGACCCCTTCACCGTCCGCTTGTAAAGAAGACAAAAACAAGAAAGTTTAATAAACACACTAACACACAATGAATATTCTCTCGAGCTACGAACTCAGGACTATATATACTCCTTAACTTTGTAATCCCTTTCATCTATCAACCCAAATTGAGTCGCCCATTTCCTCCAGAAGAATAGAGTGATACTTGGCGGCATAGCTCATGTCAAACGTTACAGCGACACAAGGAAGGAGGAGCTGCGCGCTGTTGTAAGCAGTTTTATTAAACAAAAACAAAGCTTCCAGCAACTGTTTAAGAGAAGCAAGGCCTTTCATAAACTGTGCTAAATAACAGGAAGGAGATATGTTAGGAGAGTTCCCAAGTGACCGAGCCGATGTAAAAGTGGCCCGGGCGACATTGTTGCTTATGTAGGAAGATCTCCATTTGTGCGTGACGTAATTAGCTACCTCGTGTCGATAATGAAATCGCTATGTTGACAGCGTTTGCAAGATCTCGCACTCAATGTATACTATACCGCAGGCGCTGAGCTGCAATGAGCGAAAAGAAAGGTAAATATGTATGTATGTATGTATGTATGTATGTATGTATGTATGTATGTATGTATGTATGTATGTATGTATGTATGTATGTATGTATGTATGTATGTATGTATGTATGTATGTATGTATGTATGTATGTATGTATGTATGTATGTATGTATTGTACCCTCAGAGTCAACAGACATTGCACAGGGAAGTAATGAAGTAATTTGCGAAAATATCTTGCATAGCCTTTCACACTCTGCACCGGCAGTTCTCACTGTGCAGACAACGCAACTAATTCTGCCCCCCTCTCCTCTCACCAACCCATTCTAGTAGACGTTCCATGAGAACCAAACAGTTTCTCTCGCCCCAGCCATTACACGTTACCTGCGCTCTACAGAGATCAGTACGACCGAGCCCATGAAGAAACGAAAAGCTTCAACAACATTCAAATCCGAAACGACGTTCTGAACGCAAGTGAAAAGTTAAAACGCGTGGTACTTATAACACTCAATACATACAAATGAACAGACACCAAAATAGACAAATGAAAACGTGCACCTGCATTAAAAGCCATGCCACGATTTCTTTTTTTTTTTTCTCGAACCAGTGCTGCGCTACGCAATCATGAGCCACACCGAGTTCGCGATTACGAAAGGACGACACCGTCTCGCTTTATATGTGACAGCACATTCTTTAGCGGGACCGCACCATATACGTGCGAGTACCAATAATCGGTTTCTTCCTCCACGGCGGCTCCAAAAGTAGTGCATAATACTTGGCCCACATCGCCTAGCCGCGCGATCGACGGTGCTCTCCGTGCCGCTGGAAGAGTCTGGGTCGTTTTTCACGATAATGACGGTCGTTTGTTTTCTTTTACATCTCTCCCGTTCGTGCTGTGCGGAATGTTTTCTCGCCGCTGCACATTCCTCCCAGCATCCTTCGGCCTCGTCAAGAGGGCCTTCCGAAAGCTGAGGCTCAGATCCTGCTTTCTGGCTATCACCTCATCGTTCACGCTATCTCGTTCGTAATGGCGAGCGGGACGACCGTTTAACGCTCTTACATCGCTTCACGCGCTATACTTGAGCCTCGACGGCAAAAAAAGGGAGTAATAAATAACGAGAGCTATCTGAATCTCTGGATATTGTCTCAGAGTTATGGCGCATATGAAAACCATTAATTCATAATTGGTTCTCGAGTTTTCCGCTCCTGCGGTTACTGATGATAGAAAAACATGCATAAAAAGATTGTGTCAACCCAAAATTCGTTTTGTTTGTGTTGCAGAAGTGTTGAGAGTTCTGCCTAGTGGTCAGCGCCTCGAGTCATGCATGCGTCACGAGGAGCACGGCAGGCGCTGTAACAACAAGCGATGATGATGGTGATAATCACCCACGAAGACGCTACAGATGGAACATGAAGAGACAATTACATTTTTTTCAATGTAGAGTTATCTTACGGGTATACTATATTCTTGTCGTGCTTTTAAATTGTGAAACCATCTCACCCGATCTTCTCATCTACACATACATACTCATCACCGCCGTTTGTGCCCGAGTGGCAGGGCTTTGGCTCTCACGAATAAAGAAGAGTTTTGCGGTCTGGACCTTGTCTTACAAAATATTTAGTACATTCAGATGGGAGTATGTGTACGTGGTTACATCAACAAGCAATACAGGGCATCGCCCGCGCTTCGGGGTAAGCATTCTTTTATTAAATACCTACGTTACAGATGCTGCCTGTCAGCGCTTCGATAAACGAGCTCACTCATAGCTGATCGTCGGAAGCACTGAATGACTTTTGTGTGCCTGCACCTGCGCGTGCTCTTCCCTGCTGCTAGTGCCGAAGCACGCACGGGCTAGGTTCAGAATAAAGATTCAGTTCCTTACCAGACACCCTCGCTGTCTGTACCGTGTACACGTGCTCTACACGCACCATTATGACCCGCCGCTGTACCTTATATAGCAAGTAAGACGTCGCGCCTGCTGTTCTCGACGACACGTATTCGATCCCTGGCCAAGGCGGCCGCATTTTTATGGCGTTGGGATCCAGAGACACCCAGGCACTTGGATTTGCCTACGCGTTTCAGAAGGCGGGTCATAGAAATTAAACCGGAGTTCATCATGAAATTCGTGGGGCGCACCGCGAACAGAAACGCAGAGAACAGAGAGACAAACGAGCGCTAACTCACAATAGTTTATTCTTTGAAAATGATTGAACATAAAAGCAACACAAATCCGCGCTGAGAATGAGCAAAACTAGTCATGTGGCACGCATACAGATTGTAATCTGCATGCATCCCACATCCACAGCAGTATAGGGCCAAAAAGAACGTAATGGCGACAGCGAAAACACGCTTGGAGAGTACACACAACTGCTGTCTCAATAATAAAAGGAAGAAATTGTCATCCGAACAGACATGGGATGATGCTACCAGGATACCAGTACAGACTTCTCAAGCCGCCGCCGCCGCCACGGTGGTCTAGTGGTTGTGGTACTCGGCTGCTGATCGGAAGATCGCGGGATCGAATCCCACCCGCAGCTGCTACATTTCGATGGAGGCGAAATGTTGAGGCCCGTGTGCTGTGCGATGTCAGAGCACGTTAAAGAGCCCCAGGTGGTCAAAATTTCCGGAGGCTTCCACTACGGCGTATCTCATAACCATATCGTGGTTTTCGAACTCAAAACCCCATGAATAAATCAGCACAGATTTCTCAAGACAGTTCTGACATGATACACTTTTGGCACTGTTACGTCGCCCACGCGCACAGTGAATCTCAAGAGACCTATACAACTCCCAACATCAAAGGTATTTTGAAAACAGCTTTCGAGAACTAGAGCCGCGTACAAGTGTGGTGTAGCATTAGCGTAGGAGAGGTCCCGAACACGCATAACGGGGAATCACAACCTCCTCTTTCCCCTCCATATAATATCCTGGGTACGCACCTGTATTACACGATGCTCCGCTTAGCACGCGGCTTCACGCACTCTGTTACGCAAACACGCTCCCATGCAGTTGCCGAAAGTCCAAGTTTCCTGCAAACGTACTCCACCGCATGAAAGTCTCGCCCCCCACCGCTCTCATACATTCATTGATGCAGTGTTGCAACACTCTCTTAGATACATGATTCAGCAAACGATTTATCCCAAGCGGAAAGCGATCCTCGAATGCAATAAGTACACTCCAAATATCCTGGCGCTCTCCTACAAGGACTCATTAACTTTACCTCTCTGGAGTTGCCAATCAGCGTAAACCTACATTTTGTCAGAAATACTTTTCTTTCTATTTTATATTTGCTCTACCGTTTCTCCTACTCGGGTGCCGATCCCGACAACTGCGAGAGCGTATAGCTTAGCGGTGACTTGCGAAATAACGAAAAGAGGAAAGAGTGCATTACAAAATGCGGCCCTGAATTAACCTAAATGTAAAAATGTAAACGTAAGAGGACAGGCCATTCAAAAGCAACAGCTGATAAATTAACTAAAACAAGTCTTTCTACAGCCGTTTTGTGCGATTACCTCTTAAACCAAGGTGCAGAAGTCTGCCGTTGCGTGGATACCCGGCTTTCGAAACCTTTCGAAGCTTAGTTTTGCTTAGTTTCCTTTTCTTTATCATGCTATTGTGGATGTCAATGCGGAACTATAATGTGTTAGACATAGTCATTAGTTTCGTTCGTGCTGCATTTTAAAAAATACAAGAAATATAGTTGCGGCAAACACAGTGCTTCTCTCATTATGTCTTTAAACGAGTGTTAGACCAGAGAGCTTGTAGTCCATCCGATGGACAGCAAGCAACGACATAAGTTAGTTTGCAGGTAACTCGGATAATTACGCATTGTTGTGCTGACTGCGCTTTCCAGGCGTAATCCCCCGCAGACACATTCGCGTATGCATACGACTGCGATTCACTCCTATCAACCACCACCCTCTCCCCCCCTTCGGAGCGCGCGGTAACAAACTGTGGATAAAGTGGGATTAGCGCACCATGCGTCGCAGCGGTTGACGGGAGCTTTGGATCTGACACACTCAAACGGCTGGGAAGTTGCAGAACAGCACGCGTGCAGCGTGCTCTTTTGTAGCGAGGCAAGCGAACCTTGGATAGGGGATTATCAGTCTAGCGTGCGCTTGCTTGTTAGTAGGTTGACGTGTGCAAGCTCTTAACTAGGCTTCGGGGTTCCCACCACAGGGCCCATTAAAGGAAAACCTAACTGACAACCGATAGGAAAATGTTCTGTATTCAATTTCTTTTCCATGTACAGCAGCGCTTATACACTAAAAACCTCGACCCGGACAAACAAGACATGTTCCACTAGGACTAATAACAGAAAATTACGGACTACTGCGGCGCTGGACACATCGTTAGCGAAGGCAGGCGACCAATGGCGAGCAACATTCACCGAATAAAAACTACTACAACGCGAGATGTCGTATATTGCGCAGCTTTTGACGGAAAGAAAGAAGGGGAAGAAAGTTAAAACATGCGTCATTTTTTACTTCTCTGGTACCGTTTCCGCCTCGTTACTTCCTTTTCTTGTTGAAACATCAACGATAGATAGATAGATAGATAGATAGATAGATAGATAGATAGATAGATAGATAGATAGATAGATAGATAGATAGATAGATAGATAGATAGATAGATAGATAGATAGATAGATAGATGTGTGCGTGCGTGTGTGTTTTGAACACTATGTCGGTGCCGCGATCGCCATGTTTCCCAAAACTTCATCATAACATATGAACTTTATTGTGTAGTTTGGCTAGTCAGTGCGATGATGCGTGTCTGTACGCTGCCGCGAAAGATCTGGAAAAAAATTCGTGTCAAAAGCGCGCAACAGAAGAGAAAACAAACAGGCAGCGAGCGCATTCATTATAACCATGCGATGACAGCGTGTTTTCGCAACTCAACAGCGAGCTTGCTTGTTGTTGCTACGGCGCTGACACCGACTGCGCTTCGCACACCGGCAACGTAAGCGGTCGAGCGAGCTGAGATAGCGTCGGCGGCGCTTTCGCTGCTTTCATGAGAAGCACGCAAATAGCTTTGTTTTCGCACGTATCGGACAGCCGCAGCCCCGTTTGCACATAGATGCAACGCTTTAGTCATTAAAAGCTCTTCTCTTCTATATAGCGCGCTTCACGCACGCAATAACGGTGGAAGAGAAAACTCGAAGTTCATAATTAAAGCACGAGAGCACAGTACAATGTTTGCGTACACTTGTGAAGCGTAAATACGGCTGTAGCAGCTAATATAAGGCGTTCTTATGGTGCTTTTTTTTTCTTTATAATACACAATTATAGCAGTGGTACAGTTAAGGAAAGGGCGCCATTTTCTTCAGCCTTTATCAGGAAGACGGCAAAGCGTCATCAAAGGAGATTAAAGCAGCAGTGGAGGGTTCCGGAAAATCGAACCACCTGTTGTTCTTTGATGTTCACTGAAAACGCACAGTACACGGGTCTCCGACATTTTCGCACTCATCGAAAATGTGATTACAGCAGCCGGTTTTTAACCCGCGTATGTGTGTGCGTGTGTGAGAAAGGGGAGGTTATGTGTACAGTGAAGCAACCACTAGATCACCGCGGCGGACTCTTAAATCTCTTATGTCTCTTATGTTAGCGGGCGTAGGTGACGACGAAAATATCGAGCCCCTGAACAGCAGCGCTGTCAAAACTCGTCCTGGTGCACGGCTTGAACCCGGTACCAACGTCTGTACTGTACGGGACGCTCGCTCTGCCAGATGACCTAACCAGCCAGTTAAAAATCGACAGCTCGAGGGCGAATTAATTCGACAACTCAAGGAATGTTAGCCTGGTAGCTGACTGATTGATTTCTGGGGTTTTACGTCCCAAAACCAGCTGTGATTATGAGACACGCCATAGTGGAGGTCACCGGAAATTTTGACCACCTGGGATACTTTAACGTGCACTGTCATCGCACAGCGCACGGGCCCCACCATTTCGTCTCCATCGAAGTGAAGCCTCCGCGGCCGGGATTCGATCCTGCTACCTTCGGACCAGCACCAGAGTGCCATAGCCACTAGACCACATCGGCGAGCCAGCCTAATAGGTGTACGACGCCCCCCCCCCCCCCCTCTTCACTTGGACGGAAACCATTATTGATGCACTGAAATTGTAACAAATAGAGTACCATGTTATATTTATCGCGTTACACTTGTTGAGTATATTGATATCGTTAGCTTTATTAGTGATGTTTTAAATGTACAAGAAATTTCATCAATAAAGAATTTTATCAAGCAGACATTGCAATATTCATACCGCGGGCTGGTTCTTTATTTGTCTTCGTGCTCTGCGACCACAATTCATTACTCTAACACTTAATGAAATGAAGAAAGAAGTTCCCACGAAAAGGTTGAAAATGAGTTTTATTGAACCTTCACAAGTTTTTCATGGTGCGTGTTGGAAAAGCTTATCAGTATGCGCTTTTCCGCATTGGTTCTCATCGCTATCACTCGTTGAAGGTGGCCCTACATTCGCCACACGGAAATCTACCACTACAATAGGCTTCTGTAGCGCGTGCACATATTCAGTACACTCAAGGCTTTGCTGTTTCAGCACTAGCCGATTATTTGTTGAGCTTCTCGCACTCACAGTGCGGCTTTTCATTGCTTACATGCAGTACTCCCACCTATGTACTGTGGGTAACGTAAATGTTTGTCTTCCTTGTTGACCCACCTAGTAGCTTCGCAGAATATAATAAAGACAGGATCCCTCCCTCACATGCCTTTGTTTCTTTTTCTTTCTAAGCATGCGCGCGCGCGCGTGTGTGTGTGTGTGTGTGTGTGTGTGTGTGTGTGTGTGTGTGTGTGTGTGTGTGTGTGTGTGTGTGTGTGTGTGTGTGTGTGTGTGTGTGTGTGTGTGTGTGTGTGTGTGTGTGTGTGTGTGTGTGTGTGTGTGTGTGTGTGTTTTCTAAGCAAACACTCTGTATAGCCAGTCCGTTTATACGCACTGTCTCTCGTCTCTGTCGTTTCGTGTTCATTTCCGTCCTCTCCAGGCATTTTTTGTTGTTGCTTCCACCATGAAGAACGACTTCAATATCATGGCTAGCGTATCTGACATTCCAGAGTACAGTGCATTCATCTCAGCTATATTTGTGGCGCGTTATTTGCGAGGCATAACAAACGATGAAATGCAGGAAGCTGCATCGCTCAGCGAGGAGTTTCCTGCGCGACGCCTTTCAGAAAGGCTCACTTTCATATCACCACCAGTGAATTCGCGTCTTCTATGCAAGCTCACTCCTCTTGCATTCTCGCGGACTGCGTGAATTCTGTATAAGAACCCCGAGCTGATGCCGCAAGGGCTGAAACCACGAGGTGGTAAACAGCCACCGCTGTTTTGCGAATATTTTAGTTTGGTTTAGTTTTCTTAGCTCGAGGAACACTAAGATTTCCAAGCTGTTTTTCACACGTTTTGTTTGGCGCCTGGGATCATCGAGAGTGTACTTCGCTGCGATGCAGGGAGAAAGAAGCATTCGCATCCGTACAAAGTAGACGCGCTCGTATCGTACGCATTTGGGATTGTTGGTTCATGATAACCAGGTTGTATTGCGGAGACGGAACCACCACAAGAGGAAGACCGGAAAAACACTCGTAGCGCAAAATGTTAACAGAAGTTTATTTTCCCGGACCACACATTTAGTATAGACCCGTACAAGGCCGCCAGGCGCGCTTGAAGGAGTGCTTCCTTGGAAAACTAAGTTATTGAACAGAAATATTAACGGATGGAGTGCGAACACATTCAGGATGTAATCTTGGAATATTCTCAATTTAATTTATTTCTCTTTTCAGTTTATCATGCAGGAAACATGAAATTGTGCACTACCTGAACAAAGGTGCACGTCAGCAGGATTTACAATGATTTGCAAGCCACCAATCACGACTGGTTTTGACATTGGTACTGTGTTCCCTTATCATTAGTGGACCTGCCTGACTGACAGATATGACGCCAAGACAAAAAAAAAAAACAGACCAGATTGCTCGTGCAGGGAACAAAGGTGATCTTAAGGGGAAAACATTATATGTGTCACGCGAAGGTGTGACCTTGCAAATAAAGTCGTAGTAGAACACGGTACAAAAAAAAATATGATAAAAAAGATTCTGGCGTATCGTTCTCTTGGTACAAACAAAATCGTCATGGAAGCATGCGAATGAATGACTAACATGACTGCATTAAAACGGAAAGGCGGGCTAGTTGGTTTGGCTGCATAATGAAACTTTTGCGCACACAAGACGAAGCCACAACGAAGTACACAAGGACTAGCGCAGTCCTTGAGCGCAAGTCCTTGTGTACTTCTTCGTTGTGGCTTCGTCTTGTGTGCGCAAATGTTTCATTATGTAACATGACTGCTGGGTCATGGCATCACTAACCTAACATGCTGATCAGTTACGTCACGATTAATGATAATAAAATTCTATGTGGCTCATAGCAGTATGCAGGTATGAGCCGCACGTCACTGAATGTTAACTTTTACATCCTATGCCAAATTGCATTCATGTGATGTTCGGCCACCGAACTTTCCGGGTTTGATTATTAAGTATATTGGCTTTTGCCTTCAGTCCTCTTAGGCAATAGCTAAGGACTCCTAGGAATGTTTATTGTTCTTTTCACAAGAGTAAGTTTAGTGTGTGCCGAGTCGTAAAGCGGGACACACATTTAACAACGCGGTTTATAATGTTATAAAGATGATTATATTGAAAAATGACCTCAATCTCAATATTTTTATGTGTAGGAAACTAGTATAACAAAAAAGGAGTGGGGGAGGGGGGGGGGGCTGCCACTGATCTCTGTTTTTTCCGTTCTTCAACAAAATCTTGTGAACGTGAAATATCGGCTACCTTAGGTGACCTGTCAGACCTGTTCCCAGTTCCACGCTATCCTCCCTCTGCGTGTGCAAACTGCAGTTGCTAAAGCTTTGCTCTAAAACGCCGTCATCCGTCAACCTCAGAGCAGGCTCGAGTAGATAAACCACGGAAAACAGCTGTTATACTGTATTGCCATAAGATATCCCATAACCTGGAAAAAAAAAGTCGTGGAACGTTTCAAATTAACTACGTTTTCCTGCCCCACGCAGACTTATTGGACCTTGCCACTGTCTTGACGGCTACATGAAGTCTAAGCACTGCGAGATGAAACGTAAGATCACCTTCGTTCACTACACCAGCAATGCAGTTATACTATGGGTGAGTTGCAATACTCACAGTAGACGGCTAAATATAGAGCTACGTGGACAGTGGCCACTTTAGGTCTCATTCTATTTCTCGCGTATACAGTAAAATACACAGCTTCTCGAAGATGACATCCAAGGATAAAAACGACGCACGCTACATTGCTGTCTAAACAAGATGGTCGCTGAACGTACCGAATGGATACGTAAACATTGACCTCGCCGGAATGGTCGTCTGCCATCAAGTAGGCGCATTCGTGCGCGCTTAATGTGGGCTACATTGAATTTTTCGTATGTTGGAATACGAAATAAGCAAAATGGACGACAATCGTTTCCGTTTTCTTCATCTTTCTTTTGTCGACGTGAGTTGGCGTCGCATCTCGTCAACGTCATCCGGACGCGTTCCATTACCCGGACGACAAGGGCGCGAAGCTGTCTTCGAAGCTGTCAACGTGGCTGTCTACGATGCTGTCCAGAATTTAAACACAGACACAGTATCCCTCTTGGTGGTGCTAAAAAGTATGTCATACAGACAGGCACATCTATTTTCAACACAGAAAACACAACAGCAATGACAAAAGTGCATGTCATGAGGCGTATCCAATTCCTTGTAAGTCCGGAGGATGTGCACCTGTACCGTACCGAAAGTTACCTTCGAAACGTATGCAGTACAAAGCTACGAGGACAGCCATATAGATTTTTCAGAAGGAAAAGTTTCCTAGTTTACGAAAAAAAATCGTCTTGTTCTGGCCACCGAACCCAGGATCAACGCCAGTGCGCTGTGGTCGCTCTGCCAATTGATTTCCTCGCACTGCAGTGCCAGCTATCATCTGCGTAGGTGTTACTAAAGTCGTAGTTCACAATTTTTCCGACGGATCCTACTTTGAGATATTGAATTTTGTTCACTGACGCACCTGTGCCGTGGCCGAGGGGTTGCGTGGTCGGGTGCTTCGGGATACATGGCGGGAGCTAGATATTATTATTTCGCCGTGGACTCTGACGCCGACACCGGAGCTTCTGCGCCACAAGCTCGTTAACGCTATCGTGTTAAAACTTTCGTTGGTATAGTTTGAGCTCTGTGTGTCTTGTTCTTCGTTTGGTGATCGTTCCTCCGCGCAGTTCAACCTGAAGGCGGACTGGGACTTCAGCAGACAAGGCTCGAGCCCCATTTTAAGGCCCTTTATCGAAAGCTTGGTCATTAGGCTGAAGCAGTCTGTCCCCCTGTTTGTCTTACCCTCAAAAATATTCTGTTGTAACAGACGTTCAAAAAAGGCCTAGTCGCCACAAAATGATGAAAGGAAAAAGCAAGTGTGAGCTGCTTTTCCTGATCAGCATGAAAAATGTTTGGTTCACTACGAAAGCGTGTAAGGAATTGGACGGTGTTCATCGCTGCCTGCGCAAATCAAGAGGCAGGCGAAGAAAACGTGAAGCATGAATGTGAAACAGTTTATGTTGTTACGGGCAAGTGGTATTCGTGCCGTTGAAACAAAGGATCCATGCCACCTGCGATACCTTCAAGGTGGCGGAAACTGTGCAATCGCTTCATGCGCATCTAAGCTGCCAGACAAGGGTTCGGCTACGTTCATTCATAGAAACGCTTGGAAAGTCGCCTACGCGTCCACCATGACATTTTCGTTCTCTTTCTTTTAAATATAGGTTCTTTGAATGATATTCTGTTGTCCGGGAACCATGAATCCACAGACAACATTTCAGAACGTTTCACCGCCTAATGGCTTCTTCGTAAAGTCAGTGTTGAGATGATTCCGTGTTGCTGCCATTCGTGCTGTACGTTCTAGCCGCCACCTAAAGTTTGTCCGTTCAGTCTTTGCGCAGGCGGTTCCCGTATTACCGTCCATCGTGCTGTGAGCTAACGACCAAACTCCTGCGAAACAGTTACCTTAGCACACACGCACACACAAAAACGACGGCAGCACCGTGCCACTCCTCCACCTAAGTTCACTTCAGTGCCCGCCCTCCTCACATCCAACTTTGTATTCTTTAGGTACACGCGTGAGCCTATTAGGCACGGTCTCGTCGGTGGGCCGCCACAGTAGCCAACACAGTAAGCCTCGTAAGCGCGTGTTCGCGCAACTGGGGCATAATGCACTCTAATGGTGTTCCGACCCGCAGCCCCCAAACAGTCCACTTCCCGCTGTTTACTTCGGAGAACGCTGTCCAGCAGCAGAAAACGATCGACGTCGGACTTACACGGCGTGCGGGTCGCCCCTGCTGCCTCTTTCTTTATCTCCTCTGTTCGGCAGTGTTCGTCCGGCGCTTATGGGGCACTTCGGAGATAACGACTTCGAATTGCAAGGCAACCGGGGCCAATGCGCTTAGCGAGTCTGTGCCACTCGGGCTCCTTAAGAGCGGGGAAAGCTTCTCTAAATGTGCCCCAAAGAAACGCGCACATGTTTCTTCTCTTCGGTCAGTTCCTGCAACCAGCGCGAGTGGTTAGAATTCGCGCGTGTTTGTGTGAAGGGGTTCTTCTGTGGCTTCAAGACGCGCTTCTTTTTACTAGTTTTCTTTTGTAAGAGGGAGGGGGAGCAAGATATAGTGTGCAGGTTAAACCACGTCATTGCACCTTAACCCGGAGCGATGGTTCTTGCTTATGCGGTAACTAGGCATTACGACTATTCTTAGCAACCATAATAGCCCGAAAACAGCAAGAAGTATGTCGAGTATAGCGGTAATTGGGCTATCTACTTTCCCGTAACCGCCATTATTTCTTGACGAGGGAGTGGCGTCTTTTTAATTTTCTTCCGTGTTGGTAGACATAACAAATTTGCACTTATTTATGACACGTCATAAAATCTAAACTGCATATTTGTTTTAATAAGGACTAAAATTTATGCTTAAAGGTAAAGTTATACCCAAAAATTAAAGGAAATTCCTTACACATGCGCGCCTGCAAGACACTCACTGTGTTTAATGAACGATCTGCGACAGCCCTTAAGAAAGCTTAACACCGTCTTGCATTTCTAAGAAGCACTCGAGCTTAATTCACAGGACTTCCTTTCCTAAATTCTTTCACCCATTGGCTATACGGCTAATGATGGGTCCCGTATCGTGACTGCATGAAATATTCGCATACAAAAAATCATAGTACAAGGCATTTTAGACAGTATGAGCATTTGTCTATTCAACAGATAGTGAACGCCCCCCCTCCACCCTCAGTGACGTCATAATAAATACTCAGATATAGAAACTTGCACCTCCGATCGCCAGGACGAGCCCGCCATAAACCAGCGCCCACTACCACCACCACGATTATTCAATTCAATTTTATTTACCAGAAAAAAACAATCTGGAGGGACACCTGGGCAAAAAGCTGTCGCAGCAGCTTGACGAAAGGCCCAGGGTCCCTTACATGGCAATAGCACATGCATGACACATGTCACCAAGTGTTTTTACATAGCATTCGCATCGAAAGCATTATACATACAGATCAGCATACATCACACGTATACATAAAATGTAACAATGACACTTCGTACAAGAATGCAAGGTAATGAGTTATTATAAAGATAAAAAGTAGTCGCGCAGATGTTTTTTATTGAATGCGGCTGTGTGTTTGTACCGGTTGAGTGTGGTTGGAATATTATGAGTTAGTGATTGCAGGCTGTAGTTGTTACGGGACCAAGGTACCTTCCATACCTCAGGGTTTCGTGTGTGCTTCGTCTTGTTGTGCGGTTCTAGCTTAGCGAGTGACGTAAAGTAATTTTGAACGAGAAATACATTTTTTCTAATAATCTATATTCATATAGCCTGTCAACGCGGTGTAATTTGTGTTTGAGAAATATAGCATGTGTGGCTGAAAGTCGATCAACGTTTTCAATATAGCGGACAATTTTCTCTTGAATTGTTACAAGTTTTTGCATGTTACATTTTGAAGTTGTTGCCCAGACAAAGTAACAGTAGTGCACATATGACAGGAATAGACCGTGATAAATTTGCAGCTTAGCCCCCGTAGGCAAGAATTCGCGGCAGCGCGCCATAGCACCGGTAACCGCAGATAGCTTACCACAAAGATAATTGATGTGGGTATCCCAACGTAAACCAGAAGAAAAATATACTCCAAGAATTTTCAACTCTTCGACCAACTCAATACGTTGATTCTGAAAGTAAATATCATTATGAATGACGAGGGGTTTATTTTTAGCGCGAAACACGATAACTTTTGTTTTCTTAGAATTTACCTTAAGCCTGTTCGCCTGAGTCCAGTTGGACAAACTGACCATAATTTCATTGCATTTTTCGACAAGTTTGTTGGCATCAGGACCTGACACACACAATGTGCAATCATCCGCGTATCGTTGTAAGGTGTGCCATTTTGCCTGCGCAGAACAGTTTCACGAGCTCGCTTGTTCTGATCTACGAAAAGGCGTCAGCACTTCGTTGCCATGTATGCTATAAATGGACTGAAACATCAGATTTTGTGTGTGTGTGTGTGTCATTGGGCGCGCCATTAAGGCTTGCAGAACTCCTATTGCGATCCCGCGAGTTTTCGTATACTCAACGTAAAGTACCTCACGCTCTTCATTACTTAACGTCAGCATATAATAGCCCTGAATTCGCGCATTACAGGAAGTTGTCCCCCATAGATGCTGTCGTAAAAATGTGCTTCTCAATGTTGAATCCGCCGCGGTGGTCTAGTGGCTATGGCATTCGACTGCATTCTGGCATTATGGTATTCGACTGCGAAGGCCCGTGTGCTGTGCGATGTCAGTGCACGTTAAAAGTACCCCAGGTGGTCGGAATTTCTGTGGCCCTTACTAAAGCGTCTCTCATAATCTTACCGTGGTTTTGGGAAGCGAAAGCCCTCTTCTTGTTCTTGTTCTTCTTCGTCTTACTCTTTTCCTTCGTTGCTGTTGTTGTTGATCAAACCCTCAAGCTTGAGAACTTCTACCAATCTTTCAACGTAAGATTCCACTACACAAACAGCGTCCATGCGCTTGTGTGGTGGTGCAACGCTATCGCACTGTGTCTACTATTCCAACAGTACTCCTGAAAGCTTGCATTTATATATTTTATTACGTTGTTGCGGTGTCAGGCGGGTGAAAACGCGCTATCCTACTAACTGCTATGTTGAAGTCACTACAATTGTTTGATCTTTCTTCCTTTTAAAAACGCAATAAAAATACAAGAAGGGAACAGGAGGGAGGCCCTAGAGGGGAAAACGCCGCTATTGAGCGGTGTGTGCTTCCCGAAAGCGATTACGCGCCCACACAGGTCAGCCTTGAGCGATAAGTGGATTTCTTTGAAACCAAGGTAAACGGCGAAAACCCCTTCACCTCACTGCGAGTCGCCCTACTCGGCGTTTATCAGTTTTTTTCTTGGGCACCATCTTGGTCATCAGCCAAATGTTACACCTACGCTAAGCGCTTGTACTTGGGACGTTTCGTCTTTCTAACAGTCATTTTTATTGTTTACCGTTTCCAATTTTAGCTAGGACAGGACAGTCCTCGGAGTACTTCTGAAACCTCGTCTTTCTTTTCTTATTTTTTGCCGTCCTTAGTTTTCTTTCTGTTTCTTCTATTCTATCTTTTGAGAGCACGCCATTTTTCTTCTAAAGTTTATGTTCAGAATATCAAAATTGTGTACGTTTCACTGGTAACCCGAGATCATGACAAAATAGCCAAAATAAGTAACATCAAATCGGCGCTGTACCAAGAGCGGCAAATTTCCGACGCCAATACTATTTAGCAACTAGCTGCCATTTTTGATGCCGGCCAGTATTAGAAACGCATTGAGCCGACAAAGTATATGGTGTGAGCTTGGCTCGTTGTCCTATTACTTTGCAGCAAAGACATGTTGTCTACAAGTTCATCTTATGTTTAGTGCTAAGGACGAAGAAATGAAACACAGGACAACAACGTGTCAGCACCTCCCTTAAAACAGTGTTGCGTGCACGTCACGTGAGTCTAACCTAAAGTGGGATACTAACGAAGACTAAAGCACAAACATGACACAGAACAAGCGAACATCCTGTGTTTCCTTTCTTCCTTTCTTCGTCCCCGTGTTTCAGCGCAAAGCTCAAGATAAACCGATTCCAACTAGACCAGTTAACCCTGTTGTCTACATGTGCCGTAAAAGCGTCAGACAGGACGTTCGGTGGAGGACTGTCAAATGCTCGAATCAATCTACAATTATTGTTGCTTAACTTGCCTACAGTGCAATCTTTGTTAACCTCCCTACCCTCTACCGTTCCTTGCTTCAATCGCTTCTCTCTTGTTTTAATCACGCAGAGCTCATAACTCATAAGTCCAGAGTGAGTTCATGAGGTCTGCGGAGATTTCACGCACATTGAACTTCTCTGGGATACCACAACTAACAGCAAGCTACTCAGTTTTTGAAAGACTTGTTTTTGTGCTGCAATAAGTTCGCACCTCCTGCTTCAGCTTTAGTGCTCTCTGTGAAACAGCCCTCTAAAAAAGTCTCACAGGTAAGTACCGTCAAGTTATTTGCAACCCATATTCACCTGACGAGCACAGCATCCACCCGGTAGCGTCATTCTAAGGGGGTCCAGCTTCAATTCCAAATACATCCATTTATTCATTTGGTTTCGAGTAAGCGTTCAGCCCTCCTCAAGTGGCCTTGCTGTGAAGAGGGGTCAACGCCTCAATAAAGAGCAGTGTTGCATGCATGTCACGTGAGTGTGAGTCTTACTTGAGGTGGGAGACTAAAGAAGACCAACGCAAGAACATGACGCCTTCAGGGCATGTGTCATGTCTAAATGCATATCATCAGCATGAAGACTAGAGCAAAATGGCGAATGAAGTCTTGTCTGTACACTTCTGTATCGTACCTCATGCTTGAGCCATTTAATTTGCTTGCAGTATTTGAAATTCTTAAAATGCGCAGAACTTCCGCACGCGTTCATTTACTTGAAAGAGCATACAGGTAGTCAAAATCATTCCATAGCTTCCCACTACAGCTGTCTCGATGATCAGATAGACGGTTCTGTTGCACGCAAGTTGTTAAATTATGATTCATATCTCACTCCTCTCTACAGACGTTGTATCCTTAGTAAGAACGAACAGTGCTATGTATCCGTTCTTCTAGCGCACAAATGTTTAGCACATAGGTATTGTAGCATCCGGCTTGCATTTAAACAGCCCAACTTGCTATTATTATAGGAAATTGTGATTCGTTTGCCCTTGACAGAACTGTGCATTCGTTCAGCTCTTTCTCTGTAGGTAAATTGGACCACTCATTCAACAAGAAATCAAGTCAAGGTACAAAAAAACCGAACTCGAGATACAAGAAAAGCTACGCCTCTAAAGATCATATTACTTAAGCACTTTTCAAAAGTTCTGCTACACAAGTGAACATAACTGGCATCTTTCACAAAAAAAAAAAATGTCCGTCGAGACATGGTTATTACTTTTACTGTTTTCTGCGTTCGTCGAAATCATGACAGCATTTTTATTATAGATTCGTCCCAAATTTACACCTTGATTAACTTTCTCGCATCGTTAGAAATAGCAAGGGCACGTGGAGACCTCATCACAAGGACATTGCCAAGCGAAATTTCAATGTTCAGATTATATTAGAATTGCGAAATCTAATTCAATAAACTGTATTTATTGGCATCACAATCCATTTTTGTCAAATTCGGAACCTCGAAGCACAAAAATATAGCGCTAATGGAACGCTACCTCAATAAAGAGGTAATTGCGAACAAGAGGGATTGGCTGAAAAACGCAACGAAAGATTCCAATCTCAGAATGGAGCAACGTGGTGATGACGAACTTTCGGAAAGGAGGCTTAGATGACCTCGAGCTTGATGAATTTTGCTCGATCTCAATTTAGAGCACGTTAATGGACGTAGCGCTATTGTATTTGCATAGGCTCATTCTCAAAATCGGCAGTAGTTCCGCAATGGCTGGTCATTGTGTTTGACGAAGCAGCGTGCTTCGTACGAGCGCGGTGACTTAATGAATAGCCAGTCGGGTGAATAGGACTGGACGGTAGAAGGAAACAAATAAAACCAGACAGATTTCCGAGGACTGCTGCGAACGTTTAGTCATCACCGGAATGCAGACACTGAGCTTTTTGTTGTATGTTTGTGCATATACCCACAATACTGGTTCGAGCTCAGAACCTTGAGGAGCCTTATAGACTGCTATGGGATCCAATGCTATAGTTCTGTGCCAGGATTAGGTCTACTGATTTAGAACCTTAAAGCTTATTCACGCTCACACACGACCCAATGTGAAGTATTATGGGTCCTTCTGTCTAAATAGGCAGTTCTATCCCGCAGGGATGAGGGAAGAATTTCCGGGTGCGTCTGCTATCCCGAAGTACTTAGGGCACTTTAGAGAAAACACTTGCTCAGACGCTACGCCAACTTGACGATCGGCCACTTTCCGTACAGGTGCTACTCGAACACCGCCCTCATCGCTCGTCGGCCCACAAGGCACTAAAAGCACTTTTGCGCTTTTTGAAGATGACTCGTTTGCGCGAACGCCTTTGACAGACTTGTCCTACAACGTCTTTTTTCACTATTCCCCTCCTTCCTCTCTCCCCCATCTTTCTATTCCCGCTTCCCATTCCCCCAGTGTAGGGTAGCCAACTGGACGCCTTTCTGGTTAACCTCCCTGCCTTTCTATTTTTACTTTCCTTCCTTCCTTCCTAGGGAGAAAGAATCTTGTGTGCAAAGACGCTATGCTCCTTTTATCATAAATCCAACAGCACCTACCCGTATCCCTCCACCCCCCCCCCCCCTTTTCTGTTTACCTGCTCCGTCCTCGTTTCATGAAGGTCAGTGAAGGTCATTCGACATCTGAAGCTATTCTGTCCGCAATCGGATGATTGCCATTCGAAGGTTGGACAAAGTTTGTCGTATGAAAGTCAGCCCTATCGAAGTCGTGCGTGCACCGTTTGACCATTAGCTTTAATGCGCAGGTTGAGCGCCTCTTAGATGCAGGTTACCCTAGACTAGCCATAGCCACAGTTGCTGAGCGTCTGAAGAAGTCGATTTCGACCGGAACGAAAGCTGTAGCAGAGAGTAACATTAACAAGAAAAGAGTCGTGAGTATTCCGTATATCCACGCAGTTTCGCACAGGCTTAAGAAAGTGGGAAGTAGATATGGGGTTAATGTTGTGTTTACGGCTCCGAATAAGCTAGGTAGGGTTTGTGCTGCCGTGCATAGAGGAAATGAGCAGATGGAAGGAAAGAAGCGAACGGATATCTGTCAGGTTAAGCATATAGCCAAGAACAATTTTACCGACTGTCGCATAGGTGTGGTTTATAAGATTCCTTTTAGCTGCGGACGTTTTTATGTAGGGCAAACTGCGCGTTGTATTAATCAAAGGTTAATTGAACATAGAAGGTCGCTATCAGGTGGAACGCCGTCTAATCTATCTTTTCACTGCCAGGACTGTAGCTGCACGCCCGAGTTAGACGAAACCGAGATCCTGTACAGACATAAGAATGAAGAGACGCGTTTATTGGTCGAGGCCTGGCATATCAGTAATAGTGGAAGTGCGTGCGTGAGTCAGCCGTCGATTAGCTTAAACAGAGAGGAGATAGAATGCCTTAGCAGTTGTTTATCGCGTAGACCGGCACGTGTAACCGTTTGACAGGTGGCGCTACCATACCGAGTATGCGCAGATAAGCTGTTTGTCTTCTTTCTTTTTCGCCTCTGTGCTCTGCATCAGTTGTTAGTCGGCGTTCGTGTTGTTCACTTCTCCCCTTGTGTCCGTGTCTTGCACGCTTCTTCTTTTGACTATGGACCCTTACCAACTCGCTCAACTTTCTGTCCTTTTCAGAATCCCTGCTCTGCGCACTGCGTGAAAGCTTTTTTTTTAATGCGCGCCCACCGAATGCATGCAGTGCGTGGTTTAATCTGAGTTCTTTCGCTTCTTGATACGTCGACTTTCTTATAAAGCAAACTAGAAGCGTGCTTCGCTGCAATGGCTTGTCGTAGTAGGAGAAGCAAACTTCACAATAGAAGAAATGCTCCACGGTCGGTACATCCGAGGGAAATCTTCAATGCGTCTGTGTAATTGGTTTATCGGCATTTAACACAATTCCGGTGATTAGGATAAGTTAGTAAGATGAATTGTGCAACAAATACAATAATTTACTAGCTCGAGGCGAATGGTCCCTCGTTTCTACTGGACAAAAGTACCATCATGGCCCGGCTAGTGTCAAAGTGCGCTCTATCGGCCCCAGCAACAGTGCCAGCTCGAACAACAACTAAGTTTTATGTGTATTCTTATAACTCCATCACCAAAACTGCTATTATGTACGTGTTCAGCCGCGTTTGAAACCTACAAATCGCATTTCACTTAACCCGACGTCTTTTCATCGCACACGCTTTTCGCTGACGACCAGTGCAAATGAATTTAATGCCAAGATGTCTCAATTCGTATCATGTTGTGTCGGAGTTTTGTGAAAATGTAAACAACTAGCCGAACAGAAAAGTAAAGTGGAGCTTTGACATACCATACGAGGAGCAAGTTGCGAAAGACTTCTGTAAATCTTGGCGAAAAAAAAATGACAAAACGACTCGCGGGTCGAAATATAATTCGAGTTTCTTTTCACATTTTTCAGGTTATCAGTTCGGCCACTTGCACCAAAGGGACAGTTTCGCTCGGCGACTCGAGACCTAGTAATTGTTTTCGAGTGAAAAGGAAAGTGGCCTCACACAAGGGAACAACTTTGTGGGAGACACTTTCATGTCGTTGGTGGTTTTACTTCCTTTCTTTGGGCGCCCAGGGAGAAGATCTGTTGTCTGCTTACAGAAAGAACCAGGCGTCTCTTAAAAACCGTAATGGTCTAGGAAACACAATAAAATTTTGTGAAGTAAGGTTAGAGTGGACGTCGTCCAAACCATTTTAGGCATTATCTGACTTCCTCTCTTTTGCTTGGTAACCTTTGCTTTCGGCGCACCTCTGGTTTCAGGGCCGCATAGAGATAGAAAAAGAATGTCTCAGAGTCATTCAATAGAATCGTTTTTCGTTTATTTTTCTACATGGGCCTGTCTCTTCCATAGTGAAGATTGAAGGGCCGAACTGCCAGGTCAAGTTGCGAAAAAACCCTCCTCTCCTCGGAGAAGTTCCGTAGATAGGGGCATCACGATGGTTAAGTGGTGCCGTTCGGGAGATGGCAACATTGACAATGCCGTAGAGTCAAAATTTTGGGTGGCGAAAAATCAAAACGCAAGTCGCTGAATCAAATCACTACGTGTGTAAGTATCAGGTTAGATCGCGTAAACAGAAGACATTTATATATGTTCCCTATAGAGGGTGGCTTCTCCTTTCTGCCTCATCTCATTCACCCGAGTGTGATCCGGTTTGCGACTAACAGCTACACACCGAAAAAAAAAATGAATTTGCAGTTTTGCACCGAACTTAAAGAACTGACATTGATAGCGTGGTTCTATGAGTCATCTTCTGGTACGTGCTTCACTAATCATAACTTTTAAGATATTTTTCCTTCCGGTTAACCTTTCTGCCTTCCGACCATTATCTCTCTCTCTCTCTCTCTCTCGTTTTTAAGACCAGTGATTGCGAGATAGACATTTTCCTCAAACTGCTGCTACAAAAAACGAGGCATAAGTTGGTGACAGCTCGGCTAACTCTTCTAATTTCGCCATTTCACGCACTTTCAGCGTTTGAAGGTAAACAGAAATAAAAGAGGGGACGAGAAAAAATTGTCTTTTTTTGACTCGCGATTCTTTCCTGCTTGCCTTTAGGCACTGTAAGCGCCAGAAATGTAAAAGCGTGGAGAGTATTCACAGAAGTGTATCGAGGAAGCGTCGTTCGTAAAAGAAACTGTCAGCCAATACTGATGCTGAACGTACAAATACCCAAGACGGCTGGCCAACGACACTTCCGAAATACTTACGAAATAAAAAAGTTCTGTGACTGCGACCTTAGGTGTACAAATCGCCTCATGTGTACATTCATTCTTTTTTCACGCTTATTCTAAGTTTAATTAGTGTATCTTTTTTTTTTCGTCTGTTGAAATGTAGTAATAACACCTTTGCCTCGAAGGCCGAAGGTAAGGAAAACAGGACAAGAAGTCCTGGACACTTACGACAACAACAGAGGTGACAGTGAGAGGAGTTCGAGGCACTAAGCGATCCTGCCTGAGAGGGTGCCGTAAGTGGCCTTTGACCGATAATGTCAACAGGGCATCGGCACTTAGGACGTTGCCACGCGGGCACATCGCCGTTCCTGCTCGAGGGAAAAGGGGAGAAAGAAAGCGACAAGATATCGACGATAGATGGCGCCTTTATACTGACACTCTAGGCCATAGACAGGATAGAGAACTATCGTCGCTGAGAAAGAACAAACATAAGAACATGTTTCCTTTCTCTGCTATTGCTGGTAGTTCCTTCCTTTTTCTTTTTCTTTTTCATATCTTTTTCATACCTTCAATATGAGTCCTCACTTAGCATTTCAGGACGACCTTCGTTCATTCTGACGTTTTTCCTTGTAAGAACTTGGTTGTACAGGTCACTCACTTCACCACGTTCATGCATGTTGGAAGGACAAACTAGTGTATAATGTGCTTTTTCTGGTGGCTAACTTCATAGTTGCATTTAATCACGTTAATGCCTATGTGTTCGTTAAGCGTGGCATAGACGATAACGCAAATGATGCGCACGTCTTCCCTTCATGACATTAACGCGTTTTTTAAAGAAAATGACGTGAATTCTGAGCACATAAGAACCAAATCAAAGTAAAATATCGCGGTCAGTCGCACAATTTCGCATGGCAATGTACTTTGAGTGAAGGTAGTACCAGAAAGCATCAGAAAACATAACATCAGTAGATGTCAGACCTCATCATAGTCCTATTTGTGCAACGCATGTTCTTACCGTTCACGCAAAAGGTGAACAACAACACTGACGATGCTATAGTGCGGGCTAATTTGAAATCTTTTCTAATTTGCGTACAAATTATAGCTGTTTCGTAATGTTTCACACAAGCTTTTCTTTATTTTTTATGTGCTATTATTCGAAAAATTCAAATAATCGAACCACATAAGCAACTGGGGTGAAATAAAGTAAACTTCGTGTGAAGTAAACTTAGTGTGAATGTGCAACAGTGTGAAGAAAGAGGTAAGGTATTTCAGCGACATCTTTGCAGGATTTTTCTTTAAAACGGCGTTTATATCATTTGCGGTGAGCTCAGACACTTTACGACTCAGCCTGATTTCGCTATCCGTAAAGCTCGATGTTACACAGAGATTCTATAAACACAGCTCGTAATACAAAGGTAGGTGGAGCTTCCAAGAAGTAATCCAGACAAATTGTTTTCCCCGGGTAGTTCCAGCAAAATAGGTTGCGTTAGGTTTGCAATACACATAAAGACGGAAAGAAATGTTTTAAAACGTTCTGCTGCTTATACCAATGTCTCCCAAATGAATACAAGTTTCCCAGTGGATACCGCGTACGGCCATTTAAACCTTCGCAATTTGCTACAAGTGTTGTTATTTCTCTTTCGCAGTTCGCTTAATTCTTTTTCTTACTTATATTACCTTTTCCTCGTGCGCAATGTCACATCATGGCAAGCTAACGCGCTCACATTAAGATTGTTCTCCTTTTTATTAGTTTATTCCGTGGTCATTCCCGCCTACTTCCTGTAATTAATGAGCAAGCTTTTCATTAAAATCAACAATGACCCATTCAAATGATGGTCACATCATTTGCGTTTCTCAGAAATTATAAATGGCACTGCAACAGAGGCGCTTGTTTTTCGAGGCTGCTTTGCAGCCTACTGCGTGCCAAGACAAACTAATGCACTATACAAACTAATGCAATAGTAGAGCTGTGCGAATAGCAAAATTTTGGGTGCGAAGCGAATTCGAATATTTATGTTCAAGCTCGAATCGAATCGAATATTTTTCGAACAAATTTGGAATATTTATTTACTAATACCATGTCGAATTATGGACAAATTTTCTGCTAAACATGGGCAATAAGATTTATTGCATGACTAGTGTACTGCCACAGTGTCATTGCAAAGTCCTGAGGAACAGTCTAACAGAGAATTGTGCAACAGAAAGCTGAGCTAACTTCGCCACAGTACATAAAAGTTAGCTTCGCCACAGTACGCAAATGTTAGCTTCGCCGCAATACAAAAATTTCGTGCGGCGAAGCAAACTACATGCGTGAATGGGCCACTTGACATGCGACATAGCATATTTTTTCCGCTTAGTTACCAACTTCGAATAGCTTGAATAGTTATATTTAAGTGCGAATCGAATCGAATAGCAAACGCTACACGAAAATTATTCGAAATTTTGAATATTCGCACACCCCTAGTATATAGCGCTAGCAAACACAGTTGAGGGAGCCAGAACAGAGCGAGCGCTTACCTTCAGATATATAGACAACTATATAGTTTTATATGACACTATACAACCCGCAAATGAAGTTATGGATTTTTATCACCAGATTTCTGGACCATCTTGTGAGAGCACATGTGCTACCTGTTAATAATGTCATTCAGTTTTTAGACTACAGAATATTGCTTCTTGAATATCATGGTTGTTGGGATTATCATGTTCGTGACAATGAGACGCTGCTTCCATACCATTCATCCCATTCCAAGCTGGTGAAACGAGAACTTGCTAATTTGTGTTTTGGCAATGCGCCGATGAAATAGATATTAGTTTTGACAAGCAGAATCAGCACCTTTTAGAAGCAGGCTACCCTGACCATGTTCTTGTTTCGGTAGAAGAAAGTTCGTTGAAGGCAAACAAGCAGAACGGCACGGGCGTGAACAGGACTAAAGACTTGAAAATGGCTGTCGTACCGTATGTGCGCAATGTGTCACATGCTATGAAGAAAATTGGACGGAAAGTGAACGTGGACCCGTGGTACTCTCTGCTCCACAAAAACTGCTCAGCACTTGTAAACCAACTGATCCTTCAGCCAAGACAAATGCAGTGCGTAAAAAGAAGCATGAGTCGCCTTTTGTGTCATGCCCAAAGAAGGTATTGTTCCACTTCTCATTTTCATACGGGAAAGTGTACATTGGACAGTCTGGGAGATGCTTGAAAGTTATGTTACTAGAGCATCAGCAAAAAAGTAAACCAATATCGGGATGGTCAACTATCTGTACATTGCAGTGATTGTGGTTGCAAACTCCTGTTTAAACAGTGTTGTGTGATGTAAAAGAATGCTGACACGTGTGCGCGAGAAATTGCTTTAAGCCGCCTTGATAGCGAAGGCCGGCGATAACTGCGTCAGATGCCCCTCCGTTGCGCTGACTTCATGTGAGTCAGCATTCTTGGACACTGCAGGCTTCCATGTGCGTTGACTGGGTGTCTTGCGACACGGGTGTACACTGTTGTTTCTCGAAATAAACAATCAGTTTAAAGTTAGTGCTTGTCCTGTTTTGTTTCCCTTGTTCGTTCCTGCTAGCTCTAGATACCTCTTGCTGCATCGAACCAGTTAGTCAAAAAAGCCACATTGTCAAATTTCAACCAGGTGCAATTTTGCGCTCTTTCTGTCCGCTTCGTTTTCCCTGTTTACTATTTTGCGCAATGGTTCCTTTTAGAGACAAGCCCCACAAGAAGTTCTAAAAGCCGTAGGAGCAGTATACGTAGTAGTAGTCATGAAGGTTCGATTATAGAAATAAAAGAAAAAAATGGGGGACCCTTAAGCTTCGCCTTTAGGAGTTCAACGCGATAGCGAAATCCGGCCCTTAGTGTGCACTTCAACCACTCAGAGCATACTTATTAATGTGTGTTGTTACACACACACACACACACACACACACACACACACACACACACACACACACACACACACACACACACACACACAAGCGCGCGCGCGACGTGTCTATAGTAATGGTAGAGGTTTTCGATCTATTTAACGGCATTTTTATATCAACTTCATGAAAATATTGTACAGTGATGTAGTCACATGGTCCTGTATTATGAACTGCGCGTAGGCGTGACACTTTTATTCGTAAATGGTCACATTCTGTCGTCCTTCTTGGGTTAACTAGCTGGCAGCTGTTCGATTTGTTCCTCTGGAGACCTCTTCCGGCCAACCGCAACAAGGCGTTTAAACCTTGGACCTTAAGGTACGAAGACAGGTGTCATGGCGATTAGGCTATACAACCACGTTTTCAAAACGTGAACTTATAGGAAGCACATGAACGCCTTGTACCGACGATTGTATCTGAAAAGCGAAACACTCGCTATAAGCGCTTCATTTCAATACTTTCTAAAAATTAAGAAAAAGGCATAAACCTAGTGACACTCTCGGAACAGAATAACGGGAAGGGAATTCGCACTTTTCTTGGAGACTGGCATTAATTGCAATAAACAGAGCCAGGGACCCTGACAATAATTTCGGGGCTTTACGTCCCAAGACCGCGATATGATTACAAGATAAGCTGTAGTGGGTGGCACTAAAAATTTCGGCCTTCCTGGGTTTATTTAACGGGCACTGACACCGCCCACAGTACGCGGGTCTTCAGCACATCGCTCCCATCGAAATGAGGCCGCTGCACCCCGGATTTCATACCGTGACTTTCGCGTCAGCAGTGAAGTGTCATAGCCACTAGACCACCGCTGCGAATGAAGCAAGGCACCTTGTCGCGTAAAGAGGGTCGTGTAGATAAGAGGCAAGCTAAACATACATTTCGCTCGTGATAACTATGCTTTAGAAGAGCTAAACCTCAGCCATTTTTTTTTCTATTTCGCTAGTTACGGCTCCTCGAAATCCAGGAGGAAAGAAGTATCGATATGTGTATTGCATACAATCCGCTACAAAAGACTTCCAAATTGCATTTAGGTTCCCAGTGCACGTGCTAGTCACGAACACCACAGTTTTTTACGCAATAAGAAAGGAAGTTTCCTGAAAAGAATGATAGTAAAGTAAACTTTAGGAAGTTTGGGGTCACTTCAAGTCTACCATCCAATCACAAACACAGGGGCAAACGTTTGAAGCAGAACGTTTGGTCTTCAAAATGCAGAAGAATCCACAGATTTCACAGTTACTGTTTCATGTTCGTGTTTAGAATGCGCGATTCCTGCTCTCTGAATTTGTACCGGAGATTCCTTTGTGTCCACGTCTCCCCCTCCCTCCCCCCACCACTGTTTTCTTTGTTTTCCTTTTTTTTTGCAGCATGATGCCAGGCGAATATGACACTTTGGAACAACAATTTTGAAAAGATGGAATTGCAAATGCAGTAGGAGCAACCCACCAGCACGGGCAACAAAACTAGCTTTTTTTCATCATTGTGGGCTCCTTTCATCGAAGCGAGCCCGAAATTCTACTCCATGAGTTGCTCTGCGCAAGACATCCGCAATATGTAAGCCGAGAACTAGGAAAATGCAGATCCGTGGCTTCAATTTCAGAGTTTGCTATGAAGTCGAGCAGGATTCATTTTGTCCGATATTGTTGATTCTCCACTTTTATCGCGGGGAGTCGAAAAAACATGCAGGAAAAAGCGTACCGAGTGTGCATTTACGTGAGGAAGACGATGCGCACGCGTCTGTCTCAAAGCGTGCTGGTAGGTGCAGGCGTTCGTCTGGGCTTACATGCCAAATTCGTGCTTTTGTGGCAGTCTTCTGATGATTTGGTGCTTGAAATATGCCGCTCGTTTTTTTTTGCGCACATTGTCATTGAGAGGGAGAAACGAAGGCTTGGTTTTCTTGGTAGCCGGAGGAGCACACACATACATACATACATACATACATACATACATACATACATACATACATACATACATACATACATACATACATACATACATACATACATACATACATACATACATACATACATACATACATACATACATACATACATACATACATACATACATACATACATACATACATACATACATACATACATACATACATACATACATACATACATACATACATACATACATACATACATACATACATACATACATACATACATACATACATACATACATACATACATACACGGATGGCCATGTAGAGGCAGGTAGGCAGGGGTTTAACCCTCGCAGACATGATTGACAGCCACTCGTCTCCGCCAGATGTAGGTCATGATGCGAGCACCACCGAAATTGATGCGAGCACATCTTCTCAATTCGTTTTTTAAGCTTCCTCTGAAAATCTGAATCGTTAGATGTTGTCGTACAGTATTAATTCGATCAATATTGGCAAGGAAGATTATTTCGCCAGGAATATTCAGTATCATGTTGCACAGTGCAGTATCGTTCATCTCGGCGACCATACTTCACCCGATTGCCAATTTAACTGGCACCATTTGACGAACGACAATCCTACCATATATAAATGTATCTTGTGCGTCAACTATTCTCTGGTGGAATATCGTTTTTTATTCAGACTGCCGGCCATGCTTACCTGGTCAACCCTGCCTGTGGCAACATCACCACCACCAACGCCCGCATCTATTCAGATAGAAGCAGTTCCTTCGTGATCTACGGTGTTACAACATTAAACTGGAGGTGGACCCGATTCTTCACTTCCCATTCAAACATCAACGACTGTGTTTGCCACTACTGTCCTGATTCCAACTCCGATTCCGGATAGCGTTTGAATTTTACCGACACTTCAAAGTGGTAATGATAAATAAGAATTCTTAAATATCTTAAATATAAGTTAGTATAAATGTGGTGACAGAATAACCAGAGATAAATCTATAACGTGGACGCAATTGCCTTGCACTCCGGCAATTGATTGCATCAGGTATATATGAAGAACTATTAAATTTTCACAGTTCGTCGATGTTTCAACAAAATAAATGCGTTTTAAGCGCAGGTGTATGAAAAGTCACTGCTGAGCTAGATTATTCGTTTGAAATAATCTCTTTTCAAAAACCCTAACCAGTGAACTACGTTAGCAGTTGCAACATTTTTCTTTTTTCCTTTTTCTCTATGTTCTTGGTGCATTTTTTTTCTCATTGGTTTACACCAGAGTGAGACGTATGTTGATCACTTATTTTATTGCATTCTTATAGCTACTTGAGACTGTTGATCTTTTTTTTTTCGAAAGTGGATTGGCTGAGCCGCTAACTTTCTCCTTCCGCCGCAGATGTTAGCGATTAGGGTGCCACACATGATTATAAAGGATCAAAGGACATATATAGTTATTAGCTACGGCACCGTTTGCATATAAGAGACATCACCACCTGTGTTTATAATCACAACGTTCAGAAGTTCTATATCAAATTAAATATATCCCTTTCCGAGGTAAATGTCGTGACCCACTGGAGGTACGCCTTTCTAAGAGCACCCCAAGAAATCTTGTTAGAAGCGAATGAACCGTATTTTCGCTCCAGCCTATCGCACAAGAAAGTCACGAAGAAAGAATTGGAGTGAACTAATACACATAGCAAACATGATGTCTAGCTCCGCTTAGAACTATGTCGCAGGCACCGTACTCTACAAACGAGACTGATCCAAGCACGCTTTCTCATTCACCTAAAAGAAAAAAAAAAGCCCAGTTTGGAGAAAATCGGATTACTACGTCTAGTAATTGGACGTATGCCGTCCGCTCCGGGGGAATATGTGCACTTTGTCCGTGTCTTTCCGGAGAACGCCGAGTTTTCGGCTGTACAAATCCGATACGAGACGTAGCCAGACACCCAATTTCAGTTCTTTCTTTATTTATTTCCTCTCACCTTGCTCTCACTCGTACAACGTACTTTGGTTCTTCTGTACGATGTCATGTAAGATAAGCATTCAAAAAAAAGTTAGCCCACCTGATTTTTTTTTTTGAAGGACCGGGAGCTATACAATAGAGAAAGGGACAATACGAGAAAAAAAAGGAAGGGAAGTATAGATCAGGGGTAGTTCCCGTTGGATACCTCGCACGGGAGCACGGATTGTGCGAATACAGAGAAGGACGGTTGTAAGGGAACAGACAGTGAAATGAAGGTGCTGGCATCTGCGCCGAGTACTGGCTGGACTACATCGCGACATGCACCGTTTTATCATGCGTGATTCATGGATTGATCAAAATATGTAGATACAGAGGTAGCAAAGATGCTGGATTTGCAAACAATGGGTCAGCGATGGCGCCCTCTTGCGGAACGATGTCGGGAAAGTACAGCCACGCAACCGGGGTCCTGTGACAGTCGCGGGTTCTGCAACTACTACTAGACGAGAACTTTGTATATGTATTATGGGAAACAAAAGCTCACCGTCCCTGATCTGGAGGACCACCGCAAGTTGCTGAACCAGGTCAGGAAACTAGCAGAGGCCAGTGGCTTCGTCGACAAGGGAGGACACCTGCCAGGGTGAAGGAAAAAGCGTTAGTTCGCAGTCATATCGCCGGTAAACATTCACTCTTTCTTCTACTAAAAAAAAATGCCTAGCAGCAATCACAATTTGGAAAATATCAACAATATCAATTTATATATAAGCAGTCAAGTGAATTACAGAAATTTCAATGCACTGACAATTATATCGTTTACTAAAATCGTTCAAGAAGTTCTTCTAAAAGCCGTAGTAGTGGTAGACATAGTAGTAGTAAGGGAGGTTGGAATAAAGAAATAGAAAATAGTGTTCAGTGATGGATATCTCTTTTGCAACTAAAAAGAAAAAAAAACATAGACGCTGAAATAGCATCTTGCTGCAGTCGAAAGCTTGCTTCATAATGTCAGTGTCCGCCTCATTATGAACGTAAGCTGAAGCTGTCACTCGGAACACGACAGGCAATCGGTATCCTGCTGAGTGAGTACCACAGGAAAAGACAGATTAATGTGATTGGCTCGTCAAACGGCGCAGCCCACGATGTGACACGGAAGTTGGCGAACTGTTCGAGGAGGTCCCTCACACGATGAATTCCTTTCAGTGGATATTACCAGACATACAGAAGCGCTACAAAAAAAAGAAAAAAAACAAAGCGAAAAGGTAGCGTCTCGAGAACTAACAAGAACAATGATAGCGCCAAAGGTAGCTCCATTTGTTCAATTTGTTCGTTTGTCCACTTCATGTGCATTGGATCCTCGGCTCCATTTATCGCGGAAAGTCACAAAACAAGCTCCACGCCCTCGGTTCGCCCACCGCGACTACCGGACAGATATATAAACGTTCCTACCGCTGCCATTGTAATCAGTGATAGGTAAGACGATCTTACCTTTGATGACACCAAGCACTTTAATTCGTCCATTACAGCGCATCACATTACACGCACCTTTGAAATCACTCTTCAGAGATTCAGAAAGCTACGGCGTGCCAACATTCTACATTGGCTGTATGAATCGAACAGTCTTTGCTCTTCGATTACCATTGAGTTTCATAGTATAATGTTCCATGTTGTCGAATGTCAGTTTCTTTTCTAATGTAAATGATAACTCAAGTTTGACGTCTAAGAGGAGAAATGTTGCACAAGAAAGGTAGGTTCCCACAGAGTGGCACCAGTTGCTGAGCGGATGCACGGAGTAGCCAACTTTCGCTCACTGACACCAAGTCCTTCCAATTCAACTGTGCTAACCGAGACGCTTGTCCAAAATCTATTTGTATAAGATAATTGCAACAGTTTAGGTGTCTACAAGCATTAGTTGCGCAGCAGTTTTCGAAGTGGTGCTATGTAACAGCGGAATTTATAAAACAGCTGAAGACGCCTCATTCTTGATCACGAACACGATTAGAACGACGGCATCAACTAGTGCGAGGTGCTTGTCTGGGGCTGTTGTGCATGCATGCGCAGACATGAATACATCTGTACTTAGCATTTCCAGTGCCTGTTCTTCCAGTAACATACTTGGTGAAGCGCTGATATCTTCGCAGGAACTCGCGAAGACAGGGATCGGATGTATGTATGTATGTATGTATGTATGTATGTATGTATGTATGTATGTATGTATGTATGTATGTATGTATGTATGTATGTATGTATGTATGTATGTATGTATGTATGTTCGTGCATACGTATACATGTATGTAGGGATGTAGGGTGGCTTCCCTGACACGAGCGCATGCCGGCTTTCGGCGATAGTCTGTGGCAGTCTGCACAAAAAGCCCTAATTTCATTAACTTGCTGTAGTTGTATACCTGAAAAGGAGGTTGTGGCAACTTGGTTCAGCATCCACTCTATCACTTTTGCAAGGAAACTCGGGGGCAAAAGTTTTGTTCACTATCCCTTTAAGCTTCGCCTTTAAGAGTAGAACGCTACAGCGCCATAGGGCCCGGTTCGCATCGCCTTCTCAAGGAATATTCATTGAAATTACCGCCTTCTCTGTAAAATTATCGAATTATTTGAGTTTCCTCGCAACATAATGGTGTTTTCACGAATTTTAAAATTTGGGTCCGAGCTATCATATGTACAGGTTTCAGTTAAGACGTAGTTTACAATTTTTCTGACGGATCCCACTTTGATAAATTCAATTTTGTTCACTAAAGCGTCAGCGCCATGAAGGAGCTAGGGCTTGCGTGGTCGGTCGCTCCGTGCCGCTACGATGACGTAAGATTTTCTGCGACACGAGCCCTCTTAACGGTATTGCGCTACAAACAACAGAGTAGTAGGAATTCAGCAAAAGTCGCAGCGAAAAGTCTGCGCACTATCGTCATGCTCTTTTGCTTCTTTTTAACTCAAAGCAGCAAAAACAAAAGCTCGCTCGCCTTGCCGTACATATGAGCGTCATCGCCGAATGTCAGAATGCACGCGCATTGTATATATTTTTCCCTCGTGGGCTTCACTCATACAGCCTTCCTTCCATTTACGAATTCATGCAGGCTTCGTGCCTACGCCGCAGTTGCGCCACTTTCGTACATAGCGTAGCGCATACGCGAGGTATTCCGTAACGTCAACGTGGAACTCGGGCACGTCAAACGAACTGAAAAAGACACGCATATACACATAATAAAAGCGTAACAAATGGGTCCTCACGCTAGCACGCTAGTCGGTATTCGAGTGTGCCTGGACATTCCATTTTCAGTAGACGAGACAGGCAGGCTTCGATGTTGCGAAATTCAGATTACAGTTCCCGAAGCTGCTGCTGGTAGAAGCTGCTCTGCGTTTCTTTTTGTACGGTCGTTCTCACACATATATACGTAAAGATAGTTTCATTTGCAGCTCTGCCGACATCTTTCGAGAATATAAGTAAGCATGACACGTCGCTTTCTGCTTACGAAGTTATACTTTGAAGACGGTGTCGAGCGGACGAGGCAAAAGTGTAGCTCTCGCCGAATGAACCAACGCTCTCGCTTACGGTAGGCCTCTTGCGCGTAACAAGCAGAAATATTCGCTGCAAGTTCTGACGTTCCGACGTGCCTAGACGATAAGGCCGGCGTCTGTTGCAAAACCTTGATCTACGCATATCCGCAACTTGCCTGAGTTGGAGCGTCCAACTTCGTGAAAGGCGTGATCCGCACGTAGGTCGTCACTGTAGCGCCTGTCAAACGCTAAAGGTTAGCTTTCGTAAGCCGCTTAGCACTTTCGCAAATGTTGTACCGTTGTCTTCTTGCAGGCAAAAAGATTGTTAGCCATGACCTTTTCTTGTAATTCGTGAAAAAAAAAAAAACGAGATGTTGTGTAGCATGATCGTAGTGTAGAAAGTAAAGAAAATCTTTAACTGGTATACTCGTCGCTCGCGGCACTTGTCCTGTCCTTCTGGTCCTTGTTTCTTGTTGTGCGTCCGATTTTTCGAGAGCGTTACCATAATTTGCGCAGCATGCAACCCAACACCAGAGGAAACACACGAGAGAGTGAGATATAAACACACACACACGCGCGCGCGCGCGCACACGCACGCACGCACGCACACAGATGTCGCCTTTATGCATTGCAGAACGGTTCGTGTGGCTTTCTTGAACGAAGAGCTTCAAGGACATTCTCCCGAGATCATTCTTGTTAAAAAAAAATGACCGGTCATCGGAGCCGCTGGAGACGGACTAGTGTATCTGGTTGCTTTCAGAAGTTGGAACAGCGATCGATAACTTGATGATTTCATCACATCACGACATGGTCGATGATTTCTTCACATTCTCAGTTAGTGCATGCAAATGAGTGAGCCACACCAGCGCGACACAAGTAGTCGAGCATCATTAGTTTCTTCTGAAATCAAGTCTCCACATTCGGTAGCCATCTAATAGGTCGTGTTACAAAGTTTTGTTAGGAACTGAAAGTCGCAATGACGTACTTTGCTCATCATCTAGGTGCAAGCAAAGGCTCGGACACACATATGACTCTATACTCAAGAGAGAACTACAAAACAACTGCACCTCTAACTTTAGTAATTCACCACAGCAGTTCCTTTGTAACCGCGCCTTCTCAGTTATCGATCGCGCGTCACCAACGGTGGAGATGGTGCTACGTTTGAATGCGAAAGGGGATTCTACGAAGATTCCGAACAATAGAAGACGTCTGGTAAACCGGAGCGCACCTGGTGGCGTCCGTTTTTCGAGAGATAATTGCATGCCATTGAAGGCCGAAGTTTAGCTTGATACGAACTTCTCCTCAAGTAGTACTCAGTGGAAACGCACATAGCTTCCAGGCACTGCCACGTAAGCGCTCGAAGCGACAGCTGTGACACAATCACTCTGCCAGCCACCGTATAGAAACTGGGCGAGCACGCGCCACATGCACTGTTTACTTTATGCGTTCCTCGTCGCTGTCAGTACGTCATAGGAAGCGCGGGCATTGATCCATTTCCCGTTCGGGGGCCGCGAGACAGTGAATAGCCATGTGTGCATTGCGAATTAGGCGAGGCGAGATCTTTTGTTCACCGACACTGGCGCGGAGTTTGCGCTCCGGCGTGAGTTTGTTGGCTTCTTCCTTTGTCTGTGTGTCTCCACTTCTTTCATCCGGATGCTGCGCGCATCAACTCTGACGTGCCCGCTGGTGTTTTGCGTGGCTTCACTCTATGGTTGCGTGTTACCGAGCCAAATACTCCGGCTCACCTCCAACTACCATCCCTTCTGTTTCCCTGTCTTCTACTCTTGGAAGTGTGCGAGAAATCTCGGAGGACTTAACTTCGTGCTCTTCTCGCTCCATCGACGCTACATTCTGATGTGGCGCTTTTAAAATGATGATGAAATAACAGCGCAAAAACTCTAGCGTTTTTTCCACGGCAATATAAGGCAGGATGCGGTGTTTGCAAAAGCGCGGGTGCATCTCTGATGTCCTCGAAAGAAGTCGGCCAAGCAAGTTGCGGAGTCATGCGAATGGGAAATGACAGCTACGGACTTGGGAATCTTGCTCTTTTAAACGACTGCGACTTAATTTAATGCCCAGCAGAAGATGATACACAACGGGCCCCACTCGTTCCAGTTGTTGTTGTTGTTGTTCTTTTGGCCTCTATATTTGGCACATACCCACGAGGTGGACTGGCCACAACACAATAACTGATTAGAGCCATTATATTTGGTCCTCTTTTTCTTTTAATCTTTAGAAATACAGGCAGCAAAAACGGTAGCGATCCACATGTGAAGCTGGACGGGCGCGCAAGCCCATCTCACAGCGAAGTCAGGAATGCATTTTTAGCTGAGATTTATGAAGCGCATGAAGCGTTACGTGCATGTACGCACGTGTATGAATCAGTTTTTGAAGGGTTACACGGATGTCAGCACTTTACTGGCGTGCACGGGGTTGTCAGCATATTCGGATGATAGCCTAATAATAGGGCCTGTATGGCTCATCATACGCGAAAAGTGACCGACGTGGGCGTCAACACGAATGGTGTCAAAAATGTGATGACGCCAAACAAGGTCGTCTCGTTCACGTGGTACACACCAAAATTGGCGTGGCAGGGTACCAGGCTATTGCTGAAATCTTAATTTTACTGATTCACCTACGGAGAAAGCAGAATTATAGCACTCCAAATAAAAATATGGCATCTTAGTGGTAACACATATTAGCAACGGACATTACTCACCGGTGTAATTATCAGCCCGCCGCTCAGGCCTATATTTGCTATGGCACTTGGCTGCTGGCCCTAAGGTCGCGGGGTCGCATCCCGGCCGCGGCGGCTGCATTTTGATGTACGCGAAGTGTTAAGAGGCTCGTCTACTGTGCGTTATTGATGCATAGTCGCAACGGAAAAAGATTGGCACATGTGACTCATGACCGGAGCGGCAAAGTCGCGAAGCACGGCGCCACTGTTCTCGAGCACGACTGTAGCTAGAGTGCCAAGCTAATTCCATTTTCCAAAAAAGGGGTGGCCGGCATGGTTTACCGATAAGCCATGAGCACGCCACCACTGAAAATCCAAGCCGTCTGTTCGTGTTTCCCGCTGGTGGCCACCCTTTCTTTGGACAATGGAATGTTCTTCACACTTGCGCTCGCGAACGATAAGGCCGCATGTCGCTATTTTTACCGCTCCGGTCATGAGCCACGTACTACTTGTGCTAATCCTTTTTCCGTTGCGACTGTACATTAAACAACTCCAAGTGGTCGAAATTTCAGGAGCCATCCACTACGGCATGCCTCATAATCATATCGTTGTTATAGCACATACAACTTTAGAAATTACTATTAATGCAATACCATCCACTGTACGGTCTTATATCCCAACCACTCAGAATGTCGGCATCCATTCGGCCTCGGAGCGCAAATCACGCCAGCAGCTCATCCAGCAGTCATGACGCATTAGCCGAGGCAGCTACCCGACCGAAGATGTGGAGGATTGCTGCAGCCGAAACAAGATGCGGGTTCCGCTTCCCTTTGTTTCGCCGGGTTGCTTTCAGTGCTCCTTTGAGCGAACAAAGGCGTCACTGCGCTTTCGTCGTAGCAGGTGTTCCTGCTTGAAGACACCCGAGCCCTGGTTACGCGCAACGTTTTTATTTATTTATTTATTTATTTATTTATTTATTTATTTATTTATTTATTTATTTATTTCATGTTTCTGTGAAAGTTGAGTAACGCATTCTAAGAATTGGTCCCGAGACACAATGTTAAATAGCCTTCCTGAACATTCATCGTGTTAAGTGGAAGAATACATTTAAAATGCGGGGATGCACAAGTTTAGCAGCGGCTGTAAAACATGACAGCTCTGAAATCTGACCTAAACATTGGCAATGGCGAAAGTATACAGATGCTCTTGGCATGGCACACATATCCATAGTAAGAGAGAGAGAAGAGAACTTTAATGGTGATTCCGGAGACACTAGCCTCAGATATTCGACAACCACGTCAGAAGTTAAGACTGTTCTAGTGTTCTAGGTATTAATTGAACTTTAAAAGAAGCGAGATATTTTTCTCCCCTCCTCACACACCATTTCACGCACTCATTATCGAACAGAAAAAAAAAAGATAGGGGACATGTCTACCGGTCGACTCGCACACTTCACAACCGCATGCATAGCGTTGTCTTAGCTCTTCACCTTCAATGCACCTAGAAGTGTCTTGTGTTAATTGCCAGTCCTATTGGGCACCTGCATATTAAATGTGAGAGGCAGCTGGCTACATTCCCGCAAGCGTTCGCTTTGCTTTTTGTGTTCAAGGTTTAATAGACGTGCAACTTATGAAGACCGTATTGGAGCGTGCGTCAAATGAGCTTCTTTGTTCAGCTGAGGCTTTGTCAGGGGCTCATTTGTCGCGGTAGGGCCAGCAGTCCTATAGTTCAAGCAAAAAGTCCCTCCAAGCAAATACACGTGGAGTATAAATCGCATCTCATGGAGAAACTGCGCAAACTCTCCTTTACCTCTCCGAATTCAGCGCCATTATTGCTGCTCATCGTGCAGTCCTACCATCGAGTTTCACGCCTCCAGCAAGACCATGATTACCATTGTGGTGTCTTCATCCCCTCGAAGCGCTCCTGACCATTCCCGGAATTAAAAAGAAAAGCCACTTGTCATCTATAGCCTTACAACAAGCCACCCTAATGTTCTTGCATGAGAAACACAGAGGACGCCTTCACGTTTACACGGATGGGTCAGTTTCCTCTGTGAGCTCCACAGGAGCAGTGGTCATTCCAGCAAAATCCGTCACCATACGATTCAAGACGTCCCATTTTACAACTTCGACGGCTGCAGAACTCGCCGCCATTCATGCTGCGGTAGAGGTCATAATTGCAGAACCTTCCCATGCATGGTCAATATTCACCGACTCCAAAGCAGCTCTTCAGTGCCTTATATCACCATTTCGTCATGGACCTCACGAGCAATTAGTCGCTGACATAAGAATTCTTCATCACCATGCAGTCGAGCAAGGACACAACATCACGTACCAGTGGATACCGGGGCACTGTGGGATCAACGGCAATGACCTCGCTGATGAATACGCCCGATCTGCCCACGATGATAACCACTGTAGAGCAATACCGTTCTCCAGGACCGACGTATCCGCAAGGCTTCAATCCCTAGCACGTGAACTTACACGTGCACAGTGGAATTCATCAGAATTCACCAATGCTCGTGTCCACAGTTTGCACCCGGACCTTCAGTTCCGCCTTCCGTCAGGAATACCTCGCGCTGAGGAGACGCTTTTGTGTCGCCTGTGGCTTGGGGTTGCCTTCACAAAGGCCTACTCATTTCGCATTGGAATGGCAAACGACCCTAAGTGTGAGAACTGCGGCTGCGACGAAACGATATGTCATCTTCTGTGTGAGTGTCCCCGTTTCAGTGGCCCCAGGAAAGAACTTACCGCTGCTCTAGACAGACTTGACAGCCGCCCTTTGTCCGAGCAACGAGTTTTGGGACACTGGCCAGGACCATCGTCAGCACGGAAAGCGCTGAACGCGCTGTTACGATTTTTAAGGACGAGCGGTCTAAAGGACAGACTATAAGCAGTGTCGCGTTTCTTTTTCTTCTTTTTTTCTGTGCGTGTTTTTTTTTCTCTATCCTTTTCTTATTTCTTGTCGTGTCCCCTTTCTATAATCTTTCATTCCCCTCACCCCTTTTCCCCTGCACAGGGTAGCCAGCCGGTCTCAGCACTGGCTAACCTCCCTGTCTTTCCTCCCTCCTCCTCCTCCTCCTTTACCTGCCGTTCCAGCTTAGCAGGTACAGTGCCGCGCTCCTAAGCACAAGAACGTCGGTTCGTTTGCCACCCAAGGCGTCTGAATTTCAATGGGGGCAAAATGCAAGAACACCTGCGTACTTACACTAAGGTGTATGCTTAAGTGGATCAGGTGACCCAAGTTAATCCGGAGCGTGCCTCATAATTATATCATGACTTTGGCACGAAAAACCCCCGCAATCATTATTAGCTGATTGATTGATTTGTGGTGTTTAACGTCCCAAAACCAGCTCTGATTATGAGAGACGCCGTAGTGGAGGTCTCCGGAAATTTCGACCACCTGGGGTTCTTTAACGCGCACTGACATCGCACAGCACACGGGCCTCAACATTTCGCCTCCATCGAAATGCACCAGCCGCGGCCGGGATTCGATCCCGCGAGCTTCGAATCAGCAGACGAGTGCCATAACCACTAGACCACCGTGGCGGGGCGATCATTATTAGCCTTCCTGTCAAGATACAACCGACACCCTGACCTTTCTCAAAAAAAAAAAAAAAAACACGACCAACCCACCGACGGATAAACGGGCGAATGGAAGGTTGACGGACTGACGGGTGATAGATAGATAGATAGATAGATAGATAGATAGATAGATAGATAGATAGATAGATAGATAGATAGATAGATAGATAGATAGATAGATAGATAGATAGATAGATAGATAGATTAGAGAAGCCATGCACCTGTGAACCATTCAAAGAATGGTACGTGGATTTTGTAGCAGCTATCTGTGCGTGTTTGTTGTTTCAGTTCTTGCAGTCCAGAGGCCGGAGTTCATCAAATATTTGCTTAATAACCCTACACTTCGTAAAAAGAGTTATTCCACATGCACAACTTCCATCGCTCAATACCAGCTGTCACGGCCATAACGAAAACACGTGCTCCGTTTCGTAATATACTACTCGGCTTATATACCTGGCCCTCCCAAAGTGTCCCTACCCTGAAGGAGAAAGCTCGCGTCATAAGTCATCGCTGTCAGCAGCTACGCGGTCGCTGTGAAGGGGCAATCCCTGCTGTCTCCCTAATCAAACACTGCGCAGGATTGCTTCCGCGTCACTGACAGAACACGGGGCAGGGCTTACAAAATGATCGCTCGAGTATTATTAAAGAGAGACGGCGAGAACGCGAAGACAACTTGTGATCCGAGCTTAGTGCTCGCGCCTCTTCGGAGAGCTTATGTTCTCCGCGGGCTTCATCGCAGCCACTTCGGCACTCAAGCGCAACTTTCCTATATATTCTTGTATAGTTCCGCAGGGAGCCGCAATATTGGCTGCTACCCTCGAGCACTGCGCAGCGCGAAATGGCTGCTGTCTGTCGACTCAACGGCGCAGGCACTTACGGAGTGCCAGAGTGCCGCACATGGCAAGCTAGCGTGAGCAGTAGAGCAACGCAGAATAAGAAGGAGAATGGGACGTAGCCAAGCGTTTGGGAAGCTCATAGGTAGAGAGAAAAGCAGCGCTATATTGCCCAGCAGGGAAATGGCTGGAAGCTCATAGAGGGAGACGACGCACGGCGTGCTTGGCGAGGACGGACTACGAGCTGGAGTGAGGAGTTTTGTGACCCGTGAAGTACGGAGGAACTTTGGCTGAGATGCGAGCGGAAAGGGTAGTGTGAGAAAGGGTGCGCTCCAGACTGAGCTGAGCCTCTATACAGTCATTCGCTTCAGAAGGCTGGCTTGATATGAAGTGTACTGCGGCGGGCCGGTTACGATATATGTAGCAAAGGCTGGCTTATAAACGTGATCACCGGTCAGGGATACAGGTTCGCGACTTTTGCGACATACGTGTCACTAAATGTTTTCCGGCAACGGTGTCACCATTGGCGTGTTCCCAAATATTTTGGCGCGCTAGATTTATTGTCCGGGCAGCAAGCCCACGGAGCGACCTGAGAGCTTGCCCAGCTTGCCCTGATGGTCCGGACGCGTGAGGTGGCCGCTGCGCCATGACGGGAGCCTTGCAGGACGCCATCCATCCTTCCATCCATCCATCCATCCATCCATCCGTCCATCCATCCATGTGCCATCTGTCCATCCATCCATCCATCCATCCATCCATCCATCCATCCATCCATCTGCCATCCATCCATCCATCCATCCACCCTTCAGTTCTTGGCCCACATAATTGCTTACGGGTAAAAGAGGTATACATTGACTTTATCGGAACCCAGAGATTTAGCATGGCGTGTTTTCAAACAATCTGACTGAGTCAATATGGTGAGAATCAGAAAAAAAAGGGGGTTTGTTACATCATCTCCTCAAATTTCGCGCCCTGAAATCATATTAAAAATCACAGCTTTGTGGTTTAGTGCGCATGGCCTCGATTGCCAACCTGTCGGTACAAATCACAGCGAAGCAGCGCACAGAATTCGTGTTCCTTCACGTTCTGGCAGTGGTAGACCGGGTGTGACGACACGCTCTAACAACAACAAATACTGTAGTAGTATTACCTCGCCGATGACGACAATGGTCGTCGTCAGCTTAACGAGACGGTGGACATAAGGTTAGCTATTTATGTGTGAATGTGGCATAAATCCCCACAAGTCAACGAGAGGCCCGTATAAAATTGTACCCTAAAGAAGTCAGGCTTACGGGGGAGCGCGATGATGAAAACTAACTATCTTTTGTGCTAGCCGACGACCTGCTGCTGTCTGAAATCTTTGTCTCCAGCAGCCGCGACTCGCAAGCAAACGCAGTAACGTGCGCAACTAGAATATCATGCTTATCCAGCGCCATGCAGACGCCCATAATGAATGCTGCAGAGTCGACGGATGGTTCGCAAGGGAAATATCTCAAACTTTTGTCTCGTGCGCCAAAGAACTCTCAGTCACGCCTCGCGCTAGCGTGTCCTTGAACTACACCCTAGCTTCAACGAGCATAATTTATCTTGGCTAGCGCCAGAACCAACTTCGGCGCGATGGCTCGTTACGCATCATCCTGACGCGTTTGGGGGCGTCGCTTATTGCATCAGTAGCCGCCAGTGAGACGGGGACCGGCGAAGGGGATATGTGCAACGAAGTGTCAGTTTGCTTAGTAACGATAACGATATGTGACAAGCCTTGCAGCGAAACCTCATTATTTAGAGGTCAATAACTTCTGCGCTTGCGACACTTCGGCGTCGAGTTCTACATGCAACGGATACTATAATATACACGCACTGCAAGCGCAAGAAGCTTGTTGGGTTTTTCTCGTAGCTCACTTGGCCGTAACGCAGCAGCACTCAAAACGGAAATACGTACCCAGGTAATATTAGTGCAATAACTGCATATAATTGAGAAGTAATCTTGGAACGAAGAATACACACTGAAATTTCAATTTATTTTCTTCCAAACTGGCTTCGCCGAAAATCGTGAAGCTGATGCTTGCACATACAAAAGGCTGATCTCCCGTCCTACTAAAACCACCTCTCCAGTACGCGATTACGTGACTAGGTCAGACATCGGTGCTTACTTTTACTGAAACCAAGCGTCGACGTACAGAAGCAAATGTAACTGAGTGAATACGGGGAGCAAAGGCGTCCTTATTGCAATAGATAAGGACAGCATTTGCCTGGCTGCACTACGGTGGTCTAGCGGCTATGGTACTCGGCTATTGATCCGAAGGTTGCGGCGTCGAATCCCGGCCACGGCTGCTGCATTTCGATGGACGCGAAATGTTGAGGCCCGTGTGCTGTGCGATGTCAGTGCACGTTAAAGAAGCCCCAGTGGTCGAAATTTCCGGATCCGTCCACTACGGCGTCTCTCATGATCATATCGTGGTTTTGGGACGTTAAACCCCAGAAATTATTATTACATCATCTGCCTGCGTATCTGCATGAGGGGAACCGCGGCCTAGTAGCAGAGTGCATGATCGGTACCTTGGCAGCCCGAGCTCGGTTCCTACCCCTTCGTAGGTTGCCTTCGGAGATTACAGCGCGTTCATATGTGTCTGTGTGCTTCTTATGTCTACATTTCAATCGCAAGCTACTACTTTCTTGTTATTAAGTGTGTTCCGATGAAATGTTAAGTGTGATTTTTGGTAGGCCCTTGACTCACAGAGGCTGCGTAAAATTCAAGCATCTGTGGTACATACCCGCATACCATGGGCAGAGCAGTAAGAGTCTGATTGATTGATTTCTGGGGTTTTACGTCGCAAAACCACGATATGGTTATGAGAGACGCCGTATAATGGAGGGCTCCTGAAATTTCGACCACCTGGAGTTCTTTAACGTCCACTGACATCGCACAGTACGTGGGCCTCAACATTTCGCCTCCATCGAAATGCAGCCGCCGAGGCGGGGCACTAAGGGTATGAGCTACACGTGATTGCAGTATCGTTAATCGTGACGTACTACATGACAAGTATATCGTGTTCATGACGTCAAGATCATTCATTCATGTTAATCATACATTAACACCCTGCCAACCACATTTTGGTCTATACTGTGAACGAGACGACCAGAAGAGCATCGACACATAGATAGATAGATAGATAGATAGATAGATAGATAGATAGATAGATAGATAGATAGATAGATAGATAGATAGATAGATAGATAGATAGATAGATAGATAGATGCCCTCGATCCACTACTCAATCTTGGCCTCAGCCCGCTGCTACGTTACAGTGATTTGCGGAAAGAAAGAAAGAAAGAAAGAAAGAAAGAAAGAAAGAAAGAAGGAAAGAAAGAAAGAAAGAAAGAAAGAAAGAAAGAAAGAAAGAAAGAAAGAAAGAAAGAAAGAAAGAAAGAAAGAAAGAAAGAAAGAAAGAAAGAAAGAAAGAAGGACCCACTACCGAGACCTTTGCTCCCAGCCCACTGCTACTTGATAGTGATATAATGACACTGCGACATGACAGTGATAGCGAACTTAACGCCCTTGCCCTAGCTCCATTGATTACTCAGATTTACAGGCGTGGCACTGGCTCTGGTTTCTTTCCTTGTTCTTTTCTTTCTTTATTTAAACACCGGTGGCCTTTCGAAGTCAAATGGTTCCAAATGTTTAAGTAGGCACAAACGTGTGATGAATAACCTGCCTGTCTTTCACGTTTTCAGCACAAAGAAAACGTGGTGTGTTCGTGTGCTATACCGCATTCCTGACAGAGTAGCCGCAGCCATGAGTCAGCAAAACGGCACTTGTTTAACACTCCAGTGACACGGGGGGATTCGGGAGCGCAGTGTTTATATTTAATACTGCCCCGCAAACAGATCGTTAACGTCTGGCGCGCAAGCGCGCGGGTCTCGGTCATTTGCATTATTGATTGCCTGCATAGCTGCCGCGAGTTCAATCACACTGAAAGGGTCAACGAAGACTCAACGGAACCTCCCTGAGCGAGAATCATCCAAAATATATGCGTAGCGTTGTTCTTTTGGCTTGCGTCTGCGGCTGTTATATGTACACGTGTTGTGGGTGCCTATAGTAGAGTGTGCATAAGCTCACAGTATTAACTACCACTTACACGCAGCACATGCACTGACGCTGTTCAGCATCTCGTATTCATCCCCACACGCCCAGTCTCCTACTTCCCTTTTGTGCGTATCTTCGTCCTCGTTCTTTCTCGTGGACGTGTTTAGTGTCAATGGGCGCAAAATTATAACAATATGGGTTGTAATCGCGCCACGGTGCTTGCAAGGGTCAAGCGTGCTCACGATGAGCTAATCCTGCACATTCTACTTCTGTATAGCAATATATATCTCTGTATAGCCACTACCTTAACCTTTATCTTGGGTGAGGGGACGGAAGGAGGGCATGAATACGGATGGACGGAACTTTAGAAATGATTCGACAAATAATGCTTGACATTAAAAACTATCAGCAGCGATTGAGGTTCACGTCTACTCACGAAGGAACGCTTTTGTGATCATCCAAAAAGAAGTGTGTGTGTGTGTGTGTGTGTGTGTGTGTGTGTGTGTGTGTGTGTGTGTGTGTGTGTGTGTGTGTGTGTGTGTGTTGCACTGGTGCCGCCACCGCCACTGCTGCCACTGTGGAAACGCGCTTGTAATACCTAGATTTGCTCTACTTCTTTGTACCCGATTACACTTTACTTTTGTACTGATTACACTTTCAGCATATCGGCGTACACTTCAAAGTGCCATGGCTAAAATAAGCAAAGAGCTAGCTTCTGTACTTGAAGATTTGAAGAAAGAAATAAAGGCAGAATTCAAGGCTTTCAAAGATTCCTTTGAGCGCGACATGCGCAATCAACTCAAGGAAATCAGATCCAGTTTGTCTTTCATTGACAAGAAGTATGACGATTTTCAGGCCGAAATAAAGAAAGTTCTTGAAGAAAACAAGCAACTGAAAGATGAAAACATAGATCTCAGAAAACGATGTGACGTATTTGCTGCTCAGGCCATGGCACATGAAGGGCGTTTGATAGAGTGCGAACAATACTCGCGTAATGCCAACATTGAGGTAAAGGGAATACCGGTTGAAGCAGGCGAACAGTTGACTGAGATAATGTCAAAGATTGGTAACACAATCGGTGAAGACATTACCGGGGCAGACATTGAAGTATGCCATAGAGTCGCCGTCCCTGGCAACCCGTCTGCAAAGAACATAATAGTTCAGTTCGTTCACCGGCAAAAGCGGAACGCTGTTCTCAACAAGGCCAGAAAAAATAGATTCTCATGTGAGGAACTCGGTTTTGCAGCAAAGGCGCCTGTGTACATGAACGAGCATTTGTGTCCGGATCGTAAACGCCTGCTGGCACAAGCCATCAACAAGAAACGCGATGCAGACTGGAAATTTGTCTGGGTTCGAGGAGGCCAAATCTATGCAAGAAAAAGTGAAAGTAGTCGCGCACTAAAAATTTCAAACACAGCCGATTCGGTTAAAATCAACTAAAACTTCAAACACTCAACATGGATTGCCACAAACTAGTAGAGCCACGGGCGCTAAAAGCACTCATAGGTGACAATAGCCTAAAAGTATTCCACATGAACTGCCGCTCGGTCAACAACAAAACTGACGAGCTGCAGTGCCTTTTTGACGCCTTTAATTTTCATTTTGACGTTATTATGTTCAGTGAGACTTGGTATGGCAGTGAATCAAGTTATTTTGTATTAAAAGACTATACGCATTTCGCGAAAAACAGATTTGGGCGCAGAGGGGTGGGGTGTCACTGCAGGTCCTGAACACACTGAAGATTACGGAAAACCAAAACTTTACGTTGTCTAGCCCATACATTGAAATGTTAACAGTCGAAGATGCGCACAATGTTTTTTCTGTGCTGTACCGCCCACCGGACGGTGACATAGAAAAATGCCTTAGTCTTCTAGAGGGTCTCCTAGATTACGTGTCAAGAAATCAGCTTCGTTTGTTTCTTTCTGGTGATATAAACATTGATGTACAGGCTGTATCACCGTCACAGAAAGAGTTTATATCATTGTTGCATGCTTACGGTTTTTCTAATCTTATCGATGCCCCGACGCGTGTCACATGCTCCAGCTCTACAACCATCGACATTATAATCACTAATTTTGACGGCAGAACGACTTCCGGTACAATAATGTCAGACATCAGCGATCACCTTCCTGTATTTGGTTTTTTTTTCTATGCACAGCCCCCATCAAACTCCTACCAGTAATCCTTTGCAATATCAGCGCATTGATGCCATTACTTTAGATCGTTTTCGAACTGCTGTTAGTGCACTTGAATGGTGCGACGTGTTGTCTTTGAACAATGTAGAAGATTCATATAATGCACTCATAACAAAAATCAAAGTTGTATATGACAAATGCTTTCCATTACAGCGCACTCGGAAGCAAAAAGCCAGAAAGCCTTGGATGACGTACGAATTGATACGCAAAATAAAAACAAAAGATAAATTGTTCGCCCAGTTTTTGAAATCCAAAGAACTTTCGAAGTGGCAGACATACAAAAAATATCGTAACCAGTTAAACCGGGAGCTCAAAGTAGCTAAAGTAAACTATTTTAAGAACGCATTTTCACATTCAGCTAACAAAAGTGTGAAGAATCAATGGGAGCATCTAAATAAAATTCTCAACTGCAGTTCTAAAAACATTGTAACGTCGCTTACGAAGGATGGGCTTACACTTAGTGGAGAAGACCTCTCTAATGAATTTAATAATTTTTTCATTAATATTACTGAAACTTTGTGTTGTTCTAGCACTCCCACAAACTACGTTCATCACGCACCCGGTGTTTCACATTCTCTTTTCATGTTTCCCACAACAGAAAGTGAGATAATTACAGTGTTTTCAAATCTTCGAACAAGTAAAGCTGAAGACAAAGATGGATTTCAAATTAAACCTTTTAAGTATGTTATCGACCTGTTAGCTCCAGTGATGATGCACATTTATAACCTCGCTCTTGGTACAGCAGTTTTTCCCAAACAAATGCAGGTAGCGAAAGTTACTGTCATCCATAAAGGGGGTGACGCATCAAACTTGTCTAACTTTCGACCAATCTCGATTCTTCCAGTGTTATCAAAAGGCCTAGAAAAAGTGATATATATCAGAATTAACAAGTTCTTAATGAAACATGATGTCTTATCTGATTGTCAATTCGGTTTCCGACAGAAAATGTCCACAGAAGCAGCATTGATGAAGCAAAAGGACATTATAATTGATGGATTTGAAACAAAACAATTAGTACTCGGGATATATGTAGACTTTTCGAAAGCTTTTGATCTCCTAAATCACGACCTACTAATACAGAAACTCCAACACTATGGAATAAGAGGAAATAGCGTAAGATTATTGGAGTCCTACCTGAAACACCGAAAACAGATGGTTGTTCACAACCGTGCATTTTCCAGACTAGCACCCATCCGATACGGTGTACCACAAGGAAGCATTTTAGGGCCTCTACTGTTCCTTCTTTATATTAATGATATTTTTTTGCCCCAGTTGCAGTAAATATCATAGCATACGCCGATGACTTAACCATGTTAATTTCAGGTAAAACAGAACAAGATGTATTTAATAAAGGCAATTATTTTTTGGAATGCTTGCGGCAATGGGCACTCAAAAACTGCTTGAAGATTAATACAAATAAAACTAAGGCTATTTTGTTTAGACCGAAAAACAGAATACATCACTGTAACTTTGATCTTGTTTTAGGGAACAGTAAAATTGAGATCGTACCAGCTGTAAAAAGCCTAGGCGTGGTTTTTACTGAATCACTTAGTTGCGATGCGCATGTCGATAGCGTAAGGTTAAGAATAAACAGAATAAACGGTATAGTAAATCGTCATAGACACGTACTTCCTCAACAAGCAAAGATATTGATATATAATGCATATACACTACCAATTATTTCCTACTGTTTTACGATATGGGGCAAAATGACGAAACAAAATGAACAAAAAATTCTAGTTGCTCAAAAACGAGCAATACGTCTAATCGCGAATGTACCATGGTACACACACACTTACTCGTACTTCACTGCTTTTCATATCCTCAAGGTCACCGAGTTGTATCCCTACAAGTTACTGATCATGTACAAAACCGCAGTTCTCGGTAATAATGACAGACTATTGTCCTTATTCAAACTAAACTGTCCCATACCTGCTTACAATACCCGAAATTCTGTCCAATGGTGCCAACCTTTTTGTCGCACTACATATCGCCAACAGTCTCCATCATATGTCTTACCGAGATACCTTAATATTCTTCATGCAAATAACATTTTTCTTGAACAAATTTCAAAGGGCATGCTGATTAACCACCTTTATATGTTTGAAAATGTTTAGCAATTATTTATGTGACCTGTTTTAGCTGATGAGTGTTGTACATATCATTTCTTTATTCATTTATACAAATGTTTGTAATCTTGGCCTACTGATACCAGTACGTTTCAGTAGAAGTGTCTGTTAGATATGTGATTTACATTTTATTTGGTTTGCTTGTGTGTGTTTTTTTTTTGTTTTTTTTTGACCGATGCAAGTATGTCAGTCTCAGTGAATTTTAAGTTGTAGTCTTAAACAATCGTTGGTGTTGCTGTTTGTCCATTTTGTGCTTACAATGCATCTGTCTGAATGACGTGTGACCTACGGGCGCAGGGCGTTTCTCAAGCTGCAAAAAGCAGCTTTTTGCTCGGCGTCCGCTCTTTGCGTTCAAACTGTACCACAAAGAGAAATAAACTTGTATTGTATTGTATTGTATTGTATTGTATTGTATTGTATTGTATTGTATTGTATTGTATTGTATTGTCTCCTTTTGTGCCTTGAACCCCTTTCAGTTGTAATGAACTGCAGCGTCTCAGTTCCGACCTTTACTAGCTGACCTTTGCAACATTCCGTGGAACTATGCGTGTTTAAAACATGCAAGATTCAGTCGTAGGCACATGGGTGTGCGTTAACTGTATATTCGGTGCTGCGTGTTCGGTACGCATCAACTGTATTGCACGTCGAGACTGCGTTAAGTGCGTATGCTTGCTGTGCTTTGCGATGTCTACATTTTACGGCACAATATATTTTTTCCGCTTGACTGTGGCAATGTGTGAAACCAAAATACACAGGGCTACCGACATCGGCTAATTTTTAAACACCCGCGCCCTAAATCAATAATAAGTTGTGAGGTTTTGCAGGCCAATATCGCGACGTGTGTTAACAGGGACGCCGTTGTGAGGGTCTCCGTGTTAGTTTCGAGAGCTGGTGGTTTTTTAACACGCACGCGTTAATACTCAAGTTAATAATAAAGTTTGTTTTCACTAAGCCCTTATTCTCTGGTGTTGCAACACTAAAGAGGCGCCCTAGGATTACGGTGTCGCAAGTTCTGCCTCTGACATCCGGCAGTCAGAGATTGCCTGCATGCCAGCAATTAAAACGAGTCTGTAATCTGCTTTTCCGCGTGCGCGTAGTTGTTAATCCGGCTGAGGGCGGCTCGGATAAGTGTCACGTCCAGGAGTATTACTCAGAATGCGCTTCGGGTGCGAGGAATGGTAATCCCGCATTCACGCACGCTCTGACTTTCGCGTTCTTCATTTGTTTTCTCAAAGACCCAGACTCGGACTTTCCAATTTCAGGCGAGGCCGGCTTACCGGATGCTTAAAAATCTTTACCGCGCATTTCGCTGTAACTGCCTAAGTAGGAACGGCCTTCCTTTGCCTCTGCGGCACGTTAAACGTATCCATTAAGGATCCTTCGAGCTGGCCAGATTGGAGGATCTAAACAACGCGCCTCGCGGGTAAAGATTTTTATTGTGGCTTATATACTCGGCCCGACGAAAGAAGATGGCTATGCGCTCGACTAATTAACGACGTGCGCGGTAAGCCACGTGAATAAATAAAAGCGTCATTGTAACGTAAGCATCTGCGTTCATTAACAGTGACTGAGTAAAGATAACACATCGACTTCAATCGTTTGATTAAACGTATTGAAACCGCACAGTCGGCTACAAACGAAACAGTACAGCAAAGGTCAGGATTTATAAGAAACACGAGCTTGCAGCATTCCTCGCTATTCTTGGAAATTTTGGAATGCTGATATTACTTCTGATTACCAACAGATTTAGTATCAGTAACTGCTGGAGCTGTATATACGCGCCAAAACTACGGTAAGATTATTAGTCATACTGCGTAGTCTAAGGCTCCGGGAATTTTGACCACGTGGGGTAAGTTAACGTGCACTAACATCGCACAGTACACGGGCCTCTAACATTTTCGTTTCCATCGAAAACGCGATCGTCGAGGCCGGGATCGAACCTGAGTCTTTCGGATGAACACAACAGCGTTTATACTGCATCCAAAGTACCAAAACCGGGTACCAAAATGTCTTTTTTTTTAATAATATTGGCTAACGTAAAAGCATGGACATTACACATTAGCGCACGTTTTAGTTTAAAATACAGACGGACAAACAACGTAACAACTGAAAATATAAATGAAAAAAAAAAATGGAAGCAGCGATGCAGCGATTCTTGCGGATCAGGAGGTGACATAAATAAACCCAGACGCTGTCGCACAACCTACAGGCAAGTCCCGTTCGATGGAATGCTCTACTAGGCTGTTCAGTATCATCTCCAAGGTGCGAGAACCTCTACGGTAATCTCCGTATGCATTTTCAATGCCAATACATATTTATGGTGAAGCTGCTGTGCGCGCAGCGGACAGACACAGTGAAACGGACGAACGAGCGGTTCACTGCGTCTGGCTGGCCGGAAAAAGATTACTGAAGCTGGTGTTTCTCGCGAACGCTGCTGGTTTCACTGCTCTAAAATTTTCAATCCGTTTTCTTAGCTCTCTCAAAGCGTCTGTACGAGTCGCTTGGCCGAGCCTCTGTTTGCCATGAAGGTCGCGCTCAGCGATATTGTCTAGCAGTGTAGAGTTGACGATTCTGTCCTTAAGCTAGTCATCTATTCTGATGGTTTTTTAACTGAATTTCAGGGAGTAAAAGGTTGACAACTTGACAAAACACACACACAAAGGACGTAAAACGCAGTGCACGTTTTTGTTTCTAATTTATTTCCAGTTTTAAACATAATAATACCTGCTGGAGTATTACGTGACGAAACCGTGATATGGTTATAAGTGACGCCGCATATGGTTTCCGAAATTTCGGACACCTGGCAACTTGGGTGTTCCTTAACGTGCACCGACATCGCACAATACGTGGGCCTCTGACATTCTGTGTCCATCAACCGCTGCGGCCGGGATCGAACCCGTGTTTCTTGTGTGGCAGCCGAGAGCTGTAACAACTGCACCAATGGGGCGGCCTCAGTCCACTTCCGGCTCGCGCTAAGAAAATCCAGTCATGGCGATAAGCCAACGAGTACAGAACGCTATTATTTCTCCTTTTGGAAGCAGCGCTGCTTTATTGGTCGCGGCTCAACCATTCGTATTTTTTCTCACTATTTATCTAGTCTACATTGTGCTCTACACGCAACACACAGGAGGACTTTAAGCACGTCCTGTGCGGTTGTCAGCGCTCCGACTCCGAGCGAAAGGCAGCGCTTCGTCTGCAACACGGTTCGAACTTGGAGACCTCCTCGGCCCGTAGCAAGACAGTACCTGGGCACTACGCAGCACCAAAGCATTGCTAGCGCTCCTACAGGCAACGTGCCCCAATGGAACGCTGTAAACTGCCTTTTAGTGTGTATATATATGTATATATTGGTTTGCGTGTTAAGTGTGACTGCAACTACGTGTTGTGTTAGCACGTAATCACTGTAAATGTCATAATAATCGCTAGACACGCCATGCCACAAACCAGGATAATATCTTCGGATTTCTTAATAAAGTACTCTCTCTCTCTCTCTCTCTCTCTCTCTCTCTCTCTCTCTCTCTCTCTGTATTTATCTGACACGCCACGGTAATTCTGCTGACAAGCCTAAGGCGTTGCACTGCTGAGCTCGAAGCAGAATACTTGAATCAATGCACGTAATATCTACTATTTCTACGGAACCGAAGTGAACTAACGGTCGCGCAATCAGTCTAAAGCGCAGCTTAATGAACCCCGAGTGACTAAAATTACTCAGTGACCCACTACGGTATGCCTCATAATTATGTCGCTGTTCTGCACATAGAAACCAGAAATGTGATCCACTTATGGGACCCAGTGTTTCACTTCGTATCTGAACTTGCATAATTTCGTATATAAGAACACTGACGCGCTTATCCGAAAACGGGCGCCAGAAATTGCCGGGCCTTATTAAAACATAATCACAATTTTCAGTCATCTTGTTCGCGATCACTTTGAGACGGCACGCTATAAAATGTTTAACAACGTGGACTTATATTTCACTTTCCAATGCAAATTAGCTACAGATGCTAAGCTGCTCGTGGGGACCCTTGAGACTAGCTTCCTTCAAGCCAGATCGAACGCGAAGCGGCGTATAGCTGAATTTGTAAGTTTTATCTGGTCCCTCGGTACACACAGAAAATCTTATTCAAATAGTTCCCTTGCCTCGAAATAACCGTAATTTCAATGACAGCGACATCGCTTTAAACGCGTTTCCGCGACAGAAGCGCATTCGAGCACTATCTTATTATGCGCGCCTAGACGCTTTGCACGAATGAAAGGGAAGCGTAATTAGGTTACGGCAGTATAGCAGCCAAAGTGGTGCAGTAGGTGCTCGCTTTGAAATACGAGAAAAACTTCCTCACATGCTTCACTTGTTTGCGTTCGCGGCTCCTATCTGAACGCGCGTCGCTCCGCGGCGTTATGCCATTAATTGATTTTGCGCGAGGCTTTCGTAATTTGATTACACCCTCTCGTGGCTGCACAGATGCGAGCGAGACAAGCAACAGATGTGGACGAACGATTGGAAAGCACGGGAAGCGTGTTTTCCCGAGCCTGCGCTTTTGTCTGTTCCTTGATTAAACGCCACTGTTCCGCGCGCGCATCACCGTAATTAACAAGCCTCTAAGAAAGGACACAAAAAGAAGTGCTGGCTGCTTTTTCTAAAAGCCTCCACTGGGACCAGCGACGTTACAATTACTTTGAGCGATTCGCCTGTTCTTCGAAAACCAGGCTTCAGTACTCCATTCGACAGTGAAGGATGCAAAGCGTGGTTTTCAACGGGAATAAGTTTTATTTATTTATTTATTTATTTATTTATTTATTTATTTATTTATTTATTTATTCGCTGGTTTGCTTATTCGTTTCCTTGCTCGCATGATGCGTTGACTGCTTGCCTGCTAGCGTGTGGCTTAATTGAACAGGTTGCGCACGCAAACCTATTTCACGCAGGAGTGTCCCACTAATGTGCTCCCGAAACCCAAAAAGCTGTCGCATAAAAACTCAATCAACGCATTATTGTAGTTCTTACGTCACAAACTGCAATTCGGTTGTTTTTCACCTCCTCAATATTTTTTTTTTTCTTTTTCTCGTGTGACTGGTTTTGACCTCTGGTATTCTTTGCGCCTTTTTTTTTTTTGCATAATAATTGCCAAACATCTGGAGTAGCAAGCAGGTGCTCAAACCAGGCTAACATCTCCGGAATCACTAGTAAATCATTCGCTCTCTCTGTCTCTACTCTGCATGTCTTCTAGTGCAGAGCGGCAGATAAGATAGAGATGTCCCTGTTAACCTTTCTGCTTTGCCTTCATTTCTCTCTCTCTCTCTCTCTCTCTCTCTCTCTCTCTCTCGAATTGCGGGTTACTCAAATTACGAAAACAAAGCGAAAGAAGAAAAGCTAGGAGCCCTAGGAGTCCTTGGCTGTCGCGAGAGGCAAAGGCGGAAGCCAAGACATTCGGTAGTGAACGCACGACGTCAGGCTTCGAACCCGGAACATTTGGCCGTCGAGCGTCGCGTGAGTGTAATTTGACGTGGACGGTAAAGTTTAACCCCCGTATTGCATGGTATGCAAGCCACATGTGATCATGTTATCGTTAATCGTGACGTAACTGTCTAGCGTGCCGTTTTATTGAAGTCGTACCTACCAGTAATGTTAAGTCATACATTCGTGCCATTTCATAACAATTTTGGTATATATACCAAGTGAATGAGACATTACCTTTTTCGATTTCAAGCACCGTATTTCTGTGTACCACGCATTTTGTGCCCCAGTCATATGCCGCCATTTTCCAAGGTCACCTTCGTCTGTGACATATAATTATTTTTCATTATAGTAAGTTCTTAATAAGAGAAGAGGAAATGGGGAAGTGAGAGAGAAATAAATGCAATAAGCATTCCCAATTCATGACCGGCATGACCGCACCGTCCTTACAGGGAACGAAACTGGCGTGACCCAGTTCGTTGTTTCATGTAACAACGCGAAGAAGGTATCGTCGCAACCGAATCCGAAGCGGCAGGAAGAGCGGACGCTTCGGCTGAGCAAGGACGCACGGCACCTGACCAGTCCCGTTGCGTCCTGCTGCCTCGGATGCGGATACGCTAATGAACGCCGCATGTCGGCTTCGTCCAACTCGCGCGGCTAATTGAAAGCGTCGGTGAATACGAAGGTATACATTACTAATTTAGCGCCGCTAGTTAGTGCTTCGTTAATTAGGATCGAGGCATAGCGTAATATCCGGCTGTTTCTTTGTCGCTTTAACTGGAAACGAGCGAAAGAGATAAAACGCATAAGTTACGTAGACACCGCGCAGTTTGACTAACTGATATGAACAGGCGGAAGGGGGGGGGGGGGGGGGGGGGGAGGAGGGGGAACTTTGGAACAGGCCAATGGCCGTTAAGGGACGTGTTCCCTCGCCCGAACACAGAGACGCTTCAAAGCGCCTATCACATCGCGATTACTTGCCGAAAGAGCGTTCGCTCTGGTTACCTGGCCTGCTCGTGCGAAACCGCCGCCGTTCGAGACCAAAGCATGGTCGCTGACAGCTTTCGAAAAAACACAAGTTCCACCCAGCCACTGTTGTCTCACTCAAAGACAATTCGCGTAGCTTCTCAGTCTAATCCCACTCGCTCGTCGCCGTAACATTAGGCTCTCTTACGTGTATGCGGAAGCCTTTTTTCCCGTAAAGATACACGCTTGTGTCGCAGGCTTCGGGCTCGAAACGTAAACGTACCGGCGAATGTTACCGGCGATCATGACGTCATTAATAGCGACGACGTTTTAGATGGAAGCGGCGCGCTTTTGTTTAGGTATATACGAATTTAAGGATTTACGGATATAAGCAAAGAACAAAAGTAGGCATCGCACGGACTCCACGCTCGAACAGTTCTATACAGAGATCAATGCTGTTCTGTGGACGAAGGTTAACTTTTGTGACTGACTATACCTGCAACCAGAGCACGCTGCGGGAACATAAAAATCGTTTTTGTACGCTACTCTAACTCCGTACTTAATTAAACAACCAGCAAAACGTTTCGTGAATTTCACAACACCTATTCAGTACGTTTTTGTTGGGACGGCTTGTCTCATCAACGTTCGCACATTGAGTGCTTGTTCGAAATACATGGGTAAATGCGCACTACAATGCCTTCTTCGTTGCTACCTGCACCGTCTCGATGAGTTCAGACATGACGTAGCTCGTTATTTTAACGCATACAGCGTGCATTGTATGCTGTGCAGCAGTAGCTGAATGTGTCAAGAAGTCGAAACTTGCAAACAGCAATTTTCGCAGAAAGACAGAATATTTTTTTTATTCTTGTTCCTTGTTGAAAGTGTGAACATGCCGGCTCCGCCGCTTACTACACGGAAAGCACGTAAAAATGCATATCCCCCGTACGCTTACTGAAAAGAGCACCCAGACCTACAATTCTGGATAAACTGCACAAATGTTCACGTAAAAGATAATACAAAGATAGAGCTTTCCTGACACCTTTCCCAATTTTGCATGCCAACCACGCTACAGGACGTAGTTCCAGCACGGCCGCTGTGTGACAATATACGGAATCTAAGAGCATAAAAGCTCAGATAATTACAGCCGATTCCGGGCAGACTTTATCGGTTTCCCCAAACGTCGCAGGAAATTAATCTTTCGGAGTGCGAAGAATGAACAAAGGCTGCGCGAGTAATAGCGATGACGATTAATATTGATGAAATTTCCGCTGCTCACATACTCTGGTTAAGCTTACGTCAAGTCCCGCCCGCAGCGTTTCGATCTATCTCAAATATTTGACGCGCTCCGTTGGGTTCAACGTCATATTTAGCACGGAGCTCGTGTTCTCCTCGTAGCTCTCGGGCTCAAAAGCGCTTATTATATTTCGGCACGTTACTGTACAAGCGTACTGTTATAAAAAAGGGTTTAAACTTCCATCATGATAGGCACAGATGCACCAGTTACTTTGCATTATAAGCCGCTTATAGCCTAATACTTTACTCTCCCCTGCTCGTTTTGATCCAGAATCTTATTCCTCTTATTTTTACTTACTATATACTGTAAACCAGCTTCTTTAAAATTTTGTGCTATGTATTTTTTTTTTTTTTTTTCAGCGGGACGAAAAGGAACGCTGTTTAGGGGCGAAGCACTTTATGCGTTCGGGCTGTCGGCGTCTTCTATCATCGTCCTAGTCGCCCGTCACGGTTAAAGTCCCTAGATCTTTTTTCCGTATTTACGGGAAAAAAGATCTAGGGACTTTAGTCACGGTAAGGCAAGAGAAGAAAGAAGCGCGCGTGCGAACGCCGCACAGCGGGCACTGCATAGAAGCAGTGCACTCTTGGGGGCCAGAATTAATGATGATGATAGTTTTAAGTGCGAGTTCGGGCTGTCGGCGTCACCGTCACTGTAAAGCAAACGGTCAAAATATGGTCGAATAAAAGGGACAATAGATTTGGTGGCATTGGCTGCGGGATGGGTGGTTGTATAATAAATGTACATTTGTACATAGTTGAAACAAGTATAGTCTGCCTCTCGTTGCCCATTACCAGCGACCGACCGGTGCATCACTGCAGGCTTCGCACCTCCTCAGGGTTCACGTATAGCGGAACTGGATTACCGCTGGATTTGAAAAGAGATTTTTCAGTTGCGTTCTACATAATCTACGCATTTCCTTTAATCTTTGTTTGTTGTTGCTGTTCTTAGAACTCTCATAATACTGCCCCCGTTTTGTTATGAAAGCTGAGTACACGTTTCTTATCATTATTACTTGCTTTTCCTGTGTCGCTGCGGTGGTAAGCGCTTACAGTGCTCGGCTGGTGATTTAAAAGACGCGGGTCACGGCGGTCGCATTTCGGAAATTTCGACCACCCGAGGTTCTTTAAAGGGCCACTAAACAGGCTCCTACTTTTTTTTAAAGCCGCCCAAACAAGCTAACTCAATCATAGAGAAGGTTGCGGCGATCCCATTCTGCGAATATGACAGCGCTGCGCGCGACACAGACGCCGTATTTCAAAAAACAATTCCCGCGCCTCTTTCCTGCGATTGACCAGTCGCCCTCGCATCCTAGGTGTCGTCACGTTCTACCGTGAACAACTTTGCGCAGTTGTAGCTCGTTGATTGGTCGAAACTAGGTCAATGTCAGATCCTGTGGCCGTCCCACCGGCGTGAGCCACCACCATCCAGGTGGTGTTGCGTGAGCGCAGGAGCAACCGCAACTGCAGCGCAAGCGTCAACGACGTCAATTGCTCACGTCATGTCACGTGTCAAAAGTGGGCGGAGTCTCGACGGCGCGCCCTGCCTACCCTCTCCTCGGCAGAGAAGGTTGGGGAGGCCGACCGAGAAAACGGAACCGACGCAAGCGGCCACTTAAACCCGTGTAACTTCTTTATTATTGCATCCATTCGCAAAAATCTTGCGGGAGCATGTTCACATCGCACAGGAGCGCAGTTATATCTTTAAAACAAATTTTGCACCTCGGGGTTGTTTAGGGGCCCTTTAACGTGCACTGACATCGCACAGTGCACAGGCCTCAACGTTTCGCCTCCATCGAGATGCAGATGCACTTACTGTATGGTATGGTTACTATCGGTGGAACGCACACTGCCCTGCTTTCTTCCTGTAGTTAGTAAAAAAATCACAGCATATCCACGGGGTGAATGATGATGAGTGGGCGAAGCTCCGGAGGGAATCATCGGTAAACCGTGAATCTTCCGTGTAATTCGCCCAGTCGATCATCATGTAAAGGCGTCTTACGCAGCCCCTTACACAGGCCGGAACGCGCACCGCGTTTGCCGACGCCATCACATGACTGCTGAGAGAGTATAAGGCGGAGAGGCCACAGCGTCTTACACGAGCTTCTTACACGGGCCGTAACGCGCTAGCACAAACGCGTTAGAAACGCGCAGTCTTTCGTTAATGTTAGGTATTTACTGTCATCGTGGTGCATGTGTCCATGTGCGCTTCGTGGCGTTTTTCTCTTTTTGTTTTGGGGGAGGGGGGGGGGGTAGTGGCTAGCGCCGCGCGTTCGGAAGCGAGGGGTCCCTGGTTCGATTCCGCGCTTCGGACACAACATTCGGAATTTTTTTCTCATCGTCCATGGTCCACCAAGCGCGATCCGACACGTACGGCGACGATCCAGGAGAATGAGAGGAGCGCTCCCGGCGCAGCCCCGCGCAGCCCGCGCAGCAGCCAATCGGAGAGCAGCGGCACCTCCAACGCCATCTAGTGTCCATTCACCCAACCGCCATATTGCACACATCTCTATGGGACAGCGCCATCTAGGAAACTAGACGAGAAATGGCGATGATGACACAGAATGCGTACAGCGCCATCTAGTATATCGACACCCAACTGCAGTTAGCATGCATCTCTATGGGACAGCGCCATCTATTGTATGCTAAGGGAGACGCTACTGGCTACGCAGGATGCATCGACAACCGAGAACCGCCCAGGTGATGCCATAAGGAGCTTCGCCCCTAAAATATACGCTATAGCAGCTTTGATGGCCGTGTACGCTGCGCTACTATTGCTGAATATGCAAACTAAACAAACTTGCTAAAAGCAAGTTTGCTTAGGCACATCGATACACACACCAACAAAAACCGTGGCGCCTATGTTGCCTCACAAGCGTGCACAAGGAAGTGCCATGTACCAACAATGCGTCTTAACCGCTTTCTCTTTGATTTAACGTTTCGACACGTTATGGCCAGAGGGCAAAACAACCCTTATTATCCTGATTCGCCTGCCTGAAAGTGAAGATTGCACGCCTAACAGTTCTGAAATGCATTACAACACATTAGATAGCAGCCTTGATGGTACAGGTTATCGTACCTACATTTAAGCAAATATCTCATTCATGCTGAAGAAAAATGGAAAAGCCGCGAGACCATTGTAGAGCACAATGCGTCTTAACCGCTTTCTCTTTGATTTAACGTTTCGACACGTTATGGCCAGAGGGCAAAACAACCCTTATTATCCTGATTCGCCTGCCTGAAAGTGAAGATTGCACGCCTAACAGTTCTGAAATGCATTACAACACATTAGATAGCAGCCTTGATGGTACAGGTTATCGCACCTACATTTAAGCAAATATCTCATTCATGCTGAAGAAAAATGGAAAAGCCCCGAGACCATTGTAGAGCACTACGGAGTCTGCGAACGTCTCTTATCGAAGTTCTTTTAACTATACTTCCGAACTTAGAGCAACTCCCACTTCGCCTTTCAATTAAACCGCTGTTTCTGTCTATACGAACGAAGAGGCTGTGACAAATGGCGATATGAAGGGCCCTGTGTTTCTTCAAGTCACTTCTCATTCTTTGCCGCGTACACACGTACTACACATTAACATTTTAGATGCGAAGCAGCTCTTTGACTAGCCTGTGTAACGCTGTCCCTCCGTGCGTCCGCACGAACGCGCCGCAACGCGCTCCCCTCGCCGCAGGTGTTGGAGCGGTGCCAAGTAGGTCACGCCGCAGCTGCGCGTTGACGTCACGCTCCCCTCGCAGTGCGCGCTGACGTCACTCTCTCCCTCGCCTGCCGCGCGCTCGCCGCAGCGCTCGCAGCTGCCGCCTCGTCCGTTCGCCCGCAACACCTGCCGCTACCGCCGCTCGCTACACCGCCGACTCGACGGTTCACGCGCAAAAAATTAACACCATCTTCCCAAAGGGAACCCTGATGGGATGCGAAGCACCCGCGTTAGCGCCGTTCAACCCGTGACGCCACCCGTGCGCAACGCTGCTGCTTCGCATCCCATCAGGGTTCCCTTTGGGAAGATGGTGTTAATTTTTATTCTTACATCATACTGTGGCGCTCCGGCCAGTTACCGAACCCTCGAATTCCCGCTTAGCACCAATGTATAACATTACCTAACGCACTACTGGGTACTTTTTATTTCAGCAGCTTTCTCTCTGTTTTAATGCAACTGCTTTCTCTCTTCTAATGTAAATACTGGGCACATATCATTTCCTAGTATTCACTCCCTGTGGGTTTCCTCGCGTTGTTCCTTATTTTTCATTGTATCTCAACTGGGTGAGGTCACCACAGTTATCGGGAAGCGAACTTATATGGCATTCTCTGACATTTCAAATAGTCCGTTTAGTCGGGCTATATAACGTACAATCACCTGTTCCTGTGACTTTAATGAGTCCACTGACCGACGTACACGCGCTAGTAAAGCTTCTAGCGCCGACATTTCCATTACTACACAAAGCCATGGTGCGGCTTCCATTATGCAACAGATCGATAACGAGGGCTCCTGGTTTCGTAACTCGCAGGCCTATATAGTGCACGTGCAGCTTGAATGCAGCGGACCGATGGCCATTATCCAGGCATTAGCCAGGCAGGGCATAATTACGGCTACTATATAGAGCTCGAAACTTTTGCATGGCGCGCCGTTACGATCGCCTCACACGCCCGTTGGAATACGCAGCATCTCCTCATTTTATCGCAAAAAAGTGGACGCGCATCGCGAAGTTGCGAGTAACTAAATTACGAGAAAAGCTTCTGCGCGCTCAAGCACTTTCCGGAGCAATGTTCGTTTCAAGGCAGACCGCTAGATGGCATATCGAACGGAAGCGGAAGAATTCATGAAAGCAGCAAAATAGGACGTCGCTCAGGGTGAAAAGCCATTATTATTCGGTGAAATCTTAGGTTCACGGTCGTCATAGAGTGGCACAGCACCACAGGTCCAGTGCTATTAAGGCGAAATTGTTATGTTAGGTGTGTTGTTATGTTATGTTGTTGTTAAATGTTTGCTATTGAGGTGACCTTGAAAATGTGAGCAAGCAATAAAAAAAATCAGTCAGAAATATGTACAGAAGATCGATGACTCAACAACATCATTACAAACCCCTTAACATCATATACCCGTCGATAGTTAATTACACGAGGAACATTAACAGTAATACATGATCGTGATACTGATTTTATTATTTATGTTAATGAACATGAAAAAGCGGAAAGTGGGTCAGAAACTCCGAGTCTCAAAGAATCGAGAATCAATTATCCTTACAAACCCCGTAACATTATATATCCATCAATAGATAATCACTTGAGGACTACGAATAGTAATGCGCGATCACGATTGTCAGCAAATCAATTATAATTCTGAACATGACAAAGCGGGAAAATGGGTCGACAAGTTGCAAAAGTCCAGAATCGAGAACTAAGAATCGTAATGGGGACACGTAATGGTATGATTGTAATGATAACAATATCACAATATAGTAATGCTAAGTAATGACCATGACTCATGGAAAGGCCATTAGCACTCAAAAACAAAAACGGTGGAATGCGTTGCGTTAGAACGTCGGTATAAATGAAGGGAACGCTAAGGGATGATGGTAGAAGTCATAGTCATGAGCGTGACTCGGCGAGCATACATGAACTTTCAAAGAGCAGTGGAATGGGTTCGGACGTGGTAACATCTGACGGAAACACTAGAGGATGATGGTGTCATGTGCGCGCTAAAATATGGGCCACTGCTCGGTGCCCTAGAGGAGCTGGCAAAAAGACGCCGATGACGACGACGACGAAGTGGCAGCACGCGCAAGGTTGCGCGAGCGCAAGAGCACGAGGGAGAGGTGAGAAGAGGAGCGAACAAGGTAGACGGTCCCGCCAGACGGTGAGCCTGTGTCCGGCGAGACTGTTGCACTGTTATTAGGGACGCCAAGCTTTGCTCTCTTCTTCTTGGCCTTGTTCATGCTCTCTGCTTAGTGTATATTAAATGCGAAGCATTTCTTAGCGAACTTCGGCGAGTTTGAGCGTATCTATCTATCTATCTATCTATCTATCTATCTAGCCGCCTACGATTTTGGGCTCTCCTGGCCGTTTCGCTAATCGGATGTTTACGAAAATTGGTATGCCACATCACGACTACATGACGAACATAAATGACTGGTCATAACATGAAAATCATGATATCCATGTCATGTGCGGCATGATTTACATGCCACGGTCTTGGAGCTCTCCCGGCCGTTTCGCTAATGGGATGTATGCTAAAATTGGTATGGCACATCATGACTGACTGGCGAGCATAAATGGCAGATCATAACATGAAAATCATGATATGCATGTCATGTGCGGCATGATTTACATGCCACGGTCTTGGAGCTCTCCCGGCCGTTTCGCTAATGGGATGTATGCGAAAATTGGTATGGCACAACATGACTGCCTCACGAACATAAATAGCAGGTCATAACATGAAAATCATGATATGCATGTCACGAGTGGCATGATTTACATGCCACGGTCTTAGTCCTCTCCTGGCTGTTTCGCTAATGGAATGTATGCGAAAATTGGTATGGCACATCATGACTGACTGGCGAGTATAAATGGCAGGTCATAACATGAAAATCGCGACATGCGTGTCATTAGCGGCATGATTTACATGTCACAGTCTTGGTGCTCTCCTGGTCGTCTCGTTAATGAGATGTATACACAAATTGGCATGCCACAACATGACCGCATCACAAACATAAATGACAGGTCATAACACGAAAATCATGATATGCATGTCATGAGTGACATTATTTACATGCGACGGGCTTGGTGCACTCCTGGCCGTTTCGTTAATGGGATGTATACGAAAATTGGTATGCCGCAACATGACTGCATGGCGAACATGACTGACAGGTTACAACGTGAAAGTCATGATATGCATGTCATGGTCGACATAATTTACATGCCAACGGGATGTATACGAAAACTGGCATGCCACAAGATGACTGCATCACGAATGTAAATGACAGGTCATAACATGAAAATCATAACACGCGTGTCATGACCGGCATGATTTACATGCCATGGTCCTGGCGCTATACTCTCGTTTCGTTACTGGGATCTATGGGCTCTGTCTACTGGCTAGAGGGCGCTACGTAGTCCTCGCGGACGGCTCAGTATCCTTGACA